>BMAW01129921.1:342911-385006 GCA_019974015.1 Nephila pilipes | reverse complement strand
AGAGCAGTTAAATTTCAGCATCTCATTTAGCCCAAACAACTGGAAAGCAACTATTGTGATGCAAATCTCTACTTTTTGTATTTGGATAAATGGCAAGATTATGCAACTTGGTAATAAATATTTCGTCATCTATGTCAGGAAACCTTTCTAGTTAAAGTAAAATTTAATAACTACTAATAATAATTACACACAATAATAATAATAATTGTTTTATGAAATGCGTTGCGATAAAACAAATTTCGCAACAAAATTTCTTTGAAATCTATATTATATATTTATAAGCGAAATACCACTGACTGACTCATCACAAGATCTCAAAGACTATACAACCGATTGACTTGAAATTTAGCAGAGTTACTCATTTTGCGATGTAGAAGCTCACTAAGAACGGATTTTACGGAAGTCTTATCCAAAATGTAATTTTCATCCGTTAATTGACTCTTATCCGTCGGTTATGTAATTTTCTGCGACTTTATCGCTAAAAATGATATGACCGACGCCAAACGGAATATATTTTTTTATACGTATACTGTGTATTGTCACCAATTAAGTTTACTTGGTGAGATTCTTTCTCTCAAGGGGCTCTTTATGTGAAATTTCGTACATGTCGAAAATAGGAAACGTACATATTTAGCGATAGAAATAAATGAGTTTGGAATCCCATGGTTGGTGAAAGTGTAGTTTAGCTCCAAAACTTAGCGGGATTTTGAAAAATGCTGACATGGCGACTTTTTACGGAGTAACACACACGCAAGACAATTTTCGTTTACTAGAGAATCTTTCTACATGCATGAACGAACTCAAGAGGCTATAACATACGTAAGATGTTTTGGACGTCCCGACTTGCAAGACTTTTTTTTAAGGATTGCAGTCACTTGCAATCTTAAACGGTCAGAAATCAAAGATGTCTTGAGGCAAGGACAAAAACCTTATGATAGACACGATGTCATTGAGAGGGTATTTCATTTGAAAGCTAAGCACATGATGAATCTTCTGACAAAAGGTTACATCTTTGCTAATACTAGGTGTAACATGTATACGGTGGAATGAATTTTATCCATATTATATATATATATATATATATATATATATATATATATATATATATATATGGGGTCACTTTTTACTAAAATGTTTTATTTGTTCTCATATATTTGAAAGTCGAGGATAACCATTATTATAGACAATCAATTTCTTAAAATTTCAAATTTAGATTATCATTAACGTTATAAGAATTGAAAATTTTCTTGGTATCTTACAAATAGGTTCCAAAATATTATATTATCGTCTGTCCAGGAAAGCGGGCGGGTATCAGCTAGTATATATATATATATATATATATATATATAACATGGAAGGGGCTTTATCATGGTGTTGGAATGTGCAATGGCATCTGGGGTCGGAAATTTGGTATTTATTGAATCTATAATGAATAACGGGCTACTTAACTATTTAAAATGTTGCTCCCTTTCATTTAGAAATAGAAATGGTTGCGAAGTTGGATCTTTGAACGTGATAAATGTCCCAAACATGCATAAAAATTGTGAAGGAATGATTACTATACACACATAACATATCAGGCTTATAAGACTTATGACTTTTCTATAGCTTCCAGACCTAAATCTACCAAAATTTATGGGTATATCTTATTACAAAAGTATGCCAAAGAACAATTTCGAATAAGAAAGAATTGGAAAAAAACTATCACGCAAAAAATGACAAAAAACAAAAACTTGCAGTATTTTATGCATAGAAAATTAAAGATTGTGATCCAAAGTTTGCTTGGTTTTATTAACGTCGCGCTAGAAGCAGCAAAGAAAGCAGTACTTAAATTCATTGGTACTAGTTTCTCAAGATACTTTAGCATCATTCTTTCTTAAATCTAGGGTCCATTATTAAATTCGATGAACTGTGCTGTTTAAAATAAGTTAAATTATAAAGAGCTCATGATTCTGCAAATTTTTCCACGAACATGAATTATGATAGACGAAATTTCGTAACAAAATAGATATCTGTAATGAAGTTAAATAAAAGCATATTACAAATACCGATGAAAATTCAAGAGAGTGAAAGAGAGCAATGTTGTGTTTATGAATAAAAATCGATAAAAAATTATGATAGAAATTGTCAATACCTTGATTATTGCTATATTTAATTTGCAGTTTGAGTTTACTCTATTTTTAGTGGGAAAGGACGAAATTTATTGTTCGTGAAAAGTATTGACTGCGAATTACACATTTTTTAAAATTCGAAATAAACAAAATCTGGAAACGTTCAAGACTCACGAGCAGATTGAGACCAGAGGAAACAATTCATTATTCATTTAAAGTTCAGTATAGGGTGTCCCTTGGCAACTGCAGCGAAATTTGTACGCGATAATGATTTAAATGTGGCGATTGAGTTTATGGTAACCCTGATGCATATAACTTGAAAAGAAATTTTCATGTGACACATGTTCTCTATTCTTGATTGTTATTCATGAAAATGGCCAGTGGCCCTAGCGAAATGTCATATTCGGACTCAGAAAAAGCTGAAGCATTTAAAGAAACGTTGGAATCCACCTTCCAAGAAAATATTGAACCCTATTCAAATGACAAAATTGAAGAAGTAGAGAATGTTGTCTCAAATTTTCTCGAAAACAACCACAATACTCCAACCCCCCCCCCTCTGGCTACTCCAAATGAAATTAAACAAATTATTAGAAAACTAGTCAACAAAAAATCACCGGGCCCAGACTCCATTCCAAATATTGTCCTAAAATTCTTACCTGACAAAGCCATCACTCATCTTACCAAGATCATCAACAAATGCATCATGTCAAACTATTTCCCCAAAAAGTGGAAAAAAGCGAAAATCGTCATGATTCCGAAACCTAACCAAGATAATAAATTCACACAGAACTATAGACCTATCAGCTTACTCAGTACAGCCGCTAAGATTTTTGAAAAAAATTATTCTAAATAGGATTAAAAAGCACAGCACAGATATCAATTGCATCCCCCCCAGAACAGCGTGGATTCCGTGAGGGTCAATCCACTACTCATCAGTTAATCGGAGTAACCAACACAATAAATGAACTCACTCATAAATTTTATACAATAGGAATTTTTCTAGATGTTTAAAGAGCTTTCGACAGAATGAGGCCCGATGGAATGATCTTTAAAATGATTAACTTAAATTTTCCAAATTATCTCATTAAAATCATACATAGGTTTTTGAAAAATAGATCCTTCAAAGTCAGAATTAAAGATAGTTACTCAAGCAAAGGCACAATGGCTTCAGGTTGCCCTCAGGGCTCAGTTTTAAGTCTTTTTTTGTATAATTTATTCACATCTGATTTTCCACACCACGCCACATTCAGTGCTTGCCTCTTCGCCGACGACACTGCTGTGTTAGCACAAGGAGCCAGCTTCAACTATACCATCAAAGCTTTACAAAACTATCTTGATACCCTTGAACTATGGTTAACGGACTGGAGGATCGTAATTAATGTCGACAAAACACAAGCTATCATCTTCAAAAAATTTGGAAAAATTGAATCAACATTAAACTTACATCTTTTTGACGAAGAGATAAACTGGGTCACAGTGGTTCGCTACTTGGGACTTCAGTTAGGCTCCAAATTAACTTATAAGCAACATATTAAACACATTTCAGAAAAATATTGGAACAAAATTCATCTATGCATCTCTTATTGGCAGAAATTCACCACTCTCATTAAAAAACAAAGTGTTACTCTACAAACAAGTTCTTCGACCAATCATCACGTACGCCGCTCCTGTTTGGGGTTCGGCTGCAACAACATATATGAAAGAAGTCCAAATTATGCAGATCAAGATATTCAGGATCATGACTAACTCACTCTGGTATATCAGAAACTTAGTCATCCACAAGGACCTAAATGTTGAACCCATAGATTCTTACATAACCAAACTCTCACGAAACGTGTACACCCCCATCCTAAACCATGACAACGAAATAATTAAAGCTCAAACTATTTTCACAGATCCACACTCTAAATTCAACTTTGCTTATAAAACTACCAAATGGTCTCTCCCACTAAAACCGCCTTAATGTCTTTTCTATTTATTAGTTTTACACAAACTTATATGTTCAGAAAATAACATCATTCTTTTATATCTTTTATTTCCTCTATCTCACATATAGTTGATACGGAATGGTATCACTGGTACTCCTCAGATTTTTTTTTTTCAATCATTGTTTTCTAGTTAAATACCTAACGCCGAGGGGAGCCATCTGCCGGACTTTTCATTCATAACTTATTCTGTCACACTGAGCAAAAGCGTCAACCATCTTATGCAGTAGTATGAAAACGGCGCACGTTTTTCAACCATTTTTTGTGAGATTAAAACTTGTTGTTAAATTTATTTATAATATTATTGTTTAACGAAGTTTATATTATTATTGCTTAATTATAGTTATTTATTTATAAATACGAATTTATTAATAATTCATATATATTTATAATTTTTACTTATAAATAAAAATTGTTATTATACAATTGTTAATAAACAACATTTATTTGTTAATAATGGCGTATAAATAATTCTTATTTGTACATAAGAGCTATTTATAATCACTTAATTCTGAGCAAATATTTCTAGATAGTTTTTGTGATTACTTATTCATAAATACGAACTACCAATTTATTAATAATTATATATAATGAGTAATTCCTATTTATAAATTATGACTATGAATACATAATGACTATTGGAGACGCTTGTAAGCATTCTTATGTTTTTTTTACATAATGTTAACGTTTACATTTGATTCCTCCGATCAAATCCGCACCATTTTGATTAGCTTCTCATTTGTAATGTCTTCATGACGTCACAGCTTACGTAATGCAAGTTTAGTGACCTTTCTTCGAAATCGCCAAATTTTGCAGCAGTTGCCAAGGGGCTCCCTATACTGGACTTTAGCCCACAATTCCATCATCAATGATAACTTTTATTTCATTACATATATATTAAAAATACAATTTCTTTTTTTTTATATATATACGTTGAGGGAATTTAAATGAATGTAATTATGCTTATTAAATGCAGCCTGAAGAGCAACTATAAACTAGAAATCAAGATGACACCATTTACTCTCCAGGAATTCATCGATTTCAGCCGTCACTGATATCACAGAACTGTGGATGTTTGGATGCGAATCCTTTGTAAAATGTTCCAGACTTTCCTCAAGTTTCTTTTTAAACTCTAATATCATTTTACGAAGCTCAGATGGTTCGATTGCATGTTCTTCGCTCACCACTCTTTCTCGGTACTTGTAGAACTCTGCGGCATTCAGCCAGAAGAGCTCGTAGGGAACCAACTCTTCGGACAAGTTTTCGATCTCTGGATATTGAGTGACTGATTTACCAAGAAGTCGCTCCCTCTTATTAAGCAGCTGAGCTCTGTCTTTGAGCATTTTAATCTCTTTTCGTATCCTGCGAACGTCTGCAGCTATGGAACTGGTGTTCTCAGTGTCCCAAAGGTCGCCAAGGGAGGATACTTCGCCAGCAAAGTTCACCAAGTGGGTTCTGAGTTGCTTCAAGTCTACAGTAAGATTCTCCTTATGGATGTTTCGTTCATCATCAAAGGCTTTCATGCGATTTTCAAGTCTCCTCATTGTAATTTGTGGCAATTCCTATGACACACAAAATACAAAGTTAGAGATCATAAATAATATCATTGTTTGTTAATAATAATGTAAGGTATGTTTGATATATATATATATATATATACACACATATATATATATATACATACACACACACACACACACACACATATATATATATATATATATATATACATAGTTACATATACAGACATATATATATACATATACACACACACACATATATATATATATATGTGTGTGTGTGTGTATATATATATATATATATATATACATATATATATATATACACACACACAAATATATATAAGGTTGAAGTGTAGGAATTTGAAATATAAATATATAAATATTCTCCTTTTAAAAAAATAAAATACATATCCACCTTGAAAGCCCAATCGAAAACTTGTTAAAATGAAGTGAGCTAAAATTAGCACGATTCTAATCACTTACAAATTGGAAATGATAAAAGGAATAAACAATAATAAAATTGAGATTGGCTTAGCGAATTTTATTTTAACGCGTGCAAAGAGATGCTATAAGTTCTCAGAATAGTAGAATTATTCAAAATAAATATTAATTAGCGTAAAGTAAGTGTACTTCGAAGCCCTGGCTCCACATATAATACTAGTATCAAGGAAAAAAATAACTTCTTCAAATTCCTAATACATTTTTATTTACTCAAGCAAAATATTCTAAAGTGCAAGAACGTCGCCAATGGTAACAAAAAGAAAAAAAAACAACGGACATTTATCATAAAAATCAGTTAATAAATTACATATTAAAACAAGAGCAAACGATAAGTTACTAAAGTAAACAATAATGCTCTGTATGGATATTAAAACAAAAGCAGACGATAAAATATTAAATTAAATATATTTCCTAGGAATGTAAATATACCTTAAGTAAACCAAATGAAATTATTGTAATCATAATGTATTACAAAGTCAATCTTTTGAAAATACTACGTATACTTTATGCTCACGCATTTTTGTTGACGCCATTTTCTCAAAACAATAACATGCTTTGCTCATGTTAATAATCGATGTAATATAACAATTCTCTTTTCCTCTGCAATGAACTTTTTATTGCAAGAAAGAATTAGAAAGTTATTCTGGAGTATATAATAACATTAAATAATTGATCTTCAGAATTCATAGATAAATGATGAAATTCCTCCATGGATCTGAAAAGATTAACTCATGGATCGTCTTATAAAATCACTTTAATTTTGAATTCATAGTTCAATATGGTCCCGTGAGAAAATAATTTTTCCCTTACTGGCTAAAATGAATATCGATTAGCAATATTATTGCTAATGAAAAAGATCGATTAAAAAAGTATTCGAATATCGATTTTGGGATAATTGTGTTATTATCATAATTCAAAGCTAAGCCTAACGAAGAATATAAATTTTGATACAGAATTGTATGTTCCGAATCAAGTTATTTTACCCGGTTTTCAATACCAGTCTCATGCCAGTTTTATGATTAATTCTAAATAATATATTTAAATCATATGCCACTGTTTAATCAAAAATTTTAAGTGGAATTGAACGAAAAGTTAATCTCAACGATCACGTGAAATAATCACTAAAAAGATTATACCTGGATTCTCCAAAAAGTGACGAAATCATCCTCTTCCATATTTCGGTTGAATGAGGCAATCAACCTGCAGTCCGCTCGCAAGGTATTTACCTCCTCACTTAACTTTTCGATCTTTTTTGGGACAGTCCGGCACCACACCTTCTTTTCCAGAAGGTCCTCGATGTTTCCAGTGGGCTGGTCTATCCTATCTAGTAGCACAAGAAACTGTTCGTTGATTGCTTCCATTTTCTGCCTCAGCTTCTCATAGAAATAAGAGAGAACGGCGTCTGCCAGTTGCTCGTGTTTGCGAACAGCCGACAGCCGGACACTTTCCATCATCAGTCGGAAAGGACCGATGTCCATGAACCTGGGAATTATGTCTGTTAGTCGGAGTTTTTCTTTGTGGTGCATTTCGATGACCTCCTTCAGTTGTTCGCTGCTCGTCTTGGCGCGGGCAAGCTTCTTGACGTAATTGATTTGGTCTTCTTTAAAGGCCTTCAAGGTGTCATCATATGATTTGACATAGGCTTCAGCAACGATAATTGACTTATTTAAGCCTGAAAGGATGCTTAAAATGAGTACTGACGATTTATCAATGAAATCTTACTATATTTGTGGCGTGGGTTCAATAGCATTTCAGCTTTTAACTAATACTTTGAGACTTTTTAAAACGTTTTTACAACGTTTTTCTGAATTTCACTTGGTGTGTGTGTGAGAGAGTGTGTGTGTGTCATCAAATTTTCGATCGATAGTTTAACCAACTTTCCATCAAGCTGGAGCTTTGAAATTTTGGGAATCGTTCGTACTCGCCTAACAATGCAATATTTAGACGTTTGCGACAAGTTTTAACTAATATTTCAATAATTTTAACAAGTCAAAATATTCTTTCCTCTCGGCGCTTTTAGGATTGAGGAAAAAATTTCTTTCCCCCTCTGGGAGCACCGGGCACTCCCCACGCAGCATGCGGTATCGTAAACCTTTTGTACTCACAAAGGGGAGATACTATCTCCCCTTTACTATCTCCGAGATAGTAAGGGTTGCTGACTTTTAGTCAGAAATCATTCGCAAGAAAGAAAGTTTCCAATATTTGGCGCCATGTCTTATCACAATAATTTTTTCTGAATTCTGGTTCCCATTCTTTTTTAATAGAATGACTAACAAACTTTCAAATACATGTTTTGATTTTTTATGAGTATTATGAATTTTTTAATACTCTCACAAATGTCTCTTTTTAAGTGAATTTTAAAATTAAAAATAACTAACAGTTTTAACTAATATTTCAATAATTTTCTCTAATAAACTTTGCCACCATATAAAAACGTTGTTTTTAAAAACGTTGGTTTTTATATCGAATTATTATGTATTTCACTTGGTGTGTGTGTCATCAAATTTTCGATCGTTAATTTAACCAACTTCCCATCAAGCTAGAGCTCTGAAATTTTAGGAACCGTTCTTACCCGCCTAACAATGCAATATTTAGATATTTGTGACCAGTTTTAACTAATATTTCAATAATTTTTGTAATAAACTTTGCCACCATATAAATTTTTTTTTAAAAAAAAGCGTTGGTTTTTATCTCGAATTATTATGTGATGTAGTTTGAATTGCATAGTCTCAATAAATGAAATATGATTTTTGTAGATTAGATAGAATTATTGAAGGCTATAAAATTGGGGAAATGCATATAAAAGCAATGAAGGGTTTAATACGATAGTTGGAAGGAAGTCAGTTAGTGGTGCAGAGTGAAGCTGAAACCATAAGATAACGTATAATGACCACATTGCCTATCTCTTTATCTTCTTCGGACTTGAATCCGAATGGTTCTGATTAGATAAACAATAAGTTATTACAGTCGAACCTCACTACAATAAACTTGGGATGTAGTCAACTCTCTGTTAAAGTGAACTTTATTAGTGACACCAACCGAACCCCTCTTTAACCAATGTTATTTTGAGAGCTCCTGAGAAAATAAAAGCCCGTTTACAGTGAAGGAATTTCCCCCCAATTTTGTAAAGGTAATTTTATATACACGTATGGGGATCCCCCGAAAGATCGACCGCAATCTAATACTCCGTCTCAAATCCCACTCTATCAACCCCTCCCCCCCACCGCCGTTTCTAGGAATCAATTGTCTGGTTATTATTCCTAAAATAGTATTCCTCTTTCCCAGTTCTACCCGCCATTTCTAAGAATCCATTTGCCCACGACATGGACCTGGATAAATCAGAAGAATAGTATAACGAACTACAGTGGTGTCGTCTGATGTCCCTTCTTTTCATTTTCAGGGGCTATTCGCTTTCGACTGAAAAGACATCATCCTATCTCAGCTGTATCCAGAAACAATTGGGGGAAAAAGATGAATTCCATAAAGAGGAAAACCATTGCAATTGTGGGCAAAATAAAAATAATCAAAAGAGTAGAAGAATGGAGTCAATGAATCGATGATATCCAAGCAGTTCTCTTTATCAAAATCTAGTTTCCAGCATTTAGAAGAATCGCAACGGGATCATCATTGATCGCGAAAAAACTTGGATGGAGCAAAGAAACTACGTCCAACTGAAATGGAGAAAGTAGAAATTATTTTAAAATGATACACCATTCAGTAATGTACACACACGCGCGCACGCACACACACACACACACACACACACACATATATATATATATATATGTATAATACCACCTCTACATTTTGCAATGAACTCGCCTGGATGACGTGGAAGGCACGTGATCAGGTGGAAGTGGTATTTAACTGCTGCTGGAGAGTCTGAAGAATCAGATTGTAAGAGTGAGATTCGGAAAGCGCAAGCTCGATGGAAAGCGAGTGATTTAATTGTCATTTTTTTTTTCAAAAGAACATATTAAGAGAGAAACTTCGATTTTCAAGATTACCAACCTAAACAGTACTTTTCAGTACTTTTTAGTGAGGGTTGGAATCCTTCCTAGCTCTACTTCTACCACATTATCTCTCGATTACTTACCCTACCCGACCCGGACTGAAAATGGAAATGAACACGGAAATGGAAATGAACTCAACGCCTAACTCCACTGCAGCAAACTCACCAATTCCTAATCCACAAGGAGAATCCCCATGCATGGCGAGAAGGAAATTTGCGATGGAAATGGAAGTACTCAACATAAAGATCCTAAGCCAATCCAACCTACTCGGAAACATACAAAAGTACCCGCAATACGAGGACACTGAACTGTATCAGATAGAAAAAAACGAACTCAAGATCCTGGAAAGAAAAAGAGACCAAATGGTAAGTGCTTTTTAATCTATTGGTCCCTGTGAGATAAACGGCTGTTCCCATCACTCCCACTTAAACTTAAATCTTAGTCAGAACCAGAATCTTAATCTATCACCAAAACCTTCCACTTCTAAACAATTTAAGAGAAAAGATGAAAATGGTTTTATCTCTTCTCCAACGAGGAAAACAGCCGAAATAAATTCTACTCAAAATCCTTCGCAAGACTTATTAATCACAAATAACAGATTTCAAGGATTAAATAATATTAGTAACGAAACTTCTGATTCGCCCGCTTTGCAGATACAACAACCAATCACGGTACTGATACCGAATGCACCCTCTCTACCACCCCCTATCATACTTAAAATTACAAAAAAAATATAGAGAGCAACTAAAAACGCTTACCGAAAAATTCCCAAACCTACGTACTCGTCTTTCAGGCGAATATATAAAGCTATATACTAATACTGAAAGTGAATATAGAGAAATAAATAGCACACTACAAAATATTAACTACGAATATTACATAATTAAACCGGTGTATGAAAGACCTCTTAAAATTTGTATAAAAGGACTTCCTCGAGATACAGCAACAAACGACATCCAGGAAGAATTAAAAGACTTTGGTTTTGAGGTTGATAAGGTCGCACAACTGCATAGTCGCAGAACAAAATGACCTCTCCCCGTCTTTCTCATTACGTTGCCCAGAACAGAAAAGGCCGCAAAAGAAATTTTCAATTTAGACCGCATCTACTATATGGCAGTTAAAGTGAAGGGATATGGAGGAAGGGGTGTGACTCAATGTTACAACTGTAACAAGTTCCACCACTCATCAGAAAATTGCAGAATGGCACCCAGATGTCTTAAATGTGGAGAGCCACACTTCACGAGAGATTGTAGCATAAAAGAAAAACAATCCAATCCTCTATGCATCAACTGTGAAACCCACGGCCATATGGCCTCCTGCGCTCGATGCCCGAGCTACCCTAAGCCTCCTAAAGGTACTACAAAATTTAGAAATTCAAAACCCTTAAGCAGCAAATTAAACGAAAATTATACATTTGCTCAAGCAATTACGAACGCTCCACGTCCCCAGATGGCACCACCCAAAACGAGCGAAACAGAAGTTTACGCACAAAGTGAGGCTAGATTTCACAGAAAACCACTTCAAAATAACCACCCACAATACAATAGACAAGGAAATAATCTTGCCCAACCCACTGATCTACTTTTCATCCTTGCGGATTTGCTAAATAAATTTCCTGGTTTAGCACAACAACTGCCCAGGATCGCGGCTGTTAAAAACAACCGCAACCAAAAATATGCCATTATTGAGGCGCTCCTAGAATCAGAATCCTATGTCTAATCAAATTAATTTTTTAAATTATCCCAATATCTTAGGCCTCAGTTTGTGCTCATGGAACGCGAACGGAGTTAATGCTCGTACTGTGGAGCTACGAGTATTCATAGAGAAGCACTCCCCTGATATTTTACTGATACAAGAAACTAGACTCAGACCCAGCAACAGTTTTTCCCTCGCAAACTATATTTCCTACAGAAATGACAGAATTACGGAAACTCAACCCTCAGGGGGAACCATGATACTTATTAAAAACAATATTGCACACCATCTCCAGACTACAGCACCGCTCCAATATGTCGAAGCCACCATTATCACAATCACCCCTCCAAATCATCACACCTTCTCAGTTGCATCCATATACATCCACCCTTCCTAAGATAAAATATTATTCACTCTTGACCTAGAATCCATACTGCAAAAACTAACTCAAATTGTGTGATTTTTGGCGATTTCAATGCCACACACAATTATTGGAATTGCAGAAAAAACTCCACCAGAGGAATTCAACTCAAAAACTTCGCCGATAAACTTGACTTACAAATTGCCTTCCTTCCCACACCCACTAGATTTGGACATAATTCCACAAATACTTTAGACATTGCTTTAATAAGAGAATTCCACTACCCCTTTGAGATCACTGCAATTCCAGAACTTTCATCTGACCACAACCCAGTCATAATCACTTTTAATTTAAATATTCCAAAAAATGAAACCAAAACATATCTTAAAACACACTGGTCAGATTTCACCAATATCATACAACAAAACATTAGCTACTTTGGCTTCACCCACATCACCACCCCACCACAACTTGAAAATAAAATAGATTTTCTCACCAACAAAATAATTACTGCTTACAATCAAGCCTCCACACCAATCAAAAACAACAACTCCACCTACACTCCACAAAACATCAGAAACTTAATTAAAAACAAAAACAAACTCAGAAAACTTTATTATATTTATATAAACAGCTAATATTTATCGTTATTTTTCAAAGCTTAAATCAATTTTTTGTTCATCAGAAAATTTATAAAGTAATGTTTCGAATAAGATTAGTACAACATATTTATTGTTAGTTTCATATAATATAATCAAAACTCATTGGTTACAAAAAGAAAAAGTCTTATATTTATTTTACCTATCCATGTAAAACTCGTTTAGAAAAGAATTGTTTATAAGAATTATAACTTAACGTTTTTTCAAATATTAACAGTATATTTTCTTTAACCTTACTGTAGCTCAATGTAATTATTTCATAATTTAGGGTTTTTACACTAAATAAAGCAATCTAAATTTAGTAGGAATTTATTAATTCATTCAACTAAACATTGTTAGAAAAAGAATGCATACATGAAAAAAATTAACTTGAGCTGTTACAATAAAAAAAATAAAATTGTTGAATATTAAACAAGATTGTTAGACTTTAAAGAAGTGAATTTTCGAAAAAGCTAAATATATGAGTGTGTGTGTGTCACAGAAAAATAATTCAAGAAGTAATCATTAAATAATTATTACAGTAAAACATTCTCACAGTTAAACCAACAAAACCCTTGGAAATCCCGATTCCATAAATCAGTAAACTTTCGTTGTATACAGTGATAAGATATTTCACCTCAGTAAATCCCCCATTAAAAAAAATCAACATAACCCTCAGAAATGAAATCCTTCTTTGACAATATACACTAGATAAGGGGCACAGGCTATCGGCACCGCATTTATCGGTACGCAGATGTTTCCTAGAATTTCGAAGCAAATACAATCAAGAAAATGAAATAAGAAACGTAGAAACTCTAAATTAAAATGTTTTCAAATACCAACAGTATATTTTCAATAAACTAACTGGTAATTATTTCATAGGTTAAGGTTTTTTTTATACTTAACAATTCGATCTAAATTTATTCAGTTAATTCATTTAACTAAACGTTGTTAGAAAAAGAATGCATACATGAAACAAAAAATTAACTTGAGCTGTTACAATAAAAAAAAATAATCGAATTGTTGAATATTAAACAAGGTTGTTAAACTTTAAAGAAGTGAGTTTTCGAAAAAAGCTAAATATGTGTGTGTGTGTCACAGAAAAATAATTCAAGAAGTAATCATTAAATAATTATTACAGTAAAAAAATCGTTGTAAAATCATTTTAAAAATAAATCTACAAAATATTTCTAGAATTTCATATTCAAAAGAGGTTCAACTCGTTTCCCTATTCAGATAATATACAATATTTGTTAGAAAAGCAATGCAAAAATTCTAACTTGATATTTTCAAATATTAAAGGTAAAAATAATTTTCCCCAATAAACTTATTGATGAACAAATGTAATTATTTTATAATTTAAGATTTTTTATACTAAACACAAATCAATCGGAATATATTAATTCATTGAACTAAATAAAAATGCTGTTAAAATGATATATGCATATAAGAAAAAAAAATAAGCTTACTAAATATTTCTATAATTTCGTACTAATTAAATTTCATTCCCTATTCATTTAAAAGTGTATTTCTTATAGTATATCCGTTAGAATTTTCGTAGAATGTTTATTAATAATGTTTGAGCAAGAAGGTAAAATAAATAACCCATTGCGTAAAAAAAGATTTTCTTTTCAATTGTAAAATTAATAATCATTTCGTTAGGATACAATGTATGCATATATAAAAGTTTTAAACTTCATCTAGCTAATACTTAATCAAGTACAAGTAACTTTACGTAAGACATAATAATAAGAAAAAAAAATGTTTTCAACTAATTTTTTCAAAATATATTCATTCAGTTCATTCAAACGAAAAAAGTGTATTGAACAACTATTCAATTCCTAAACCTTATGAGAAGAAGTCAAAAAAAATATCTTCCAATTAATTCAGATTAAAATATATTCATTCGAACGAAAAAAATATATAAAATAATGAAATCCAACAACTTTGCGCGGAAAAGAATCATTTATTCAAAATACATTCCTTCTCACTCGTGTGAAAAATCATTTAATTTATTCTCAGTAAAAATACTCTTCATTTATCAAGTAAAAAAAAAATACCTTTAGTTTATTTATTCCAATTATATTCATTTATCTAGAATAGCACTTGTAGACCAACACAACGAGCTTATCGCTCCGTAAATAACAATCCCAAAGATAACGGGGTGGGAGCCCTTATCGATACAGTAGGTACACATGATTACCTTATCAGTATATCTAGACCAACACGGCCAGAAGGGGGAGGAGTATGACGTCACTTCCGCCCCATCTGCTTACTACTAACGTTCAGCCAAAAAAAAAAGAGAAAAAAAATCGCCAAGTTTGGCAATTTTTGAAATCGCGCCAAATGGTTAAACTAGACTGTATTTTTGCCAATTAAATTTAATTAAATGAATTAATATTTGAAAAAACTGTATTAACATCAAGTGTCATCCACTACAAGTTTAAAAAAAATGTATTTGAGCTTGAGTGGATGAATAAAAAAATATTTATTAACTATTGAAAATTTGAACAAGATATATATAAATATATATAGGGAGAGTGTGAACAAATAGTAGGAATTAAAAAAAAAATTGAAATTGTCCGTTTTTCTATATTATGGCTATTTTTTCCACCTCAAAACATCATCCCTCGAGTTCCAGGATTAAGTGCTCAGCTTGTTCCTAATATGACTGATCCCGGCCGAAAGCAAATCGGTGAAATTCGAGACACTTGAAGAAGTTCGTTCAATTTCAAATTGATAATACCGAACAAAGTTTTCTTGCGTAGGGACTAGTCTTAGAAGAATTTCCTTTTGCTCTTGATTATCCATCTTTAATATGGAGCATGTGTAAAAAAGAAAGTGACATTTAACTTTAACCTATTTCAAATATCAATTTCCCGTGGTTCATACGCCACTATATATTTTTTTTGTATTATTAATTGGGGTCAATGCACCACTAGTTGATATTTTCTGTGGTACGCACATAACCGCCATTTTTTCCATTTATTGTATTTTATATTAAATGTGAATTACATGCCACGGTACTTTCCATATATTTTATTCTTGTACGGTTATACATTAATCACAACTCCTTGATTACAGACTTTAAGGAAAGAAGAAAAAGGAATCAAAATGATAATTTTGGTGTGTATACTTTTGTGAATTATTTTTAACGTTTCTTTTGTGCATATAAATCTTTCTATATTTTCCCATCTGTAAATAACATCAATTTCATATATATTTTGCAACACATAACCTTCTTAATAGTATTTTTGAAACTGTCATTGTTTACCATTTTTTTTTTTCAAACTCAAGAAAATGATGTCAAACTATGGTGTTTTTCTGTATCGTCTGTAAATATTATATTTTGAATCTAAATTTAAAAATCTGTTTTGAAAGTAAAAATCTCTCGTTCATAACTTTTATACGTCAAATTTGACATTATAGAGGTGGAGCTACTGGAATTCACACAATAGGGTTGCCAGAATGGAACAATACGATTAACAGAAAACGAAGTAAATTAAACAAATAATAGATCAAATAAGAGAAACCATGATTTATTTTGCCATTTTTTCTAGGTAGAAAACATAGCTCCTTCTTACAAAACCTGTTAGTGTGGGGAATCACAAAGAGCTACAACATCCGAAGAAATATCTCAAAATGGTTGATTGGTTCATTTCATTAAAGTCACACTAGAAGCAACACAAGGACTAGTGGCAACGGACTTCGGGATTTTGAGCCTTGGTCAAGTGACGAGGACGACACCTGAGCTGGCACCCCCTTCTCCTAACATCCCTTCCGCGTCAAAGGGAAGACTTTGGCCCCGACAGATTCAATGTGCATCAGCCCCGGATACACGGCGGGTCTTTAGTGGCATCAAAGCTCAACCCACTACTAGACGAAAACTGCAGACTGCGAGTTCGCGGCCATGACCACTAGGCTACCGCAGTCACTAAGTACAAAATGACATACATTAGAATTTCGTTGCGTCGGAGCTCTTTAACTCGGAGCTCCAGATAATCCAAACCTAGGTGTTTTTTTTTTTAATTTGAGAATCGATCTATAAAATTTTTATAACAACATACATATGTTGCACCCAAGTATTTTGAAAAATATTTTTTTTATAGAAGTCTTCTAATAATTACATAAATTAATGAAAGGAAAATATGGGGGGGAGGGACTTTACAAATATTCTGTAAAAAATTAACAAAACCTTAGTTACACCTTTTATCGCCATGACAACTGGCATATGGTACTACATTGTCTAAATGGAAAATACAATGAAGCAATTTTAAGTGCAATTCTATCGTTCAAGACGTTTTTATCTTTTGAAAATATGATTCATACTCGATTTTCTCTGTTCTCCGATTAACCTGAATTTTTGTTATACGAGTCAGGCTCTGATCCTAATTGTGGCTGCGTATTCCCGACTCGAGTCACGAGTTCGAATTCTGGTGACACTAAAGACCTGTTATATAGAAGGGCTGATGTACATTATATCTGTCAAAGTTCCAAGTCCTCCCATACGGTGGGGTGGATGTTTGGAAAGGGACGTGTCGTCTCAGGTGTCATCCTCATCACTTGACCGAAGTTCAAATTCACGAGATCCATTGTCAATAGCCTGAGTGTTGATTCTAAATGCGATGTTAATAAACAATCGGTCTCAAATAATCCTATTCAACAAGATTTTACTGAACAGTCAACCACAAACCTAAACGTTCACATAAGCATTAGTTGAAAACAACCAAATGAGTGATCCGTTGTATAGCTAGTTGTGAACGAATTCCTGATTCTTGATGAAGACACAAAAAGATTTGTAAAAATTATTAATTCTTGATTAAAACACGAAGAGCAATAATTATGAATTTATAGTTCTTGACTAAAGCAAAAATAAATAAATAAAAATAAAAAATTCGGATTTTTGATTGAACATATTTTTGATCGAAAGCAAATGTCAGCCAAAATTTCTCTCAATAGTTCAGTTGTCCAATAAAAATGGCGAGATAGGTAACT
The DNA here is from genome assembly GCA_019974015.1 of Nephila pilipes. Lineage (NCBI taxonomy): Eukaryota > Metazoa > Arthropoda > Arachnida > Araneae > Nephilidae > Nephila > Nephila pilipes. Next base: position 367,184 of record BMAW01129921.1, on the reverse strand, counting down.
TCAAAAGAATGATCTAAATCTTATTAAATAATAAGTTTGTTATCTACACGAGTAGACGTTACCAGTATTCTATCGCATAGGAAAGATTAACAAAAAAAGGGATAAAAACTGGAAACAAGTGTGATTGTTAAAAAGCAGTTGCGTCAGATTATCAGAATTTGGCGCCTTTTTTAGTTTTGGCAGTTTCCTCCAACATGATTGCAATAATACTCAAGAACCAAAATATTCAGCATAAAGCCAAAGACATGGGGAAAGAAATAAACCTAAATGTATCCCAATTTGGAGCCGAAATTTTATCGTTTAGTTTTAGCAGAAAACTGCATATCTTATATTTTATTAACAGCTTAATGACATTATTAATAAACTGCAAATAAGCTTGGTCAACAAAATCAATCCTGTCTATTGGTGCTCAAATTTATATTTATTCTTTACTCGATTGGAATGCAGTTTAGCCCAACCACCCTTGGCGACAGGAATAACTTTGGCCGGCATTTTGCCAAATGTGGCTATCCTGGTCCGCTTCACGGACTTAACGTTTAACCAAAAAAATTCGAGCCAAGGGAGTGGGCTAAACTGCATTTTCACCCTAAAAGCCTATGGACCCAGTCAAAAATAGGGTTGAATCCAATTTTAATCTACACCCTAGGAGATGGAAAGAAAATGGTACGAAACTACTTCTAATTACTCCTTCTCTTACGGGAACTAGTAATGTCAACCCTTTTTAATGTATTGATGTGTGTCTGTGCATTTAAAAAACGCGTCATTTTGTCCAACGGCAGGAGGGGAGGATTAAATAGGATTTTAACAAAGATAGATACCATTCTAGAAATCGTGAAACAAAATATTTGTTGCCCAAATCACAGATGATTATCAAGAATATTGTAAAACTTATTGTACTGACACTAACACAAAAAAAATTTGGTACTTTTCCATTTCGCCGACTCAAATCCCGCCAAGCAGACTTTAATGGCTACAACACACAGTATACACATATTCTGTTCGGCGTTGGTTGCATCATTTTTGGCGACTTTATCGCTTGCGCCGGCGAAATGGAAAAGAATCACAAATTATTATCTAACTAGACTTAAATAACATCCTTACTAAAGCCTTGAATAATTAAGTGTAAAATTTTTTCAATGCTTCTCTACTGCAGCCAAATTACGATTATGCTAAGATCGCTTGAAGCCTAACTGTTTTGAGATATAACTTATCTTGCCGATATTTCTTAGTCCTTTCGCGATTCATCGTTGGACACTGCTTTAACAGGGAAGCACCGAATTTTTACCAGAAAAGCTTACAACATACCATTAACAACAATTGTTCTCCACTGACAAACTTTCTTCTCCCAGATCTCTACACATTCCATCGTTTCTTTTGGGTTATAAAGCAATTTTTTCATGACTAGTTTGTTCAATTTTGGTAAGTCTTGAATCACGCGAAGAGCTTCTTCAAATAAATTAACTACAACATCATGATGCTTTGGCAGATCAACCACAAATTCTAAATGTATGCCTTTAATCTCCAAAGCAACTTCAAAAACAGGATTATTGGAAGTTTTCCACTTATTACTAATGAAAGATTCTGTCCACTCAAATTTGTCTTTTACCATCTGGAGCTTGATAGAAGCTTCTTCGAAAAGGTTGGCAAATTGGCCCAGTGATTCCATTACCATGAAACGAATTACATCTTGCATTTTGAAAGAGATTTGTTTCAAAAGCTTGCCGATTTTCGTCAACCGGAATGTGTGTTCCACTGTCTGATTCAGGTCGAAAGTGCCACTTTTGCATTTAGATATGCTTGATAAAACTGAATTAGCGATAGAATTTAACCATGGCCCTTTTAGGTATTTTTCAACCGTTTGCAGATGTTCCTTCTGCTCAGATTCGAATTGATCCAAAGAAATAACACTTCTCGTTTTCAGTTGGTATAGTGACATGCTGTTGACAGTCAAAATTTCAGATTGTACTAAAGTGAGAGCCCTGACAGCTTCTTCTTGACTCCACAACGTTGAAGAACGAAAGCTTTCAAATCTGTCCCCAAAGGAATAATTTAATTTTATTTTACAACCTTTTTTATGAGGTACAAGCACATTGCCTAGCTTCTCATTTTGGAAATCAGCTAATAAATTTGGACTTTGACCAGTCACTTCCATGTATGCCAAATGATTGACAGCTCTCTTGAGTACGGTTTGTATTTCTTTTAAATTTTCACCAAGTTCGTCTTTAATCCATTGCAATTTCGGCTGAAGTTGACGACTCCTTCTTACGACAGCAATCACATCATTTAAATCTTTCTCGGGCCATTTCGGAAGGTTTTCCTCTTCATTAGGTATATTCTCGACGTAATAATTTATTCTTATATTTTCTTCAACTAGGTGCCTCGTCGTAACAGCCGTTTGTATTCTCCTTGCAAATTGAAGAGACTCTTCCGCTTTGAACTTTAGATAGATGCGCGGAATCCATAAGTCAGAAGTTTTTACTGTCTCGAACACCGAAGGTTTTCCGTCCTTTGAACAATCTTCCTCATTCCGAACGAGGAACAGTTTTTTCTCCTCATCGTAGTCCAGAACTGCAACATCTTGCCACTCAAAACGAACTGGCCCAATTTGGTTCTCAGGATCAATCGGAATTAAAGCCGTTCCAGGAACAGGCCGTTTTTCAGAATCCGACGATCCGAGAGCTAACCATTCATTTGGAGCACGAGTTTCAAAATACCAATCGTCATCAAATAATTCTAAATCTAAGAACGGATAGGTTGGTATTCCTTCTTGGTCGCTTCTCAGTATGGAAAATTTGTCTCGATGACGTAGAACCGGTGGTCGAATAACATTTATATTTAGACCCATTTCCAGAAGAATCTTCTTAAAATCTTGTCGGGCAATTCTTCTCTTCTCTAAGTCTATCGCCACTTTCTTCGGAATCCCTCCATAGGGTGCTTGCTCCTCGACCTGAATCTTAGGATCAAACGATTTCTTAAAAAAAAGTCGAGAAGATTCGGGAATTTCTCTTGACCCAGGAATATGCAGTTCTTGACGCTTCATGTCTACCTGTGTGAAAGGTGGTGTATGAACCCATCCTAACATCTGCCAATATAAACTCTCCATCAAGGAATGGGGAGATTTTTCATTCGTTTCACCTGGCTCCTCAAAGTAAGTTGGAGTCAAAGGAACAAATGTGGCTGCTTTCTCAAGTTCTTTCGTTGACATTTTGATTCTCAATTGAAACGGAGAACAATACACCGTATGATCTTTATAATATATCAAAAGTTTAAATAAAAAAATATTTATTGCTGCCACCACTTTTAAGCTTATACTACAATTGAAATATTTAATTGTATCTTTCCTAAATGTGGAAAAGCTTTTCTTACAAATTATATGAATTTACAAATGACGAATGGATGAAAGACTTGTTTATTTTTATTGACCCATAACGTTAAATAACAGAATAGCCTATTGTATTGGATTTGTTACGAATATTTAATTTAATGAGTTGAGCATTTGTATATTTTTAGTTTTTGCGGAATTGCAATGAGCCATCAAAAACAATAGTAGAAGAAAAGGCGGATAGCTCGTACAAATGATCATATTCTATTAAATTAAATTATTTTTCGTTCATAAATAAGAATTCAGATTGAGTTATTAGAGAATTTTTAAATTAAAAAAAATGTAATATGCAAAGTTTTGCAGAGAACAGATTTAACCTCCCAAGGTGCGCTTTTTTATATAATTATTATTAAACTACCCAATTAAATATAAGAATTAAAAGAAATGATAAATTATTAAATTGAATATCATATCAGTTACATGTAATTAAAATTAAAGCAAACGATAAATTATTAAATTGAATATATTTAAGCTAAATGTAATTAAAATGGAAGCAAACGATAAAAAATCGAAAAGTGATTTGTTGAAACAGAAACAAAATGGCACCAAATCGCTCCAAAAGGATTGCGTTAAAGTAGGATCTAGTAAAGATACGTTATTTTATGAATTGCCAATGTGGATCATCTATTGTACTTTTTTAAGCCATTTTGTTTTCGTCGCCAATGGGTAGGCTAAAATCATCAAGGAAAACGTTAGCGGTTAACGACAGACCTCATTAAGTCAAGCATTGTTCAGATAACGAAGAGGACACAAGAGTCAATATCTCATTCGCCCAATTTCCACACCACACCAAGTGAGATTTAGTAAGATCTAACGAGTAGAAATCATCATTATTGAGCTTTAGTGAAACCGGGAAATTGGTGGAAGAATGTGGGGTTGAAACGAATGGGACGAAGATGAAGGGCTTTGCCCAATTGGGCAGTTATATTGAAACGATGTGGGGCTCTTTTGCGTTAAACAAAATATTAAAAAGGGCACTTTTCCAATAAAGCAGTACAACAATTTTTTTGGACAAAATTGGCTTCCTTGGCTAATTTGGCATCCTTATTTCCTCGCGCCTTTCTCCGCTCATACAAGATATCCCGCGTTTGGTGAATTCAAATTTTATTCCTCGGCAGATGCAATTATCAATAAATAGGTAGATCTATGGTAGACTGGTTGGTAGGGAAACGAACTCGTGACCTCTGGATAGAAGATTAAGCCAGGTAATTCACATTCGCAAAAAGATTATCGTGTTACAAGGGATGACATGTATGTTATATAAATAGGTCGTCATACAAAATCCTCCATTGGCACGGTGGAGATATGCAGAGAAAGTTGTCGAGTTCATCCAACGATGATGATGACGATGGAGTATCGATTAAGGTGTTTGAAATTCTGTTTAATAAAGCCTATCATCTCATCATAATTAAATAAGTATAAGTCATAGCTAGCTATTGTTACTTAAAAAATACTATTCAAATTTAAAATTATATAATTTAGTGTGAAAAACACAAAGATTTAAGCTTCAGGAGAGTGATCGGAAAATAGCTATAGACCACAATTACTCACAGTGATATAACTCGGAGATAACTTGTGACAGCAATTCAGCTTTCAACGAAAGGGCTATGGGGGAAAAAATCGATAGACGAGAAAAGCTGAATATCAAAAATACTTGATTGATTGATTTATAACGTGATAGGAATTTATTAACGTCGCGCTCAGAAGCAACGCGAGAGTCAATGGTAACGAAGTGCATAATTTTGAACCGCTACCTTTAAGGAAGAACCCTGAGTCGGTACCACACTATCCAAATATCCATGCCATACCAGTGTGATGATTTTGAATTCCGAGAGGTTTAACGTGCATCAGGTCTAAGTTTTTAGTGGTATTATGACGTCTCAGATCGAAGTTAATCTCGTAAACAAGTGAGGTATAAGAAAAGCGGAGCGTGCAAGAAGTGCGTGAGGTAGAAGAAAAACTTGCGACCGTGATTTCCGATTGCGAGATTTCGACCTATAATATTTCTTGAACTGGAAGGAAATGTACGAAATATTTTATTTCAAGATTTATGACTACATTTATGAATATACTAGCTGATACCCACCCGCTTCGCTTGGCAGACGATAATATTATATTTCGCAACCTATACGTAAAATATCAAGAAAGTTTTTAATTTTTAAACGATAATGATAATCTAAATTTTAAATTTTAAGAAATTGATTGTCTTTAATAATGGTTATCCCCCACTTTCAAAAATATGAGAAAAATAAAATATTTTAGTAAAAAGTCACCCCATATATATATATATATATATATATATATATACACATATATTTAATATGTATAATATATGCTAATATACTTGCACACACACATATATTTATTCCTTAATAATATATGTATATATGTATATTATGTAATAACGTATGTATATAATATATGCACACACATGTAACTATATAATAATATACACACACATGTAAACTATATATGTATATGTATATATATGTATATAATATATATATATGTATATGCACACACACATGTATATATACACACGCATGCTATATATGTATAATAATAATATATATATATGGATAAAACTCATTCCACCGTATCCATGTTACACCTAATATTGAAAAAGATTCAACCTTTTGTTAGAAGATTCATCATGTGCTTAACTTTCAAATGAAATATCTTCGCAATGACATCGTGTCTATCATAAGATTTTTGTCCTAAATTTGCAATACTAAAGAAAAAGTCGAGCAAGTCGGGACGTCCAAAATGTCTTACGTATGTCATTGCGTCTTGAGTTCGTTTATACATGTAGCGAGGTTCTCCAGTAAGCGAAGATTGTTTTGCATGTGCGCCACTCCGTATGAAGTAACCATTTTAAAATTTTTCAAAACCCCGCTAAGTTTTGGGGCTAAACTACACTTTCTCCAAGCGTGGGATTCCAAACTTATTTATTTACAACGTTTTTCTGAATTTCACTTGGTGTGTGTGTGTCATCAAATTTTCGATCGTTAATTTAACCAACTTCCCATCAAGCTAGAGCTTTGAAATTTTGGGAATCGTTCGTACTCGCCTAACAATACAATATTTAGACGTTTGCGACAAGTTTTAACTCATACTTTTTTAAATAATGCAGTTTAGCACAATCACTTGGTGCAATTTGAATAATTGCCAAACTTGGCGAAATGTTTTTTTTTCCTTTTTTTGGCTGAATGTTAAGTCCGCTTCGCGGACCAATTTAGCAACATTTGGCAAAATACCGCCAAATAATTCCTGTCTCCAAGAGTGGTTTGACTAAACTGTATTCCAACCATTTAATTTACCGGATTAATTAATTTTAGTTAGTTTTAACGTTGTTATGTATTTCACTTGGTGTGTGTCTGTATGTATGAGTATCAGTGTGTCATCAAATTGTCTATTGTTAATATAACCAACTTCCCATCAAGCTAGAGCTCTGAAATTTTGGGAACCGTTCTTATTTGCCTAACAATGCAATACTTAGATATTTGCGACCAGTTTTAACTAATATTTTAATATTTTTTTTAATAAACTTTGCCACCATATAAAAACATTGGTTTTTATTTCGAATTATTTCTATCAATAAATCTGTACGTTTTCTAATTTCGACATGCACGAAATTTCACATAAAGAGCCCCTTCGCCAAAATCATTCAACATGAGAAAGATCCTGATAAAACATGGAGAGACTTCTTCTTCGACATTTCTGGGGGTTTTGAAGACTGGCTAGAGGAACTTGATGTCCATGACTTTGAAAAATTGAATCAACTTATCATTGCCGATCAGATTAAAAAGAAAGTACCACCCGAGGTTAAAGAACATTTCATTTACATCTGGTCAAATTGGGTCACTACGCTTGAATTAGTTGAAAAGCTTGATGCTTATGAAAACGTCCGTTGTGGTATGAGGAAATCCATACCATCATACCATCAAAAGAAAATGTTTCCTGTCAAACAACCACCTCCAGACAGAAAACTCCATTTTCAAAAAGGTGATAAGGTTAAAAAAGAAGAACCCTCTGAAGTTGTATTTTATGGTTGTGGCACACCAGGTGTCATTAAACCAAAATGTCCTTCTTGTAAAGGAAAAGACCAGAGAAATCATGGAACTTTCAGTAGTGTGATTGTTCAATCTGCATCTTATCTATCAAAACAGCTGGCAACTCTCGAAGTGACTATCAATGGAGTCATGGGTACTGCTTGCGCAGACACTGCTGCTACACACTCAATTGCTGGTGAAACACTGTACCATATCTTGAAGAAACAAGGAGCAACCTTTTCAACTGGTTCTCTTACAGTGACTCTGGCAGATGGAAGCAAAATCGATAGAGAAGTTAATACCAACTGTGTAAAGATTCATCTTGGAGGTCATACATTGCCTCTAAATCTTGTTGCCATTCCTGAGGCGAAAAACAACAACACCCTTTTGGGTATGGATTTTCCAGAATCATCTGGAATTGTTCTTAACGTAAAAAGGAAAACTTGGTTCTTTGATGACCAGCCCAAACGTCAATTTCACTTCGCAGAGCAGATTCAGGAGTCCTGTGATGCTGTAAAATTGAATGTTTCTCAAACAGCTGCACCGTTAACCGTAAGAGAAACAGATCACCCCGATCTCTCACATGCAGATGAAGTTAATCATCTGACTTCCATACAGAAGATGGAACTGAAAGATCATCCTGATTAATTACGTGAACATGAAGGTACCCACCTAACTGCCATTCAGAAAAAGAAATTGAACGAACTCTTACTTCGGTATAGAAATAGTTTCTGTCTAGGGGGAGAAGCAACCCCTTTCATCGAACATTACATTGATACTCAGAACCCTCCACCTGTATCTGTGCCTCCTTATCGAGTGTCCCCAGCACGAAAAGGAACAATGAAGAATGAAATTGATAGACTCTTAAATGAAGGCATAATAGAACCTTGTGAGTCACCATATGCAGCACCTGTTGAGCTCATAACTAAGACAAATGGCACTATTCGATTTTGTGTCGATTATAGGAAACTGAATACCATCCCCAAGACGGTTTCTTATTCTCTACCACAAATTCATGATCTACTGCATGATGCCAAGCATCCTCGGTATATCATCAGGTGAATGTAGTTGCTGCGGACAGAGACAAAACAGCTTTCACCTCTCTTTTCGGGACGTTCCGCTTCATAAGAATGCCGTTTGGACTCAAGAACGCACCTGCGGCTTTCCAACGACTTATCGATAAGTTCAGAAATGGTCTGCTAGATGTTTTTATCCTATCTTACCTTGATGATATAATAGTTTTATCAGAGACTTTCGAAGAGCACTTGAAAAATTTGGAAGAGGTTTTCCAAAGACTTTCTTTATTCAAACTGACCACTAACCATGAGAAATGCAACTTCACATGTTCAAAGGTCAAATACTTGGGACATTTTATTACCCCTGAAGGTCTACTAGTAGATCCTGATAAAATTGCCGCAGTTCAAAACATACCTGAACCCAGGACTGCAAAACAAGTTCAGTCATTTCTTCAAACATAATCCTGGTACAGGAGGCTCATTCCGAACTTTTCCGAAGTGGCTAGACCTCTCAGCAACCTCACTAAAAAGTCCTCCTCCTGGTGCTGGGCAGAAACAGAACAAGGTTCTTTTAACACTTAAAAGACTTTGCTGATGACACCACCTGTTCTCAGGCAGTGCGACCCAAACAAACCATATATTTTTCCCACTGATGCGAGTGCATATGCTCTTGGTGCTGCCCCCTTTCAAGGAAATGTAATTCCACCAGTAAAAGCTTTGCGGATCAGAAAAGGAGACCTGCTCCTTCATATACTTCTGGAGATTTAGTCCTGGTTACCAAGCCGAATCAAAGCCATAAGAATGGTGGTGTTACGTCTAAATTTATGCCTCGCCGTGACGGACTATTTGTCATTGTTGAACGAAAGTCCCCAGTATCATATTCTGTGGCGAACACAGATTCTCCTCAGTTACCAGTAGGAGTATATCACACCTCAGTTTTAACACCCTTTCAAGGAAATCTAATTCCACCTATAAAAGCTTTGCGTAGAAGAGGAAGACCTGCCAGGATAATTAAACCCAGCTCTATCACTCCTGCCAGTGCTCAAATACACAAAGGTTCACAGAATACCTCATCTGCTGACCCTGGTCGGGACGTCTTTGGGGTAAGAGGGGGATGTTGTAACCGATGGTTTTAAGAACTGAACAAAAAAAAAAAAAAAACATATGGCGCTATCCACCATAAGACTTTTCCCCAAAACTCTAGTTTAGTACTATTGTGGTATGCGTGAGTATGTATGTTGCGTGTTGTGTACATGTCTTATATGTATCCGTTATAAATATTATTGTGATGTATATCTGCCTGCTTTGAATCGAACCCAATAAAAGAAGAATGTTCTTCAAACCTTCTAATCTTCATTCAAAAGATTCCACGCACTCATGCCACGTGCTACACTCTGGATAATGTTCATATGGTATAATGAACTCCAGAAATTAATTATGTTACAAGCGTTTTGATCTGGAAAAAGTCATCAAATTTTATTTTAAAAAAAGGAATTCGTTTTTAAATCAATCAGTTCCATTTGTACTCGTACTAAGCTGGCAAACTATTTATCATTGTCTTCGGCCTATAGTACCTCTCGTTGCATAATGCAATGTTATTTTAATATATGATGATTTAAAAAAATTTCAAGCAAAGCTACAGTGCCATTGGCTTCTTTCATTAAGGCTCCCGTCTACCCGCCATTTTGAATTCGTGGGCGTAATGTTAATCCTATGGAAATTCGACTTGAATTCTCCCATCTTTACTATTTGACCTATTTCAATGCAATAAAGTGCATCTGAAAGCACAAAAAATAATGAAGGCTTCTGTGGAATCCCTTTTCCCCTCCAAATTTCAAAAATATTTTTAAATATTTTTAAAGGCCACAAAACTCGCAAATGAATAATTAAAATATGGGTAAAAAAAAATTTTAAGTTGGAGGAAAAAAGTAATTCCACTCAAGCACTCATTATTTTTTGCTCTTTGAGATGCACTTTATCAAAGCACCATTCACGCTTTATTTACACGCATTCAAAAAGATCAGATAGTAAAGATATGAGAATTAAAGTAGAAATTCCATAGGATTAACGATATATCCATGAAATCAAAATGGCGGGTAGACGGGAGACTTAACTGTACAAGATAAGGCCCCCCCCCCCCCCCCCCCCCCCCCCCCCCCCCCCCCGTACAGGAATGAACAAGGCCTTCCAAATGCTGAGATACATCCTGAGAAAGTTCCTCGATAGGTCTCGTAATTGCCAGCCTTGGTATAAGAATTTAGCATGCTTCCCTTTCAATACATTTATCATCAAGATGGTGTAAAAATATTTGTAGATATAGCTTAACAATTTCTCCTTCTCCGACAGAAGAATATTTCTTTTTTTTTTCTGCCATTGTGCTAAAGTAATTTCATATGACGCTTCTGTAATTGCTAAGTCTTTCACAACTTACTTTATCAAATATATCATGTCTTTTTATTTCTTCCCCCCCTTTTCTTAGTAACATATTCTTTTTGCCATTTAGACCTAAGAACAAGCTTCATTTTTTTCTTTTATATAAGTCTGATGCTGTGTTTTATAGTATCTGTTAAGTTTATAGAATCTTATTTTCCATTATGGGAAAAAGTACTTTCACAAACAATGCAAAACAACTTTCCTGGTGAATCTGCTATAAGTAATAATTCCTTTTCCCCCTGTCCATTAAAATCACGCCTACTATTACATTCTGTGCTTCTTTTAGAAGTTGCATTTTATACTGTAATGGATAAAGGAAATTTTAAAAAATTCGAGATAAAAAACTAACGTTTTTTTAAAACAATGTTTTTAAATGGTGGTAAAGTTTATTAACAAAATTATTGAAATATTAGTTAAAACTTTGTAAAAAACCTCATATCTCTCTCGTCTTTAAGATCACTCTCTCTGCGTAATTCAATATATCTTCCATAGATGGCGCCAGGTTACTACACAAATTACGTTATTAAAAAAATGTATTGAAATATTAGTTAAAACTTGTCGCAAATGTCTTAATATTGCATTGTAAGGCTAGTAAGAACGATTCCCAAAGTTTAAGAGCTCTAGCTTGATGGGAAGTTGGTTAAATTAACGATCGAAAATTTGATGACATACACACGTCAAGTGAAATACAGAAAAATGTTGTAAAATATAGAAATGTACAAAACTCTAAAAAATGTTGAAAAGGAGCAAACATTACACATTTGCGTACATCGTCCCACGAAATACAAATAAACAAAACGCACTTACAAAAACTCTACATCAAAACTCGACACCATGATGGCTTACTCAGAACCGACTGAAGTGCCACTTATAGTTATTCGATGTGCCACGTTTGACGCATGAGCCCCAGTTGGATCACCCCTGCTATAGTCTCTTGCTTCCAATTTCTTATTTCCAATTTTTCAACCTTTTCAATACGTATTTATTTCTTTCGTATTCCATTTGGCTTCTCTTAAACACATTTCATCAAATTTTATTCATGACATTTCTTTAGTTCGTCTGATTTGCGTAGATCATGTTTCATTTGGTTGGATCGAAGTTTTATTTTATGCAATTCAATTCATAAAAGATCTACATGTTTAGTTAAGAGAAAATCGTGGATAGCCCAACGTTGGAGTCTAAAATGAATACAGATGAGGAAATCTATACATATAACAAGAACAGTGCCAAATATAAACGTGTATTGGCATTGAAATGGTTGGTCCCTAAAACCTGTCATGCTCTATTTTAGTAAATGGGACATATTACGTTCCATTAATTTAACATTTCAAATCTCTCTATATAGAAATTTTGGTCTTGTTAAATTAGTTTAAATATTTAAATGACTCAATATAAATAGTTCAGTATAACAGGATTTAATTATAAAAAACCATTTTCGATTCAAGATAAACCACGAAACCCAAATTACAATAAAATAATTTTAAAAAAGTTGGGGCTTTTCACTTCTTTTAAATAATGTGCAGATATATTTTTAAAATCTATTGCAGAAAAGTTTTTTTTTTAAGTTTAATATTTTTTCAATATTTTATTTATTTATTTATTTTGTATTTTAATGTTTTGCACCTTAAAAAAAGGAACCCTTTTTGTTGTGATAATTTTATCAATTTTTTCACACACACACACACACAGATACTAACTTTCCGAAAATCAACAAATTTGGTTGCTTAATACTTTCCTAATAATGCTTGAAATACATGTTACTTAAAAAAATATTTTTAATATTTTCCTATTTGAGTAAAAAGTTCAAATTTAACATGCTTTGTAGAAAAAAATATCAAACTTTATATTTTTTGATCTTTTTATGTTTACACTGTTTTAAAGTAAAATTAAGCTGTATAATAAATAAAGGTCATTATGGAAGTTTTTTTTTTTTTTTTTTCTTCTTAATTTTGTCTTTCTGATCTTTTATTTCTGATTTTCTTCTTTTTTAAAACGTTTTTATAAATTTCACTTGGTGTGTGTGTGATCAAATTTTCGAACATTAATTTAACCAACTTCTCATCAAGCTAGAGCTCTGAAACTTTGGGAATCGTTCTCACTCGCCTAACAATGCAATATTTAGACATTTGCGACAAGTTTTAACTAATATTTTCTTTAATAATGCAGTTTAGTCCAACCACTTGGCGCGATTACAAAAATAGGCACCAAACGGCGATTTTTTTTGGCTGAACGTTAAGTCCGTAAAACGGATCAGGGTAGTCACATTTGGCAAAATACTGCCAAATAATTCTTGTTGCTAAGGGTGGTTGGGTTAAACTGTATTCCAAACATTTAATTTACTGGATTAATTAATTTTAGTTAGTTTTAACGTTGTTATGTATTTCACTTGGTGTGTATCTGTATGTATGTGTATTAGTGTGTCATCAAATTGTCTATTGTTAATTTAACCAACTTCCCATCAAGCTAAAGCTCTGAAATTTTGGGAACTGCTCTTACTTGCCTGACAATGCAATATTTAGATATTTGCGTCCAGTTTTAACTAATATTTCAATAATTTTTTTAATAAACATTGCCACCATATGAAAATGTTTTAAAAAAACACCGTTGGTTTTTATCTCGAATTATCTCCTTCCATTGTGGGATACACCAGAGTCAGCCACAAGCCTTATTCAGGTCTTTACTACTATAATGTAAGAGAAAATGGTGTTTAATATCTACCCGTTTCAAAACTAGACAAAAAAAAATGATGAAGAAATATTTCTTTCCGAAAATCTGCTAATAATATTCTAGATCATAATATTTCGATTGTTAACGAGTAAAAATTGAACCCTCACAAAAAAGAGAGTAAAACATCAAATATATTTTTCAAATATAGTTTAAAATAGGCTTTTACTTCAAGACAAGTATGATAGATTTTAATATTTTTTAATTACAACTATGTGTAAATGCCTCTGATGAAATTACTGCATAAAGAATAGATGTTCATTTTTTGATGTTTTGAAATCATGTATAACTGCTGGATATGTGCCTGATGACATATTTCTACTCTAATAGATCCAGGGGCGTAGAGACAGGTTTTTCATGGGGAGGTGATGTGTGGGTCCACTTAACTGATATCTCAAAATTTCCAATTTCATTGTTTATTTTCAAGGTAAAAAGAATATTTATGTGGAAAATAAATTAAAAAATATTATTTACTTTTATTTATTCTGTAAATAAATAAATAAATTCATTATGAAAAAGTTTCAGTTTAAAACTTCAGGATGCAGCAATCTTTAAGGACGGGGAGGGGGAGTTTAGAACGTCAAGTCTCCCTCGTCACTACGCCATTGAATAGACTATATTTATTATATTTTGTGTTTTATTGTGATAGTTTATTAGAAAACTTAACCTCCTCAGTCCTTGAGTCACCTGTAGGAGACACTAAGCAATACTTAGAAAAAATGCCGCCAAGTTAAATAAAAAGCATCACTGGTACCTAGAATTAATTAATTTTCTTGTTAATGATAATACTGAAAAAAATAACTTTTGGCGAACATTTTTCATTTGTAACTTATTTATGGTAAAATGAAAATGGTGTTTTCCGAGAGAAAGAAAATTACTCTTCTTGAAATTGCTAAGTGTTCATATTTTCTATTATTTGTATAATAGAAAAAATACTGTAAAATATACTGTATAATAGAAAAATACTGTAAATACTGTGGAATTCCTTAAACTTGCTGTTTATACTTCACATTATTAGTTTCTCACTCAAATCTTCCCACTTCTGATTTAGAACGCTATTATTTCGGTGTCGCCTGTATGAGACATTGGGTCAACGGCTTGATTTGAAAATCACTTGATTTGAAACTAACATTGTGATGTATATTTCAGCTCCGAATGATATTCCTTAATTTCTGAGTTCACCAAATGTAGGTATTTAAAGGATACAGGAAAGAATCTGTATCTGTCAGAAAAGGAAATGAAACAGTTCTTAGTGATCATGTAATTATGTCTAACTTAAAATTCCCTAGAATTCGAATGTAATGAGCAGGAAAAAAAAAAAAAAAAAAAAAAAAAAAAACTAGAATTCTAGTACTCGCAGACAACATTACTCGGAAATCGCGAGTTTTCAATAAGAAACAACTTAAAATTGAAGAAATTATTTAACAGCATAAAATGGCGAGAGAAAAAGAGAACGATAAATTTTAGAAAAAAAAGGACCCTTCTGCAAACAGTTCGGACAGGAATATTTTGTGATCCAAATCTTACATTATGCAAGAATTACTCATGAAATTAAGATTAATGAAAGATTTTAAATTAACATAATGATGTCACTTTTTCCCGATGTCTCCTCCAGGAGACACTTAATTTCTCAAGAATAAAAATTAAAATAATTATTTAACATTTTTTCAGTATTTTTTCATGTATTTAGAACCGATTGGTACAACTGATTTTAAAATTTATGGTTCAAAGTTGGCCTAGGGTCTCTCTCTCTCTGTGTGATGAGGTTAATCAATTCTTACTTCTCTTGAATATTTTGTAGGTTCAATTGATCAGTAGCAGGGATTGGGATAACTGTAACCTCCTCTCTTTTCTAGGGGAAAAATTAATTTTCAGCTCCCTAAAACTAGGAATAATACATTAAATATTTGTATAAACCCTGTTGTCTTATCATGTAGTTGTCTTTTCTTTCATTTTTTTAAATAATTAAAAGAATTACTTAGCGGAAATATGCACAAAATACAATGCTTTATATCGAGGCATGCGTGTTAGACTCTGAGAAACTTTTTTTTATTGTTTATCTTTTTTGCTGTTATGTACTAAATTATATTGCTTGAAATGTTACTATGCATGAGCAATCTAAAAGAGCATTTCCCCCCTTGTATATTTTGTATTGAAATGGAGTATATGGACACAATATCGTTAGCAAATTCTCTGGTGGGTTTTGGCACTAATCATTTTTAAATTCTCGAAATACCTTTATTTAATTTTCGTACATAAATAATATTGCTTCTTTGATGAAAATTACATTATGTAAAATTATTCAAATTTTAAAAAAGCAGTTACACACTACTATTAAAATTTAACTACAGTGGAGTTGGTATGGACTGCCAACTTTTTTTTTTCTTTTTCTGTGTCCAAACTCTCTCAGAAAGCGTCAAAAACTTGTCATTTAGCAGTTAAATTTTAAAAATTTTGTGTGTGCCTACCCCTGTTACATTCCCCAGATTCTCCGTTATTTTTTGTTACCTATAAAAAAAATTTTGCCCCCCTCTCAGCCTAATTTTTGATTGTCACAACTGCAATGGATATAAATGATAAAAGTAGTATTTCTAAAGCTTTGTGAAAAAATTAGTTCATATCATTTCTAAATCCCCAAGTATCCTGAAAGTAGATTCGAATCCAGTAAATACTTCATGAAGAATAACTTAGCTAAATGCAATGTGGTTTTGAATTCCTATGGTGACCAGGCATTAGTGTTTCGAGATGTGAAGATTTTCGGGAACTCTTTAATTCTAGGACTTCAAGATTTTTAAAAATTATGAGGTCCTCCTTCTCGTCTGTAATTCCCTACACAACAACATACTTATTGTCTTGTTGGTGCAAACGATATTAGTGGGCAACAAATAATGTATATGTGGCTGCAGACGTTAATTACATACAAATAACATCAGTTAAAATCTTTTTTTAAACGCTTCAACTTTAGGAAGGAAATACACAATTTAATATTTAATTTTTTTTAAAAAAAATTGCTTTTGATTTGACATTTCTATGATCAATTCCAAACAAATTTTGAATTAATCTCAAACCTAACCAGATCGAGAGTATTTCTTGTTTAATCTGGTAGCATGTATTCAGTTTCGTTTTACTTGTTTTGAAGTAGACGTCTTCTGTTAAGCGAAAATAGGCAGCCGGTAAAACATTCAATAAATAAATAAATAATGTCAAGATTCTTAGTTGAAATCGAAAATAGAGCGTTTAAAGTTTTTTCTTAGCTTCTAGAATTTCATTTTAAAATAAACGTAGAGGATATAAATTTCAAGTTTTCGTCTTTCTTTCTAACATAGATTTTGTACTGATTTACTAATACTTTACTCAAGGTACGTTTTTAACTGTCTCATTCTTTTAAGTGAACTTTAAAAGAATTTTATTTAAGGATGTACAATAAAGATCTCTAATGCGCTTGAACATTTTGATGCGCAGTCATATATTAACAAAATTATAATGTAAATAAAAAAAAAATATGATTGTCAAAAGCATAATTCACGAAAGTTTGAATCTTTAAAACAGCTACATCAATGTATGTATGTGATGTATATTAACAGAATTTTACTTTGAAATCTGAATTAATCGAACATTGTTTCACCCATTGACAAATGAGATGTGTAGTCTGACATCTCCTAGTGAGACAAATCTTAAATCAGATCAACCAAAAATAATTAAAAAAAGAGAGAGGAAAAAAACTTATGTTTGCGATGTGTGTAACAAAAAGTGTTTTCCCAAGAGTCAGTATGACAAACATTGTCGGGATCATGAGCGAGAAACATTCCATGCGTGTAAAGTTTGTGGAGAAGAATTTTTACTAAAGTCAAATTTAACCAAGCATTTTCTTTCACACACCAAAGGAATGCCCTTTGTGTGTGATGTCTGTGAGAAAGGTTTCACACAAAGATACAACTTTAGAAAACATTATCGTGTCCATCTGAATGGTGAATCTCATGCTTGTAGTGCATGTGGTAAAACATTTTCTTTTATAACTGATCTTCAAAAACATTTCCATATTCACAGAAACAATGAAATTTTTGAATGCAATAAATGTGGAAAAAAATTTCGTTCCAACTGTAATTTAATTAAGCATTATGATTCTCACTCTAAAGAAAAACCATATGTGTGTCATCTGTGTAATAAGGCATTTCCTCTACAGTCTAAGCTAAGATCACATTTTCGATGTCATGTTAAGGATCACCCATATACTTGTAATTTTTGTCCTAAAACATTTTATTACAAACTTCATCTTAATACTCATCATGCAATTCATTCACTTGAACGACGTGTGAAAGAATTGCAATCGAAGTAAATTATTTTTGATATTTTTCGGTTAATGGGACATGAGTCATATTTGAGTACCTGATTAGATTAACTTAATAAAATATAGCTTTAAATCTCCTTAATTTTAAATATACACTCCTGTTTTATGCTTCCTATGTTGTGATAATGTAATGAAGTAAAATCCATTTTATTATATAAAAGTATTTTAAGAAAGAAGGAAGTATAAAAATATTTTCATAAAAAAAACCTGCCATTCATTCCTCTTATTAGGTAAATATAAGCATATATGTCTTGCTACAAATGACTTCCCACTAACTGTTAAATGCCTTGCTTTTTTTTAATATATTTTTGAAACTACTATCTTATACATTTGTAGAAAAACCTCAAAAGAAAAATGAGTAAGACTATATGTTTGGACTAAATTAGATGTGTTGCGAGAGTCTTAACACACACACAAAATTTCTTCCGAATTAAGTATTTTTAATGATTTATTGAGTTACAAAATGCTTAAATGGAAAAATCAAATTATAAATTGGACATCATAAATTACTGAAAAACTTAGATTGATCATTGTACAATTCAAATTTTCTAAGATTGAGAATAAATATAAAATTTTAACAATATTTCCTTATTGCAGTGGCTATCCAGTGATGAATCACTTAGTAAAGAACCAAGATGTATTATAATGGTTATTAAAATTTTTAGATGAAACATGTATTATACTATTCACTTTTAATTCTTCATTACACATTCATGCTTCACAAGTTTGGTAGTGACATGGGCAAAATCACAACTGCTAGGTGTTGTTAAAATAAGGAAGTATCATTTTAACATATAAAAAATGACTTGTATGAGAATTTATTAATATTAATTTCTTGGAGTAAAATCTATTAAAATGTGAAGTAATTATTGTTTTAATAGAATCTCCAAATTTTCAAAAATTTATCTATGCTTAAAAGTTTATTAATCATTTAAAATGTAATTATTATTTTGCTTGTGTGTAAGGAGTTCTCTTGTTAAAGAATTCATAAATAAATTCATGTGTGTATTATCTAGATTCTCATATTTTAAGAAAAATAAACTGCAAATAATATTGTAGCTCAAAGAAGACTTAAGTATTCTTTGAGGGTATATGATTCGACAATTTTTCACAACGTGTTCAAACATAATGTGGTTTTACTTAATTATTAATTAAAATTTCTTCAACTTTTATTAATATTGTCATCTACCTTTCTGATTTCCTTTAATGAAAATTTGTAAGGTTAAATAATATCCATTTCAGTGGTCTATTTATTTATCTAAATGTATAAAAAGAAAAAAAAATCAATTTACTTTATCGAGCTTATATATGTGCTTAATTTTAAAATTCAAAATAATATTCTGTTTGCTAAGTGTTTTGTTTGCTTGTTAAAGAAACAGGTAAACAAAGACATAATGGTCAGAATCCAATATCTACTGTCTGATTGTTATTAATATTGTGTTTGATTTTTTTAATTTGATGTAAACATTCAGTCAAGTAGATCTACTTAAATATTAGCCATTTATTTTGTTTTTTAAATATTATTTACAACTTAGTGAATTGCATTACTTATTTACATAGTATGCATAATGTGGTATATATGTAATTTATCTTATAAGTTTTTAAAATATTACTTTTAATAAGTTTTGAGAATGTGTATTGTCTTATTTTGTATCATATGTGAAGAAAAAGTTAAGAACTAATGACCAAGAACTCTTAAATTGGAATATGTGTACTATTTTTGAGAGATATACAAGATGCTCAGCAAATTAATGGCAAGAGTATATTCAATATGTACAAAAATCTGACTTTCAACTTAATTTTTGAGGAGTATTGTATTATAAAAGTGCATTAGATTTTGAGTTATAATCTAGTAGTTTGTGTTAAAAAAAAGTAGAACTATTGCTATCTGCTATTTTTCTTATTTCTGACAAGATACCATATCCTTCAACATCTGTTTCTCAACATGTAATGTATACAAAGCTTAAATGTACCAAATTTAAGTTTTGGAATATTCCTGGAAGCATACAAACTTTTAATTAAAAGAATGTCTTGTTATTTCTAATGACTCTTAAGTAAAATAAATTTTTGTTCTAAAATTGGCAAGGAAATAAGTAAAGTGTCATATTTTCTTATTCAAGTCTTAATTTTATTCGACTGGAAATAAAATTTATAAGGGGAGAAAACAAACACTTCTTACACAAGTCTTTTTCATTATAAAGCATTTAAGTCAACTTTTTCCTATTAAAATGACATGTAAATGAAAAAAAAAAAAAAAAAAAAAAGAGTGTAAGATACTAGCTTATATTTAAAGAGCAGACCATGCAGGAAACCTATCGTGAATCAATACTACTAAAATACTTTTGTGCTATCATTATAACAAATATATGTATCTGTTGTATGTATGTTATATTTGTTTGATGTATGTTATATTTGTCTGATGTATGTTATATGTGTCTGATGTATGTTATATGTGTCTGATGTATGTTATATGTTGTATGCACTTGTTTTGATGCATGTACTTATGTTGATAGTATGTATAAAATATCTATATGATATTGATTTTTTTTTTACGGATATAAAGCAACAAAGGGCTGTTATTGTCACTTATGTTATATGTATTATAATTTTCTGTGAAAGACAGAACCATTCATTGATTGGATCATAGATTTCCAAACTATATTACTGTTCCCTGAGGTAATAGAAAACCCAAACAAATGTTGTAAGCATTTTGAGGCATAATTGAGAGACTTTTGAAATGTATTGTGACTAACCATTATCAGAGATATATTAACAACAAAAATATCTAAAAAAAAAATACCAACATTCTTTTCTTGAAGAAAAGTGGTATTGGGCAATTAGTGTAAAACTTAAATCCTGTCTGAATAAATCTGTAATGTGAATGCATAGATGGCAGTTTTAAAATGGTTTCATCAGTGTTGAAATATATATTGTTCAGTATATTTTTCAGTAACAACTCACTACTATTAGTTACATTTTCACAGAAACAGTTCATATATCCCCTAATTTTCCTTTTGGAATTAAAAATGAGAATTCTGCACAATAACTTTCATGATATCATATTGTATACCTTCTAGTCAGTTCTTCAGTGCTAATTTTTTCAAGGTGTATTTTAAAGTAAAAAATAAATGTTATAAAAGTTGTATAACAATGCATAAGAGAATTTAATATTTATACATATTCTTAAAAAATGTTAACAAATGTCTTTCATTCAATGATTTTTACTATCTATGGACATAACATTTTTTTTTAACAATACAAAAAAAAAAAAAAAAAAAAAAAAAAATTCTATTTTATAAGTATTTGTACATTGCTTCAAATTTAGCATTGCTTTATATTTAATGAGCAGAAATTATGCATAGGGGTGCTGAGTGATCTTAGGCAAGTTTGGGAATCTGATCTAAATCATCACTCATAAAACTGTGAAATTTTTGTAGTTTGTAACTCTGTGTAAAATTTTTGATAACATTGAGAAAGTTTAGAATATATATTCGTGTTTTTATTGATGTAATTGTTCTCACTGTTGATGAGAAAAAAAGTTAAAATAAAAAAAGCACTTTATATGATTTATTATAAACTGATGTTTTATAAATATGTTTATAAATATTAAATTTTTAGGAGAGCAATGTAGAATTATCGAACTAAATATTTTCGAATATCTGATATTGTTTATGAAAAAAAAAGGTTTTTTATTCTTCAGTTATTAAATTAAAAAGCTGCATCATTTAAATTTGTTGTAAGAATTATTTTTATTGAAGAAATTATCAATCCTACATAAATTCGTCATATGACTATTTAGATTTGGGTAATATATATATATATATAAAGTTTTTGGGTAATGTATATAAAGTACCTGTGCAGTAGCCGTGGTAACCTAGTGGTCATGGTCACGGAATCGTGGCCAGTGGATTTCGTCCAGTCGTGTGGCCACGGTAGCTTAGTAATCATGGTTTCGTATTCATGACCGGCGTTTTTCGTTTAGTTGTGGGTTCGGTTTTTAGCTGCTAAAGACCCGCCATGTAGCCGGGACTGATGCACGTTAAATCTGTCGGTGCCCAAAGTCCTCCCTTTGGAGTGGTGTGGAAGTTAGGAGAGGGAGTACTAGCTCAGGTGTCATCCACGTCACTTGACCGAAGTTCAAAATTACGAGGTTAGTCGCCAATAGCCCTCGGGTTGCTGCTAGTGCGACGTTAATAAAAACTAAACAAAAAAATAATAACTTTGTCCCTGTCGTGGGTTCGAGCCCTGATGCCACTAAAGACCCGCCGTGTAGCTGAGGCTGATGCACATTAAATCTGTGGAGACTCAAAGTCCTCCCCCCCATTGGCGTGGTGTGGAAGTTATGAGAGAAACATGCCAGCACAGATGTCGTCCTCATTACTTGACCGAGGTTCAAAATTACAAGGTTCGTCGCCAATAGCTATCGTGTTGCTTCTAGTGCGACGTTAATAAAAACCAAACCAAAAATGTTTGTGCCAACATTTTGTCTGATCTAATTTTATGATTTTAGCAGGCTATAGGCGTTTGCATTATTTATTATAATGCAGAATTGACACAGATGCTGTATAGTATATCAATGATGAGTTTTGATTCCGATGTCTATAGTAGGTTCTGTGCGTGGCCGCATTATGTTTCCTCTCTTTCTATTTAATTTAATAAATATCTTCGGGATTGTTACAGGAACCCGAGAGATATTATTCCACTAACCTCAGCTTCGGTGGTTTCTCTCTTGCTCACCTCAATACAAACTGCCTTTTCTCCCTTGCCGGATCACTCCCGGGATACCCTAGCGATCATTCTCTATTTTCGACCCTCCTTCTTGTCAACCACTTTTTATCTTTTTTTCAACTTCACGCCTAGACCACAGTTTAATCTTGTTTGGCGCGGCATAGCCATATCTGGCTCTTGCGCCAATAAACTTTACATTCACTCACTCACTCCCTTGCCGGATGCGATCTCTAGACGCATCGTCATATCCCACAATATCTTCATGGCGAGTTTGATTGGCTTGAGAAGATGCCTCTTGACTTCGATTCAAGGCTCTGTTTTGGTCGCCAAATCCATTCCACTGAATTTTATTGTCCAGTCGAAAGGATTCATATCGAAACTTTGATCTTGATATTACGCATTTGGATTGTTTTATTTACGTCACACTAAGAAGTAACACGAGGGCTATTGGCAACGGACCTCGTATTGTTGAAACTCAGTTAAAGGTGCCAACTCAGATTGTGCTTCGTTCATCTAACCACGCCTACGGAGGAGGAACTTTGGGCCGACAGATTTAACGTGCTTCAGCCCCGGCTACAAGGCGGCTTTGGCAGCAAGGATCAGACCCGCGACTGAACAAACCGCCGAACAATCAAACCACGACCACTCAGCTACCGGACGAGAGTAGTGAAAAGTTCACACTATAACTCCTTACTGTGTCTCCTTCACATTAATTGCTAAAACCATCTTTGTAATTATTTTAAAAGCTTCATAAAAATTAAACATTTCTTCATGCTTGGGGTAATCCTCATTAGGAACTTTTATTGGTTTCAGTCCCCCTACTCAACAACTTTTTAATGCTCTTGAATAGTATATAAAACAGGCTTAATATATTTTCAGAGACTAACTAATCTTCTTGATAAAGACTTTTGTCTTTGCTAAGTTCCTTTTCTTGTTTTCAAACCCTTGACGTTTGGTGATGCGATGGACGTGAAATTTTATGCCAAAAGCGAATGTGTCATGCCACGCCAAACAAAGTGACGAAACGAAGCATAGTAGTAATAGCTAGTAAGTAAGAAGACTTGATCTAGACGTGAAAATAGTAAAAAAGTAAAATTTTGGTGTGAAAGATGAAGGTCGAAAAAATAAGAGATTGCTAGGCCTGCCGGAGAGACTCACCGTTTTACCAAAGCACACAAACCCCATAAGAAAGAAGAACACCAGGTGTGCAGGTTCCTTGACATTTGATGAATGCGATAGAATAGTGGTCACATGTGCAGCGCCGTTAATTCATTGATCGAGGTTTGTTCGAGATTTTAATATGTCGCAGAGCACAGGAGGGCTGTTGCCACGTGGCCTCGTAATTTTGAACCGACGTAAGTGACGAGATGACACCACTGGCATCCCTCTCCTGAATGAAAAGCCGCCGCCGATCCGAAACGCGCCACTGGCTACCGCGGCCGTTGAATCGTGTCTCGAGCTTTAAGCACTAATGCCACGGATATGAGTAATAGCTGATGACAAATCAGTTGAGGCCTAAGTCCATCCGGCAGTGAGAAGTATGATGCAACGCTCAGATGCAGCATCGCTGACCGAGGAGATATCACGGGG
>BMAW01129921.1:220390-341262 GCA_019974015.1 Nephila pilipes | reverse complement strand
TCACTCATTTATCCGTTATTGCTAAATATTTTTACGTTTTGCTATGGAATATGATTTATACAATGAACTTGACCTTTAATCTTGAATCTATTTTCTGCAAGTAGTATGAACATCTATGCTTGAGAGGAAGTCTCTTGGTACACACAATCAATACGAACTAATGATTGAAACAATATTTTTGCAAAATTTTATTCATCAACATACCTTTGTAATCAGTTCTTTAGGGTGATACAACGTTCAACGCTTTTTTTTCTCAAATTTTTTTTTTCGCAAGAAATCTTTTTTTTGCGAGTAAATAGCGATAAACAGCTTTCTGAATCATCGACTGTTGCTGTTTTGGTTCCATCATAATCAGTGGCACCCACTTGGGAAAAACCTTTTCACTTCACTTCAAAAACCTTTTCCAGTAAATACACTTCCATATGATATTGTGTCATCTCAGCTAATCTTACCGGAGCTCACCACGATCTTTCATTATAATTTTGTCACTCACTCACATTTTCCGGTGTAACGTTTCCAAAGGTCTACCGAGGTCCTTGTCATTTGTGTACGACCACCGTTTGAACTTGCAAACCAGCTGACAAATCACGCAGCTTGATGGACAAGAGTCCGGGTAACATTTTCAATCATTACTTCGCTTGAGTGTTTTACCCATTAAAAATGTTTTATCAGAACACGAAACTGGTTTTTCCATTTTTTAACAACTACAAAATGACTTACTCCAACCTCGATAACTCAGCTGTTTCGTCCGACTGACTTTAAATTTTGTATCACGTTTGCAACAGGTTAGTACTCTAGAAAAGACCTGTTACTGGTTTCCACATGAGCGCCATCTCTGGTCTCGGAGATTGATTGATGTGTTATTTTGTTCCGCCGACATTTTACTGTCACTTGACCTTAGCTATATTAGCACCTTGAACAGGTAAATAACTTATTGAATCCTACCTTCAAAGAGATTTTCGAAAAAGTTTCGAGGTAAACACATAATACTTACACATCAAATTTCTGTGCGCCCTGACCTCTCGTTTTTGAATTCACACCTGCACATAAAATCTTCTTCCAAAAGTAAACTTTCAATTAATCTTGTTTCATATTCAAAAGTATATAGTGAAAATGTCAAAGGCATTTCCGAAATTTAGATTATTCGAAATAAATCAAAAAATTTGCATAGATCACCTTCAGATAAAATTATATACATTGACCTGGGTTATAAAACGAAATACAACAGAGATCAGTGGTTTCATTTCTTCTTTGCATAATAGGCGCACTGCGCATTTACGTGGGTGCATAACAGGTAGGAACCATGGTAACGCAGAGATTGAAGAGTTATTAAAATCAAGCTCGCGCGTGGTCTAATTGATTTCACCGCTTCTAGGAATCGGATTGCGACATCATTCCCTGTTAAAGATTCCTGAACACAAATCCAGGAAGGAGATAAAATTTAGAAGCGAATTAGCAACGTTTAAATATGAATTTCCCTATTAGAAAACGTAAACAACAAAAAAATTCCTTTTGTGTTTTTTTTTAACTATTATACATAAATCACGTGAAGAATAGTTTGATCATTTTATTCTGCAAAAATACAGACACTCATTGAATTCTTTAATTTTAGACACTTATCCTGAAATTGAAAAAGTATTTATACACCAATTAATAAATATTTTATGGATTTGTAAGAAACCAAAAAATCTTTGTTTATCCTTAGGTTGATGAAACTGTATTTAAAGATACAAAAAGATAACTATGAGAGAGAGTAGGTTTGTTTAGTTTTCATTAACGGGCACTAGGAAGCATCACGAGGGCTATTGGCGACGGACCTCAATTTTGAACTTTGGTCATGACGTGGACGACACCTGAGCTGGGACTCTCTCCTAACTTCCACACCACGCCTACGGAGGACTTTGGGCCCCGACAGATTTAACGTGCTTCAGCCCGGCTAGCAAGGCCTTTGGGCCAAGATCGAACCGCGACCTGAACGAAAACCGCCGGCCACGAATCAAAAACCACGACCACCTAGCTGGCACACGAGAGAGTAGTGAGAAAGTTCACACTATAACTTCCTTACTGTGTCTCCTTCCATTAATTGCTAAAACCATCTTTGTAATTATTTTAAAAGCTTCCATAAAAATTAAACATTTCTTCATGCTTGGGGACTCAATGGAACTTTTATTGGTTTCAGTCCCCCCACCAACAATCTTTAATGCTCTTGAATAGTATATAAACGCAGGCTTAATATATTAAATACGTAACTGAACGAAGGCATACTAAAAAAAAAAATTAGCTAAACAATTTTATGAAGCTAGAAACGAATTATAGATGCTTCGGTCTCCTGTTGACGGTACAGGAAACTACTGGGAACTATTGAATCCCGACAGAGTTTGCCAATGTTGTAGGGGTCGACAAACTATTAAATAAATTTGATATCTTATGTTATGAAGAGAAAGATATGAAATTTTAAGAAAGTTATCACACTAAAAATGTGAGTTAAAATAGCTTTAGATGGCGATAATCAGTTATTCATTGGGATTCTAAGAGGATTTGTAACCCTTGTGGTGACGGGAATGACAGATTGGTCCCACTGTCGCTCATACATGTCTTAAGAGGCGACTAAAATGGGTACTCAATGTCTGGGGGGTATAGCCAGGCACCTTGCCCCTAAGGATTATATCAGGGAACCTCAAGGGTTTGCCTTCTTTAAGTAGGTACAGACACCATGGCCCCGAGGCCCCCTTGTGATCTTTTTCTTCCCTATGGAGTTTACTGTCTTTGGTAAACACAGGTGACGTGCCCCCGGGAGACCCTAGAAATCCTTCTCTATTTTCGATCTTCCTTTTTGTCAATCAATTTTTTTTTTAAATCTTTTTTTCGGTTTCCTCTCACGTTTGGATCACAGCTTTTTAGCGCATCACAGTGGCATTTGTCAATTGCGCCACTGAAATTCTGTCACTCACTCGTTTGTTTTCCCATCAATTGTCTTTTCGTCTAGATCACAACTTTACCTTGTTTGGCGCAGAATGGCCACATTTGGCTCTTGTGCCATTAAACTCAACCATCACTCACTCACTGAGATGATTTGTTAAAATATTTCACAGACTGGTTTTCTTTTTTTTTCTTTTTTTTTTAAATAAATCAAGAATTGATTCCATTGTAAGATCTTTATGAATGACATCATTCCGAACGAACCGATGAGCTTATGAAAAAGTTCAGAGTTGTTTATTTTGGCACTCATGAATTCTTCTCGAATGCGAAAGTACTGCTGGTGTCCAGATGGGAGATGCCTACAGCGTGTTCGTGCTTATGATTATTTTATGGATCAAAAGCTTGCTCTTAGTGTCCGCGGTAGTCTACTTTGGATTCGTGGCCGACAGTTTTCGTACAGTCGCGGGTTCGATCCTTGGCCCCAAAGACTCACCGTGTAGCCGGGGCTAATGCAGGTTAAATCTGTTCTGGGCCCTAAGTCCTCCCGTTGGGGTGGGGTGGAAGATTGGAGAGGGAAAGTGCTCAAGTGTGTCCTCGACTCTTGAATCAGGTTCAAAATCACGAAGTCCGTCGCCAATAGCCCTCATGTTGCCTATAGTGAGACGTTAATAAAGCCAACCAAAAATAAAGTCATCTAGATCTGATGAAGCCTTCAATAAATATTGCCCCAGCAATAAGGACTAATCATGATATCAACACAGAATTTCCCTTTAAAAAGCACAGAAAGAAATTATTTCTTTTCGATTATGAATGCACTGATGAGCCGCACGAAGATCCAGAATTATTATTTAAAGTTGAATTTTACATAACAATTGTGAATTCAATTCAAATAAGGTTTATCTTGTTAAACGAATTTAACATATTTAAATTTTCTAATTGAATTCTGGGATATGTCCAAAAATGACTTTAAAAAATCTTGTGCGTAGATTTTGATATTTCCTTACAAGTTTCTAATGGTGATTCAGTATTTAGGTATTAGAGTTTGCTGATGATTTGTACTATGAGTTAATAATGTATAAAATCATGAGTGTTGATATTACCTATCCTTTAAAAAAAAATTAGAATTTATCGAAGAAAATAATTTAATTTTATCATTTCCTACCTTTGCTGTAGCCTTAAGAATATTTTGAACGATTATTTGAACGATTATGATTATTGAAACTGAACTTTTTAGTCAAATATGTGTGCAGAACATTTAAATGCACTTGCTATATTAAACATCAAGACCCGTGTGATGACCGGGTATGACAGAATAGTTCTACTGTTGCTCATGCATGTCGTAAGAGGCGACTAAAATGGGTACCCAGCAGCTGGTGGTATAGCCGGACATCCTGCCCCTGGAGATTATATCAGGAGGCCTCAGGGACTTTCTTGCTTTTGGTAAGAACGGGCATCACGACTCCGAGGCATCCCAGTGATCTTTTTCTTTCTTATGGGGTTTACTCTCTTTGGTAAACATGTATGACGCTTCCCCGGGTTACCCTAGCGGTATTTCTCTATTTTGGACCCTCCTTCTTGTCAACCAAATTTTGTCTTTTTTTCAATAATTTCACGTCTAGACAGGATCAAGAACAAAAAAGAACAGTTAAATCTTGTTTGGCGCAGCATAGCCACATCTGGCTCTTGCGTCAATAACTTTCACTCACTCACTCATATGAACCATCGAAAAAGAAATAACAAAAAATTGCAATTTTCTTGAATTAATTAATGTATTAGCAAAAACAAAGTCAAGCTTTAAGTAAACATGCATTAGTAATATATGTTCGTGTTTGTAACTTTATAAAAAATTTTACTTTATAAAAAATTTAAGGCCCCGAACGGTTTCCTGTACCCAGGCCCCTTTATAGAAAATGCCGACTCTGGGTGTGATGTGAAGAAACAAAACTTTTTGTTCGTGCAATATTGTATTTACGAGAATATGAAGCGACGTCTTTTTCCAAGAAAATTAAGTCTATAATCAGCACTCACTTATATTCAGAATTTTACTGGTGAATTAAACTTGTTGCCGTTTCGGTAAATACATAAAAGAAGTTTACTTCTACTAGCAAAGAAATTTTCTGTAATTTTGTTTGACATCAAGGAAGTAAGTTCTTAATTTTAAATACACTGGTTTAGAAAAAACAAGTGAATGTATTACAATGTGCGAGGGGGGGGGCTGTAATTAAATTGCATCATGACAGCTTCTACCCTAGAACCGCCGTGACCACGGTAGCTTAGCGGTCATGGCCACGAACTCGCAGCTGGCGGTTTTCGTCGAGTCGTAGGTTCGAGCCCTGTTGCCACTAAAGATCTCCTCCCCCGTACAGCTGAGGTTGATGCACGTTAAATCTGTCGAGACCCAAAGCTTTCCCGTTAACTTGGTAAGGTGTCAGCTCGGGTGTCGTCCTCGTCACTTGACCAAGGTTCAAAATTACGAGGTCCTGTCGCCAATAGCCCTCTTGTTACTTCTAGTGCAACGTTAATAAAACCAAACCCTTAGCACCGTCTCTGAAAGGGATAAATCTCCAATACATCGCTGATTTGTAAAGTGGAAGCAAGCGCTTTTAGACACATTAACTTTAATTATCTGGTCAAGGAGTTAGAGTTGTAGCTTTCGGACATAATGTAGTAATCTCATAATAACTAGGAAATTATATCTACTCTGTGTAATAACAGTAGTATTGTTCGCATTCAACGCTAACTGGACCCCGGTATCTTTCTCGTAAAGATAGAAGAGGATGATGAATTAACCATGAACGATCTTTGTGGGATTGGTCGATGGGAGGAAACTAGATTATGCCCCGCACTAAAATAACGGGAGTGAGTGTGTGATAGCATACTCATTGCCATAAAAATTTGCGCACCAAGAAGTGAGAATGGGATTGTTACGAAACTTGGCATGAAGGTACGTATCAGGTAGATACGTAAATGATTAGAAATGTGCAGCGTGATTGCGTAATGCCACCAGAAGGCGTTGAACTTCGCTCTCCTTGGATTATAAAACAGGTAAGCAGAGCTTGTTTATGCGTATTTAATCTGTTGCAGAGGGAAGCTTTTTAATTAGAGATGTCATTACGTCGCTATAGGAAATTATATGAGCAGCTGTCAGAGTACGAGAGGGGAAGAATCATTGGGAGGATGGAAAGCGGATGGTCAACTTGGCTAGTAGCTCGCCACCTTCGCCGTTTTGAATTTACTATGAGGAGGTGTTCGGACCATTGGACAAGAGAGAGGTCTGTTACACGCGGCGATCAGGCTCAAGACGCCCTCGACAGACCAATAATCGAGAAGACGTTCACATCATACGACACGCACGCATAGCACCAACTGTCTCATTGTCCACCATCCATACACAGACAGAACCTTCACTTCGGGCCTCTTGTCATCCGTATCATCCCAATTTGCCTGACTGAAGGACAGTTGCTATCGCGGCGCCCATTACGTGTTTTGCCATTGACACCTACTCACAGTCGCTTCCGTTTGGAGTGGTGTCGCGCTCGAAGGGATTGTACTGCAACCGAATGGAACCAGCCACATGCAGAAATTTAAAATAGAAACCTTTTTACCAATAATCGAATCTCTAATTTGCAACGCGTAGCAAAAAAATATGAGGAGCTTTTTGAAATGTTTGGATTTTTTGAAAAACATTTCTGGTTTGGATGAGACAGAAATTAAAATAGCATGCGAGAAAATAAAAATAAAAACATTTCGGTGAAGACATTAATGGAGAGGAACTGAACTAGGAACGTCAACATTTCAAGTCATATATGATCATTGATGGCGAAAAGCGGAAGAAAAAACAAAGAGAAGAAATGGAAAAAAGAAAGATTTACAACAAATATAATTCTACAAATGCACATGAAGATGAAGAACAGTTGTTGGGTGAGGGGACTGGAATTGGGATCAACACACTCTATACATACAAGTATAATGAAAGACTATTCGCGGTGTTTCCCAATATTGAAATAATAATGAGAATTTTCTTATCAATGATGATTACTAACGCGAGTGGTGAACGTTCATTTTCAAAACTCAAACTGGTCAAAAATAAATTGAGAAATTGTATGACTCAATCACGTTTGAATAATTTAAGCTTGATGAGTATTGAAAATGAAATATTATCAGCAATTGATTTTGAAGACTTAATTAATGATTTTTCGAATTTAAAATGTAGAAATTGAATATTCACATAAAACCTCATTTTACTATGGATTGCTTTTATTGAATTGTACATGTATTTATACCAAATTATATTAAAGGGCAGCAAGTGGGTCCTATTTTTTCATAAAGGTACAGAGAAGCCTTAAGACGTCCCTGCCCTGGAGCCATTTTTCAACAGGACATTGCTCGCTTACACACATCAAGGGTTTCACTGGATTGCCTCCGCTACTTTTCCACCCTTCCCTGGCCTGCTCGATCCCCAAATTTGTCACAGATAGAACATATTTAGGATGGCAAGTTGGACAGCCTACGAGTTTGGTCTAATTAAATACGCGTTTACGCCATTGTTCCAAAATTTTTTTTAATAAAAAGGGAATGGTGGCACATGTATAACAACAGTTTTTCCAATCGCGTAAAGATAACTTTTCATTAAATTGTTCTTCCATTTCTTTTATGTTATTTTTCTTTTCTTCTCAATTTTAAAAGGAAGTTCTGTTTCAAGACCCAAATAACGACGGCGACGGAGAAGTTTTTGACAAAGGGAGCAAGAAGAGGTTTTTCAAGAAAAGAACTTCCTGGTGAACCCAGCAGCAATAATCTGAATGATCATCGAAATGAGTCCCAGCTTCCAGGGGAATACAGCAACAATTCATATAAATAAGCCAGCAGCAGCTAAAATATTCTATAAAAAAAAGGTGGAAGTAAAGGGAAATTTTCCGATGTTTTTTTTTCCCCCGATTGAGTAGATTTAATCCAGCTTTCGTTGAGAAGCTTTTAGAATTTCCCTACAAATATTCTTTCCCGTTTAAGTAAACTCTTTAATTTTACGTCAATTATTTTTAGCTAAAAATTTATATTAAAGCAAAATTTTAATATTAAATTAGATTTTCCTTTTCTGCTTCTTTTCCTACGCTCTTTGCTTTTATTCAATTTATCAGATAATTTTGGAATACACCTATTATTTCACCAGTTGCATTATAAAATTTTAATTTTAATATAATAATCATGAAAGATTGATAACATATTTGTTATAGCTGTAAATGAAGGGCAAAAGTACATTGATACAAAATGCATACATAAATTTAGCTATCATTCTCAGGTTAAAGTACAAAAACATCGGAAGTAGGGCATAGGTATATTGTTTAATGTCGTCATGCTCAATAGAAGCATTTTCTAACGCGGATTGAACGGCAAATGCGTTAACAAAATGAAGAAAATTTTGAATCATAGTTATGTACAATAATTTACAGTTTTTCTGTTTGGAAGAGTTGTAATTGTGCGTATAAAATTACTTTTTTTTTACTGAAATAGAATCAGTCACTTGCGTATTATTTTTATTGTGAGTTAGTGAAATGTCAAACGTGTAATTATTTTTTTTTCTTATGTAATAAAAACTTTTTCAGAATTAAACCTTAATATTTAATAACAGTTCGTAAGTATCAATAGCTCTAATTATGACAGTAGATGAAGAAAAAAGTTAAAAATAAATAATCCTGATAAAATTGTAAGATAGAAAAATAGAAACAAACAATTGAGAATTCTTAGAATTCTTTTAAATATTTTGCCTATATCTAAGTTTTGAAAAACAAATTTCTTGTATTCTTTTTTCCTTAAGTAGCAATAAAAATGTCTGCTTATTTTTACAAAAGATTTAAACTACTTATGGAGATTTGAATTATTCAACGAATCAAAACAAAAGTTTTTTTAATAATGGTTATTTTAACTGCAGTCCTTTTAATATTTAGTAATGACAATAAAGTTACAAAACCAGAATATGAAAGAAATAGAATATTGAAATAAAAACTTTACATTAAAATCAATTCTTAAAAGGAAAAAAAACGCTACAAATACTCCAAAAAATCCAAAACTTAAACTATAATTCATTTTCCAACTCATTTCTCGGTTCAGAAAATATGTTAATAATAATTCTCTCATAAGACCCTACGAAGGAAGATGATTATAACTAAAATTGCTGTGAAATTATTTAATTTTTTTCCCCCACTAAAGTTTAAAGGGGGAAAAAAAGCCTGTTTCACATTTCGTTTTAGTCAACATAAACTCCAGAAGAAAGATATTTGAAAAAGAATTTGACAATTACACAGCCATTTCTTATATTCTAGTAATTAAATAAATACTCTTTCATAATATAAAATAAGGAACTAAAGGCATATTTTAAAATCAATAAATAAGTAGAAAAATTATTTTCATATTCAGTGCGGGAAACTTTTGGGAATTAGAATTTCTTGTAATTCATCTTCTAACTTTTCAGTATGACATATGCATACAAATTAAATAAAAACATCATCTGTTCATTTCTGAACTTTAAAACTCTGACATTTTATCAGTATACAGTGTTATTTATTATTATGCTTTAATTAGTCATTTTACGCATATTAATTATATGTTTGAACTAGATTGTATTAGTTTTCTTTTTTTAAATGTTGTTTTAAATACTTATTTAAATACTTTACTGTTACTTATTTTTATCAAAGCGATATGTTTCTCAATTTGTCTGTGTATGTTTTGAAATATTTGCATTTAAAAGGTATATTTTTACAACAAGTATTCCATTATATGAACATATTCATAAAAATCCAAAATGTCATAAATTATTCCAAACATTCATCTATCTCAAATATTCAGAGTACCTTCAAGAGTGTTGTACAATGCACAATATTACATAAAATAAATGTAAAAAAAATTAGAACATTATTTTAACAAATTAATTTTAAACATACAAATATGTAATTTGGTGATGAATCTGGAGATGAATACTGAAAATAATAATAATAATGCGGTGCAATGAAAACTTTAAGTTTCCAAATAAAAACAAGCAAAGAAATTCAAAAACTATAAATATTGAATTCGATTTAAATTAATAACTGAAATACTTTCATTAAATGTTTTTAATTTAATAAAAATAAATGGAATCTCATTAAAAGAATCAACTTGATAACATTTGAATAAATTGCACAAATGATTCATTTAGTTTAGTGAAATTATTTAGACATGTTGTTTCCTTAGAAACCATAAAAATATAATTTATATTTTGTTTATTTATATATTTAGATTCTTGTCACATCTTCAAAAATAAGATTTTTAATTTAAATATTATTAAGTTTTGTAATCAAACGATTTTTCTTTCACATCTAATAATTCTTTCTGAATATAAATTTATCTCTTAATTGTTTAAATATCGTATTTAGATTTAACTCAAAGCAAACAAAATTTTAAATAATAATAATAATTTTTTTTTCCTGATCAACTGTTGCGAACATGATAAAGGAGAAATTTTTATCTTATGAAAGCAAGAAGAAAATTAAAAAAGAAATTGTTTTGATTCAAAGCAGATGAAATAAATCGATCCTGTTGATAACCAAACAGAATAAAGGAAATTATTAGGTTAAAAATGTGGAAGAAAGGAAATTGTATTCTTTTGATGAAAAAAAGGAAGCTAAGAATTTTTTTTCCATAAGTGGCAAAACGGAAATGCAAATTTTTTTGACATGAGTGGCAAAGAGGAACTAAAGAATTTTATTCCATGAGTGGCAAAACGGAATAAAGAAATTTTAATTATGATGGCAGAACGGAAGTATAAAATATATCACCGCAAAAGGCAAAGCGGAATTCAAGAATTTTAGACCATGAGTAGCAAAAGGGAAGAAAGAAATATTTATTATGATGGCAGAACGGAAGTGAAAAAAATATCAACATGAGTGGAAAAGCGGAATAAACAAATTTATTTCTGTGATGGCGAAACGGAAATGCAAAATTTATTATCATGAGTGGCACAAAATGGTTAAAAGGATTTTGAGAAATTCCACAGACATTATCGTCTGTGGAAATTGTCAAAATTTGTAAATTTGTCTTGTGAACTAAAAATTGTTTTTTGGCAGCTTATTTTTAAAACATCTCACGGAATAATTTAAAACTCGAGTTGAATGTTCGTTCTGACTATAAAAAGTAAGATTAAGGCTATTTTTTGGTAATTTATAAATTTTATTCTGTTAATCCAATTTTTTGAATTGTTTCATAAAAGATTTAGCAGTAATACGAATGAGCAATGTACATATGTAAAAATAAAAGTAAGCGAATTTTTTCCCGAATTAATACTTCTTAAAATGCAGTTAGATTCTAACAGGTTTGTTAAATGACGGCAGTATACGAAAAGTAGGAATAGTCCATGCGAGTAAAGTCGTTATAAATGAATTAGGAATATTTTCTAAAGAAATTCCCCCCCCCCCACGGACATTATATAAGAGTTATAAAATGATTGGGTTTTAATACGCAAAGAACTCTAATTTTGTTTGCTTTTTGTGAAATTTGGCAATTTTTTTAGTTTGGTGATGACTTAGTGTATGACTTCGTTTGTTGCTACTTCTTCTAAACATAAGAAAAAGAAATTTTCTCTCTTATCTCTTCAATATCAAATTCTTTTAAAAACGATGAATTGCTTTTGTTTCCTTAATAACACATATCACATCAATTGTCATTGCTAAGATTATTTTACATTTCCTGTTCTCAAGACGCATTACATTTTCTAAAGTTCGCAAATAAATAAATAATAATAAAAAAAAAAAATAAAGAACTCTTCAGAAATATTTTCTCAATTCAAAATTTTAGAAAGAAAATTGTTTTAAGATGGGCTATAAATGTACTTAAGTTTCAATCATTCTACAAAGAACATCATTTAGTGTTTGATTTAAAATGTAATATATATCAAGTTTTAATGCGAATAATATTCCAAGTAATAATGTGTCAAGTGGAAATCTGAAGTGTTCGAATAAAAACAAGAAGAGAAATGCATAAACTACAGTTACGAAATTCGAATGAAATTAAAATGAAGTACTTTCAATTTAACTAAAAATCGGGTGATTTCACAAAAAAAAAAAAAAAAATCAATATAATAAATTTATATAAATTGCATAAATTATTCTTTTAATATAGTGAAAATATTTTGATATTGCTTCCTCAAAGAACATGAGAATACAATTCATATGTTCTAGTAATTTATATATTTATATTCTAATAATATCTGGGAGAATACAATTTTTAATTTACTCGTTATGTGTATTTAATTTGAAATCATTAGATTTAATCGGCAAACGATTTTTCATTCATATATTTCAATAAAAAGCAGTTTGCTATTTTTGTCATCGGCGTAGCGAAACGATTACAAAATATGTGACCATGAAATTTGGTACAAAGAATCTGTGAATATTGATAATTAGGGATGGGAATTTCTGACCGTGTTTGGATGAAATGTTCTTATTCATTGAAAAAACTGTTTTTTTTAAATCTGTTCTTAGGCCCCTTGTTCTTCAGATTCTTCGAATAAAACCTCCAAGATATACTAATGAATTCAACGCTACATAATTATTACATATGATTACTTCACACATTTTAGGAAAAATCAAATCGGTTGAATTTTAGAAATTAAATAATGTTTTCATTAAACTTATACTAAATACAACTTTATTTTCTAATTTTATTAACAGATAGTGAAAATAAAGTATATTTTGGTAATCTCTCAGTACTAGAACTTTATATATATATATATATTCACACCTTCAAAATTAACAAATTAATCATAGTAAATGCTCGTAAAAAGAATTCGAAATTATTTTTGTATCATAGAGTGTTTTGTGAATTTTAGGCAAAAACATTTAACATTTTTATGAAAAAAATTAATTAAAACAATTCCACTTCTAATGCAATGCATTAGATATTACACTCTTGATAAAACGCACAAAACAATGTATAAACATATTTTAATTTATAGAATATCTGTAATAACTAAATATCTAAATAAATCCCTTGTCCCCTGATATAATCCCCAGGGGCAAGGTGCCTGGCTATACCCTCCAGACACTGGGTACCCATTTTAGTCACCTCTTAAGACATATATGAGCTACAGTGGGACTATTCTGTCATTCAGTCAGGCAGCTGAGAAGTTTTTTTGTATTACGAGAAGTCATATTCCTCATTTTCAGTTTTCACCCTATTAATGAAGAAAATGTGAAAGAAGGTAGACTTCGGATAACAACCCCGAATGGTCGATCTGTTTTTAGCATTAAAAAAAATGGAGAATTCGAAGCTTGCGCACACCAAACAGTGATGTGACAGGCCGATCTGCGATCTCTTCCTCGCTGTCAAAACGGACGTCATCATTGGATTTTAATTGGTAAAGGGGAATTAAATTTAAATCTAGAATTAATATGGGCAGTGACTTGTGCTTCTTGCTGAGCAGATACATTAGAAAAGCAATGAATTCATTGTGTTCTTGATGCACCTATACTTTTTTTTTTGGGGGGGGGGGGGGTAAGATTTAATTTAATTGGGTTTATATTGCTTTCTCGGATATGAAATAAAGATTTCTGAGGATCGGTTAAAATAGAGGATCGGTAAAGATTAAGGTAAGCGATTTGATTTTTTTTTTTTTTTTGACGATGACTTCTAGTCAGTTTATTTGCTGGAAGATTGAAGAGTTGAATTTTTAAAGTTCCGAGGAATATGGTCACATATGTGTTTTTCAGTTCACTTGTCGCATTTGAAGAGAATCACCCTCACATTCCTGCCTTTAGGGCAAGTGATTAATTTCCGAGGTTATATAGTATAATTATCTTTGAACTTCATGAGATGCGAGATGATGGATTTGGTCAACGAAGAAAATTTTTATCAGGAATAACACTTGATGGCAAGACAGGAGCATCCGTAATAGTTTTTGACGAACGAATGACACTGATACCCAGTGTACTAGAACTACCCAGGCCGCGTTAGCCTAGTGGTCAAGGTCGTGGACTAGCGGCCGGCGATTTTCGTTCAGTCGCGGATTTGATCCTTGGCCGCCAAAGATCCGCAGTGTAGCCGGGGCTGATACACGTTAAATCTGTTCGGGGTCCAAAGTCCTCCCGTTGGCGTGATGTGGATGTTAGGAGAGGGGGTGCCAGCTCAGGTGTCGTCCTCGTCACTTGACCGTGGTTCAAAATTACGAGGTCCGTCTCCAAAAGCCCTCATGTTGCTTCTAGTGCGACGTTAATAATAATAATAAAAAAGCTAAAACTAAAAAACCAGAACGTACCCGTTATTAACAAGAAATGTACAACCTTACATTTTTCTTAAAGGAAGCTTAAAATTGCCTACAAATATTGTTATGAAAATTATTTTAATGCAAAACTTCATTTCTGAAATGTTAATATCCAAAACATTTGAATCAATTTTTTTCTTTCTTAAAAATTGATTTTCAACTGTCATAGGTATAATAAAAGTGTATCTCAAATTACTGAAAGTTTGGAATGTCTTGTATTGCGTTCATTTTTGCCTTGTTTAAGCTGTTACACATCTGAATTTCCTTTTTTTTCCTTCTAATAACACATCAGCTGATGAGTTCCCGGTCTGGCTCACAGATGGCACTCCAAATATAAAATTAGTTTTTTTTTTTTTTTTTTTTTTTTGTAAGTACTGACCTTCAAAAGGTATCTGGAAAAATTTTATCATGATCCGATGTTTGGATCAAAAGTTACAGTAATTTTAGTGAAACAACTTTTTTTTTTTTTTTTTATTTTCAAAACAATGGAGGGAAAAAAAGAATTTCGTGTGTTGATAAAGCAATACTTTTTGATGGGAAAAAACACCTTTGAAAGGAAAGCATTTTTTTATAAGTGTTAGCCGAACTCTGCTTCAGGAAAATCGACCATTAATGACTGAACTTAAACGTAGTCATACGAACACCGATGATGCACCCCGCTCTGGTAGCCCCAAACAGGTGGTTATGCCTCAAAACATCAAAAAAGTTCACAAAATCGTTTTGACAAACCGTAAAGTGAAGTTGCAGAATATAGCTGACATCCTAAATATATCAAAGAAATGCATAGGCTTTATCTTCAATGAACATTTGTCTATGAGAAAGCTGTTTTCGAAGTGTTGAAACAACAGTAGAACAAAAATAACAACGAATCGATGATTCCGAGAGCTTTTTGAAGCTGCTTCGGTGAAATAAAAAAGACTTTTTGCATTGATACGTAACGATGGACGAAATTTGGATCCACCATTACACACCAGAGTCAAATCGCAGACAGCTGAGTGGACAGCAGACGGTGAACCTCCCTCCAAAGCGACCAAAAGCGAAACAGAGTGCTGGCAAAGTTATGGCGTCCGTATTTTAGGATGCATATTGTATTTTGTTTATCAATTACCTTTTTAATAGGCAAGAGAAATTCTATAGCGATCGCTATGTGGCCCTACTGGATTGTTTGAATGTGGAAATTTCGAAGAAATGGCCCCATATGCAAAGGAAGGAAGTGCTCTTTCCCCAAGACAATGCACCGTGTCACAAGTCTTTGACTAAGATGGCAAAACAGCACGAATTACAATTCGAATTCCTTCCACACCCACCCTATTCTCCATATTTGGTCCTATTACCTGTTCGCAGACCTAAAAAAATGCTCTCCGGAAAAAGATTTGGTTTGAATGAGGAGGTGGTAGCCGAAACAAACACCTATTTTGAGGCCAAAAATAAATCGTTCTTCAAGAAAGGTATCGAAATGTCAGAGAAGCGCTAGAATGATTGTACTGCTTTTGAGGGAGACTATATGGATGAATAAAATTGAATTTGACTGAAAAAGTTGCGTTTTTTTCTTCAGACCTGGAACTTACCAGCCGATGTGTTATTTCATTCGGAAAGGTAAACTTTAAAAAAAAGTTCTATGCGAAGTTTTGCGAAAAACAGATTTAGCCATCCAAAACGCGCTTAAAATTAAAGCAAACGATAATTTATTAAATTGAATATTATATAAACTACATGTAATTAAAATTAAAGCAAACGATAAAAAGTTGAAAGTGCTCTGGTACGCCAAAATGATCCACCTAAAACAATAGCTCTCTAGATGGTAAAAATTAGTGAATTATGATTGTCTTATTAACGTAGCACTGAAAAGCAACACGAAGGCTATTGGCAGAATACTCACTCAAAAGGTTTAGAGATACAAATTGGCCCCCCAGGAGACAATCACCCCCGCACTCAGCATTTATTAGCAAAAAGAATTTTTTTACAACATTAAAGGGAAATATATAACAGTAAATGTTGGAACAAAGAATGAACCACACGAACCATGCGTAATACTATTGCCGACGGACCTCGTTATTTTGAACTTCAGTCAAGTAACGCGGATGACACCTGAACTGGCATCTCCCTCTCCAAACTTCCGTATCACGCCACGGAAGGATTTTGAGCCAGGGCAGATTTTTCGCGCATCACTCCAATATTTAGTAGAAGAAGTTCAATGAAAGAAATTTTTACGGCGAAAGATAATCTCGAAAAGCTTAAAAAAAAAGATTCAAAACTTCTTAAAATAATTCGTATATGCTTTGTATAATTCCTTTATTTTGATTTTTTTAAATGTTCACCAACTTATTCGTATTTTATTTACTTTATATGAGTGTAAAATTATTATTTCATAATGAATATATTTCATAAATAAATAACTGCACAGTTCTGTTACTTCTATTTATTTGTATTACTTATTTACATTATTTGTATAAACACTTTTGGACAGTACTTTACACGTGATTGACGTTGACGTTGAATGATCTATGGGCGTCTAGAACGCGGAGCGCTCTTCTAGCCCAAATCTAGTGAAATAAATGTTTCTTGGAGAGAATGGTGGTTTCATTTTGAAGAGTAGAGAGCAGAGAGAGATGATTTGTAGAAAATTTCATGTAGATTGGATGATTAGTTTTAAAGATATGGGAGAAAAAAGTTGCCAGGAAATCTGGTGCTATCTATCGTAGAAGAGATGAACTGTTGCGGTAGAATCGAAGAACAAGAAGAATTTTCGGTAGAGATGAAGTAGTTTATGGGCTGCTATGAGATTGGTTGATAGGTGAGGTACTGAGATGCTGCGATTGGCTGCCCTTGTGGGTGAACACATGATTGAATTGACTATGCAATTCATAAACTTTTTCTTAGATATTTTCCTCCAATTGAAAATATTTGTCCTAATTGTATAAAAGAAATGTAAAGCGAGGATTATTCAATAAGTCCTTTGAAAATCCAAGAGATAGCGCTCGTAACATTGAAAGCGGTTTATTTTGAGAAAGCATCCTGACTCACAAGACAGCTGTCTAAGTCTCAGTTACGTGATCATATTCATATTCATTCGTGTGAATTCGTTACGTGATCATATTCTCAAAAATTCTTCGTCGTAAATTTTCCTGTCTATGAGATCATCCTCACCTTCTTTCAAGTGGATTTATCGGAAGCAACCCATTGTTTTAATTGTTGCTTGGTTTCCGATGAATCTATTTGTCATCGACGATGACAACTTGAAGCGGCAGCAATCAAATTTTGATTTGGCAGCAAATGACTACCAAAGCAAAACTAACTTATAAATCAAATTTGTTTCGGCCCCGTTTAACAGTTGGTGGCACCGAATGGTATCAACAATTTACCTTAATGATGTCATTCAATTACAAGTATTTTTGAGCCACCCTCGTACTCCTTTTCTTACTTGATGATTAATCAGAACATTATAACTCCTAATTTAAATAATATTATAATACTAGCTTATATTTATAAACTTGAACTTTTAGCACGACGAAGGGGAGGGGGCATCCGACAGGGTTGTAAATGGTACAAGTTTGGAGGCGGGAGTTACTTCGCATAACAGTTTAAATAATAGTATTATGAGACTAAAACCTAATCCACAAGTAATATGTTTCATAAGAAAGCCTATTAACATTGTTACTTCTTTTAACGATTTATCCTTCCGTTCTTTCTGATTACTAAACTCGTGCAGTTTAAATTTACATAGTTCTTTTTATAATATCAAAGTTGCACGATGACGTATGCATTTTGAATATACAGTATTTCCATCCCAGTTACCGAGTATCTGCTTAGCACCGTTTCTTGTCGCTGTCGCAGCTTTGTTGAGTAATGGTCGTTTTACGTCACTGTCGCAGCTTTCCGGAGAAGCCGACTTCAAAAATTGTGACGTAAACAAACTGACTTCATTAAGAAAACGGACAAAAGAATTGTAGCTCTAACGGTCGGAGTGACACATTCCAGTTCGGAATCGTTTACCCTAATCTTTAACGATCCTCAACTTGTTTTGGTAGGTCTGCTAGAAGACCTACCAAAACAGGTCTTCTGGCAAAAAGACCTACTTTGCAAGGTCTTTTATTCGCCTGCGGAAGGAGCTGGTTTGCAGTAATTTTCTTCCCTTCACTCTAGCTCCCTCGCAGCCGTCTGATCTATCTCTTTTGTTTTTATAGCTTTCCTCCTGCGATGAGAGCTATCGAAGGTTCACCCCTGCGCACGTCGGTTAGTTGCTCTACTTGGGGTATTGTGTGAAAAGGGTATAGGTACGTTCGTTAGTCCTGTTCATCGATAGTGAGTTTTGCCAGCTGTTGGACGGACGGTTTCGGTGAACATCTAATATGAAATCGGGTCTCCGAAAGAGGAGAAATGTCGGCAATATCTTCGGACTTCTCAAGTGGTGTACAGCATTCTGTAAAACGTCGTGTTATAGATGGTAATACATCTGGGAAGGCAGTTGAGGGAAAACGACATAGAATAATTAGGAACAGCAAATAACAGGTTTCTGGTAGACTATTGACTCGGGTGTTCTCGCTCTTTTAGATGAACTGGTTCGAAAAAACTGGTCAATCATTCGATCCTCATCCCTAATTGAAAACGCGGGACTGCGGAACTGAGTTTAGCCGTGCTTGATCCTGATACAACTCTCTAAAATTACTCAAGTTTTTTCGCCTCTCCCAGAAGTCTTGCGGAGAGCAGTGAGTGATACGTGGAAAGCACCAGTCAAAAACTCTTCCTCAAGAACTCACTGTTTTTAGAGTTTCCTTTGGTAAAACACTGGAATTCAGAGCTTAGGGTGCCATCAAATTTGGAGTGAATGTCGTTTTAATTCGATTTCGTTTTATCCCAGATCGGTTCATTAACCTTTGAATACCACAATCAGTGGGATTTTTTTCTAAATATGGAACTTCCAAATGTTTGCAGCGGCTCTCTTCAACAACATTGCCGAAAGTTAAAACGCCTTTATAACTAGACTGAAGGAGATGTATCTTTCAGTCTGGTTGGTAAGGGTGCAACAAAAAGCGATCAGTAAACTTTTCTTCGGACCCAATGGATCAGGGTATGAAACAGTGCTGGCACGCCGAAATCAACCAATTCTCCTGGGTAGAAATTACTCAACGCCGAAATTCATCAGCAAGCGTTTCGTGAGTTTCGTCGTTGATTAACAAATTTGCATGTTCTGGTTTTTTTGTAATTCGGTTTCAACAACCTCGATATGGTAGGTTTGCAATGTTTCTCGCCTGCTAAGAATTTCAACTAAATAGTTGCTTAAGGTTGTTTCTGTACCTAACCAAAGCACTACCAGTTTTTAAAACGTTTTTATGTATTTCACTTGGAGTGTGTGTCATCAAATTTTCGATCGTTAATTTAACCAACTTCCCATCAACCTAGAGCTCTGAAACTTTGGGAATCGTTCTTACTCGCCTAACAATGAAGTATTTAGACATTTGCGACAAGTTTTAACTAATATTTTCTTTAATAATGCAGTTTAGCCCAACCACTTGGCGCGATTTCAAAAATTGGCTCCGAACTTGGCAATTTTTTTTGGCTGAACGTTAAGTCCGTGAAACGAACCAGGTTAGCCACATTTGGCAAAATACTGCCAAATAATTCTTGTCACCAAGGGTGGTAGGGTAGAACTGCATTCCAACCATTTAATTTACCGGATGAATTAATTAATTTTAGTTAGTTTGAACTTATTTATGTATTTCACTTAAGGTGTGTCTGCCTGTGTGTATGTATCAGTGTATTATCATATTTTCTATCGTTAATTTAACCAACTTCCCATCAAGCTAGAGCTCTGAAATTTTGGGTACCGTTATTACTTGCCTAACAATGCAATATTTAGATATTTACTACCAGTTTTAACTAATATTTCAATAAACTTGACCACCATATACAAACGTTGGTTTTTATCTCGAATTATTTTGGTTTGGATATTGTCAAAACAAGTACCGAGTCTCCTTCCTCAAATTTGTGTTTTATGATACATATATATATCATACTACGTTTTCTGTTTAAAGGAACCAACTTAAA
Source organism: Nephila pilipes (assembly GCA_019974015.1). Lineage (NCBI taxonomy): Eukaryota > Metazoa > Arthropoda > Arachnida > Araneae > Nephilidae > Nephila > Nephila pilipes. Next base: position 321,011 of record BMAW01129921.1, on the reverse strand, counting down.
CTTGCATCTTTCAAATAACCCATCAGACTGATTTATTTAAAAAAAAAAAAAGAATTTTTTAAATTTTTTCTTAGAGCAGAATGGTGTTAATTTAAAGTACTGCAGTATGTAAACAAACCTTTCTCGTATCATGCTGCCCCAATTTATTTTCTTCATATAATGTTATTTTTGTTTAATTTTTCTTATTTTTTTTAAGTAAAAAAACTTGGAGATGGAAAGTCATCAAAAAGCATAAAATAGGCTAATTAACAATATAATTATTAGGTTTCAGACATTTTATGGCTTAATCATTAGAAGGAATGTCGGATCCGTTCAAAAAATGCAACAAGTTGCTTGAGCTAAACATTTTCATTTATTATCGAGCAATGAAAATCTAAATAATGAACTTTGTCTTTTTGTGCGGGTTTCATCATGCCCAAACAGAAAGTAAAACATAAGACACCACCAAGCGTCTTCCAGTAACAGAAGTCATCAAGCGTATATTTAGAAATTTGGCAATTACAAAGCAATTAAGAATATGCTGCATGGAGAAAAAGAACAGAATCCTAGTGAATTTGCTAGCAGGGTCATCTGGACGGATACCAAAAACTATTTGTGATCATTTTGCTTATGTTTCTTATTTTAATAGAGGAAATAGTTATACCATACTTTATCTAAGACTTAAATTCTTTCAAGTGAAGACTGTTGGAAATAAATTACCCGGATCCCGCCAGGAGGCGCCTTTGTCTCGTGTGAGTGAGAGCGCACGGGTTCATGGGTAATATTTGACAGAATGTTCTTGGATCTTGACCGCGTAAGGCGGGTTATTTCTCTTGACCACAAAAGCGGGTTAAATTGTAATCTGGGCTATTTGGAAGCCTTGTGTAGTTGTAAATAATGTAAATATTTGTTTATGTGTGATTGGCACGTGGAGTCCTAAAATAAATGTGTAATTGAAATAACTGCTCTCCCTATATACTTTTGGACTTGGTGGATAAGACAATCTCCAACAAAGACTATGGGAAAAGTATGGAAGAATCGGATAAAAAATACATTCGCGAAAGCGGAAATTATCCGGATATCAAAATAATATTAATAGTAATTAAACTTCAAAAAAGAAAATTCTAATGAGGCAGAAAAGTAGATGATAATTCTTCATACAAAGCAGGATTTTATTAAATTAAACTTCTTAATCAGCGATAAAAGTATCAATACAATCTTAAAATAGAGATTTTAGTAATCTTAAATAATCTCTAGTAATCTTAAAATAGAGATTTTAATAGAGGTTTTACCCACGTGAATGTAATTTTATTCGTTTTAACTTGTTAACTATAGGTATTTTAATATAACGCGCGTGCAATACATTAGTGATATTATTTTTTTTATTTCCTTAGAAGGGCAGTAAATTCATGGTTCGCACCGGCAGAAATCCACGCTACGCCACTGTTATGGTGTTACCGTTACCACTTTGTTGCTTTAAATAAGAATATTAAAATAAAGACATGACACATGCATTTTGATGAGAAATGTAGCTAATTTCAATGTAATTCATGTTAAACATTTGCAAGGAAATAAAACGAAGATCTAATTAATGGCGGGCAGTGGATGAGAAGAGTGAGGAGCCAATTCAAGTCATTACATCCACTCGGGTAATTTTTATTTCGTCTCTTATCGTGGTAAAAATTACGAGAGGTATTATCTATGGTTAGTGGATCAAGTATCGAGCAGAAATAGACCTTTTTCGGTTGTTTATTAATGTATTATGACGTAGAAACAACGCAAAAGCTACTGTCGACGGACCTCAAAATTTTGAATTTCTGCCAAATGATGACGACACACCCGAGCTGAAACCTTCCTCTCCAAATTTCTACTCCAAGCCAACGGAAGGTCTTGGGACGTCAACCAGTTTTAAGGTGCATCTAGAGGTTTTCTAGTGTATCTAGGATTTTCAGCTGCCGAGGGCAACTGAAGATTTCTTGCTTCCTTCCTGTTTTCCAAATTGCAATGGAGAAGAGAAGGAAAATTTGTAAAAAAATGTATTCAAAATACGAGTAATAGTGGTATTTTAAGAAGGACAAAAAAAAAAAAAAAAAATTACATTTTTTAATTTTAAATAGCGTTAAATATTTTAATTTTTAAACCTTTTTTTTGGTGCATAATTCCAAGGAGATAGAACGAAGTAAAATATTTGAGACGACACAATGGTAGTTTCGAAAACATAATTATTCTAAAATTTTATTCAAATATATAACATTAGAAAAACTTGAATAAACATTACACTATTTATAATATGTATTATAACTTGAATATTAATTCAGTTATAAAGTTTAAAAAAAATAGTTTGATGTACGAGTGTAATGCTTAAAATGCAATCACATTAACTTTATAGAGAAAGTTTCTGATCCTTAGCTGCTGTAAATATATTTCGATTAGTTCATCAAAATGCAGCTGTGGGTCAGTGACATTGTGTGGGAGTTGCAGAAGGAACCATGGCCCCGGATGGCACAGAAGGGGGAGCGGCGAAACTTGGTTTCGTTTTTTTTTTTATTACCGTCGCACTGAAGCAACACCAGGACTATTGGCGACGAATCTCTAAATTTTGAAGATGATAACGACACCTGAGCTGGCACCCTCTCTCCCAACTTCCACACCACGCCAACGCGGCTAAATTTGGCTAATCCTGCCTACAGCATCTGGCCAGATAACTATATAGTTATCGGGACTACAGGTACTTGAGCTGAATTTCAAGGCAGTTAGACAAGTGGTTCAAAATATAGTAGCAAGATTTGACTTACACTAATATATTTACATTTATATGAAATTAAATAAAAGTTTGGCAAATATTTTATTCAAAATAAAAAAAAATAATAAATTTCACTATTTGAATTTGGAAATGGACGCCGCGATCCGCTGTTGCCACGCAGAAAAAGGTAATTATGATACCGTTTTGAATTGTTGTCTTCTTGTCCTTAAATATAGAATTATGGTGATCAGGTGACATTTAATTTCTTCAACTTTTTTGTTATTTGGAAGAGCATTGCTGGGTTAATATATTTTATTTCATATTCTGATAAAATTTCACGAGTACTTAAATTTGTTAGTTATTGTGAAGTCAGTTTTGTTTATTTTAAAACTTTTCGAATGGCTTTGCGGTTTTATTCACGTAGAATGTTATTTATACGTTTTAACGCATTAAACTATACGCATTTTTATTTCACATATGTGCAATGCATTCGTGATATTATTATTTCTATAGGGAATTTAAGGTTCCCGCAGAGTGGCAGAAATCTACGCTACGACACTGGTCACTTTTTCTCAATATTTATGAAACTTTTGAATTCAGTTTTTTAATGACATTTACATTATGTTACATTGCATATTTTAACATAAGGGGTTCGATGAATTGTAGAGATTTATTTATTTTAGGCATTTAAATATGCCACAATGCCATTTATTTATTCAAGTGCCGATTGACTTGAATAAACAAAAAAATTTCCCCCCTTTACTCAGAACGTAAAACTTATTCTAGCTTCCATAAAAATTTTATAACCATATCTTACACCATTTTTGAGAAAAAGGTACATAAAGTTGGGGAATTTAATAAGGAAGAGACGGGACTTTCCCGGTCCCTTTTAGCTGCATCGCCTCCATCTTATTTATAGAAGAAATTAAAGAGATAGAAATAGAAATTAAAGTTTCAGAGAGATAGAAATTAAAGTTTATTGACGCAAGAACCAGATATAGCTATGCTGCGCCAAACAAGATTTTACTGTGGTCTAGATGAGAAGAAATTGAAGAAAAGACACAAATTAGTTGACAAGGAGGGTCGAAAATAGAGATGGATCGCTAGGGTAACCCGTGTTTACCAAAGACAGTAAACCCCATGGGAAAGAAAAAAATCACTAGGGGACTTCAGGGTCATGATGCCCCGTACTTACCTAAGGTAGGCAAGTCCCTGAGGTCAGCCACTGTTTCAACTTATCAATATAAACTTAAATAATCAGTTACAATAACATTAGGGGAGCTGATCCCCCCCCCATAAACAATCGCTGATGGTTTGTTTGACTGATTGTAATTTATATTGATATTTTAAGCAACACGAGGGTTAATGGTGTGATTATGACGACACCCAGCACGCGCCTCTTTCTCTAACTTCCACACCACGCCAAGGGGAAGACTTCGACAGATTTAATATGCCTCAGCCCCGGCGAGTCTTTTGTTGTGTGAGGACAAGTTCGCGACCATGATCACCAGGCTACTGCGGCCACAGCTCTGATATTTTATTTAATATTACACTGAGAAACAATACAAGTGCTATTGGCGACGGAATTCGTAATTTTGAACCTCGGTCAAGAGATTAAGCAGGCATCTTCCCTCCTCTCTCCTACCTTCCACACCCCACCAAGGAGAAGACTTGGGACCTCGGCACATTTAAATGTCCACCCAGGGACGTCTTAAGGAGTGGGCTAACTGAACCCGGGCCTCGCCTTATTCTCTACTCGGCTTCAATTAAATCATGATCAGAATAATTTTAATCATCAAATGTTGTTCTCAGACATGACTGGATGAAGAAAGTTACTTTTATGTTAAATATTACAACGTTTATGTTAAAATTTACAACGTTTATGTTAACGTTTTTATGTTAAAATTTACAACGTTTGCTTCCAGGGAAAACATTAGCTTTATTTCTTCAGCGATGTATGTCCAATTTATTTATAAAAATGCTGCTGTAGGAAGGACAGTCACATACATAATATACTCCTTCTAGCGACTTTTTATTTATTTGCACACTTGAATTAAGGATCGCTCATAAATGGACAAGAGATATACACTTAAGCCCCCAACAGAAGTAACAAAAACATATTCCCTACTTTATGACAGGCGTCAGGGTTAATAAAAAGAAGGTTGAAATGACCCTGAAGGAAATCACACTTTTTCGAAGAAACGAGTGGCTTGCAGTTCTAACTTAGCATTTCCTTCGTTTAAATTTAATTTCTTTGAAACAGCTAAAGGTAATTATTTTTTTATTTTTGAATTTTATTTCTTTGAGATTTAGATAAATACAAATATTTATATCGTATTAAAAAAAAGTAAAATAATATGTAATTGTATTTGGTTTGTTATAAAAATAATATCCAGTTAAGAAATTCTGCTCTTTTTTTTTTTTTTTTTTTTAAATATTCTCTCTCCCCCTCTGAACAACACATATTTTCATATTGATTAATATGCATAAGTGCGCGCTTCCTTCATTTTGAACGCACTATGATCTTCCAAAAGAATTTTCGATGTGTATTGTGACTCAGAGAAATATTTTTATTTGTTTCTAATATGGAAAGCGTTGTTTTACTCGTTTAAAAATTCAAATGACTGTCCTTTTTATTATTATTGAAGAGAACATTTATAAAACGAATATATTACATTACTACAGACTGTAGTAATGTAATATAAATGTGGAAAAGCAATCATATAACAGGAATCCTAGAGTACGATTTTATAATTAAATAAATGTCTGTACAATAATTAACGTTTTAAGAGTAAACATCAAAAATGAAGAAATTATCGACCAACACAGTACAAAGTAAGAGATTTTTAGTGTATAAGATTCCTCACTAGAAATGTTCTATATGAGTGTGTAGGTTTAATCGGATTTTCCTGCAGAAAATTGAAATTAATTAAATATAATTTAATTTTATACACCATTTTATTTATAAACTAGTAAGCGAATTTTCTACTTTTTTAAGTTTAGTTTTTATTAACGTCGCACTAGAAGCAACACGAGGGCTATTGGCGACGGACCTCGTAATTCTGAACCACGGTCAAGTGACGAGGACGACACTTGAGCTGGCACCCCCTCTCCTAACATCCACATCACGCCAACGGGAGGACTTTGGGCCCCGAACAGATTTAATGTGCATCAGCCCAGTCTACAAGGTGGGTCTTCGGCGGCCAAGGATCGAACCCGCTACTGAATGAAAACCGCCGGCCGCCATCTTGACCACTAGGCTACCGCGGTCCTTCCTTTTTTAACCTTAAACAAAACAAAAATAAATAATGCTACACTTAGTTATGCGCATATTACGTGAGATATAGCATAATGATTTTTAGATCAGTGTATTTATTTAATTTTAAGGGCCAAATAATCATTCTTTTTCGGATAACTCGTTCCCAAAATGTGTGTTATGTAAAACAATCTCTTAAGTTATTTTTAGGATATTAATAAAAGGGGAGCCATCATTTACTAAATTATTCATAATTTTTCTGTAAATCATTTTGTACCGGTTTATAAGTGGATTTTAAGCTATAACTGGCCATTTATTTTTTAATAACTTATCATTTTATTTTAAAACTTCACTCATGGGGGAAAATGGGTATTCCAATTAGTATTGATATAAAACCCTTAAAGCTCCCGTCCGCACGACACCAAGATATCTCGAGCGAAATGTTAATAGTATGGAGTTTCGTACTTTTCTATTTACATATAGAGTATTGCTTCTAATTGCATGAAATAAAATGCACTCGAAAGAGACAACAAAAATAAATGTTTCTCTGCTTTTTGATTTTCTTAAAAAAAATTTGCAGGTATTTTTAGATATTTAAATATTTTTATGAGCCTGGATTGCTTAATTAATGATGAATTACAAGCAGCGGATACTCAACTTTCTGCTAAGAAATTTAAAAATTAAGATGAATGAATTAGAAACTACTTTTTGATCTATCCTTTGGAGTGACATTTTGATACGTATTGACAACTAAATCTATTTCTCCAGAGTGAAAATATGGATTTGTCGAAATGTATAAAATTATTAATGACATATGTAAAAACCAAAAGAGACTCTTCTGAGTCAAAAGCCATGATGTATCCTTTATAAAGAAGTATCTAAGTGTTCGCAAGCGTGTAAGACAACAAAGTATTAGGATAACTTTCCTTCAAAACATGTAATATTAAAAAAAAAAAAAAAGAATTTTAACTCAATTCCTACTTAGGTCAAAAAAGAAATTTTTTATTTTAGTTATTTTTTACTAAATAATTACAATTAATATAAATATGTATATACATATGACAGAATCACAATATTAAGTGTCAAAAAGAAAAATTTTTTTCAGCGATCATCGTCATGACGGTATTTATTCCTAAATTTATATCTTGCTAAATATCTTATATAAGAGAAATCTCCCATATAAAACTAAAAAGTTAATTATTTGAAAATCAAATTAAAAAATTTTATGCTTCGACGAGATTCGATCCGACGGCATGAAGATTCTACGCCGACACTCTACCAAATTTGTCATTGCAAGACAAATGACATAGTAGAAGCATTGGCTTGTTTCTCAATTCATCCGGTAAATTAAATGGTTGGAATGTAATTTAGCCCAACCACCCTTGGGGATAGGAATTATTTGGCGGTATTTTGACAAATGTGGCTACCCTGGACCGCTTCAACAAAAAAAAAAAAAAAAAAAAAAAAAAAAAAATCGCGAAGTTTGGCAATTTTTAAAATCGCGCCAAGTGGTTGGGCTAAACTGCCTTTTTACCAGTTAAATGAATTGATATTTGGAAAAATCGTATTAACATTAAGTGTTATCCACTATAAGTTCAAAAAAATGTATTTGAACTTGAGTGGATGAATAAAAATTGAGCAAGTTATATATATATAGGGAGAGTGACAACTAATAGTAGGCATTCAAAAATAGACACACCGACACAGTGTTTGAAAACAGCCACAGCCAGAAATTTAAAATAGAAACCTTTTTACCAATAATCGATTGTATAATTTGCAATATACAAAAGCTTAGTAAAAAATATGAGGAGCTTTTAGAAACGTTTGGATTTTTTGAAAATACACCTAATTTGGACGAGACAGAAATTAAAATAGCATGAGGGAAAATATCAAAATTTTACGATAAAGACATTAATGGAGAGAAACCGAACTGGGAATGTCAGTATTTCAAGTCATATATGATCATAAATGCGAAAAGCAGAAGAAAAAGAAAGATTAATAAAAAAATATAATTCTACAAATGCAGATGAAGAACAGTTGTTGGATGAGGGGACTAGTTAGAATTGGGATCAACATACATGTATAATGAAAGACTATTCACAGTGTTTCCCAATATTGAAACAATGAGAATTTTCTTATCAATGATGATTACTAACGCGAGTGGCGAGCGTTCATTTTCAAACTGGTCAAAAATGAATTGAGAAATCATATGACTCAATCAAGTTTGAATAATTTAAGCTTGATGAGTATTGAAAATGAAATATTATAAACAATTGATTTTGAAGACTTAATTAATGAGATTGCGAATTTAAAAAGTAGAAATTGAATATTCACATAAAACCTCACTTTACTATGGATTGCTTGTATTGAACTACATATGCGTATACACCAAATTAGAATAAAGGTCACAGGTGGGGCCTATTTTTTCAGAAGGGTCCAGGGCCTCAAGGAGTCCCTGGATTCACCGCGCAACACGACAGGTCTTTAGTGGCATCAGGGTTCGAACTCATAATTCGACGGAAACGACGCTGGATGCGAGTTCGGGACCATGATCACTAGAATACCGCGGTTACAACTGCAATGGTATATACCCAAAAGTTTCAAAAATTGCACTGTTTTGTATTGATAACATTCATTATAACAGTGAAATAGAAGGCATAAAATAATGTGCGTAAGGCTTGTTTGCCTGTGTAAAACGCCGGATTACCGGGAGGCCGGATAATAGAGTACTTAATTCCTAAATTCGCGAAAGTAATACTTCAAAATATCATGTGTTCTTTTGATTTTTGATGTTGAACAAATTTTTGGCGGAAGACTTCTGTTTGGTAAAACTCTCTCAAGTAACTATTGTTTTACATGATCACAATGTTCGGCTTATGCTTCTGGTTCACGAGCAATATTTTAACTGCTTTATTACTAAAAATAATAAACCTAATAAATGATCTACCCAACTTTCTTTTTTTAATTTGCCGTTCAAAAAATACATGATATAAACTAAAATTTCGATCGTTTTGGATTTGATTCTGTGGTATAAATACTTCTGTTACTGTTTGCATATCAATGTGTATTAATATAAATTTTACTAACAAGGCGAAATTCGGCTAATTAACTTTTCTCAAATTGTTATATAAAAAAAATGTATAGATCTTAAGGTAACTGGAGCATCTTTTCATTTTCTCCCAGTAAATTACATTTATATTTTATTTTTAATTTGTGGCCCATTTACGTGGTACTAATGAATGAAAATTTAAAATATACGACCGCTAAGTTTGAATCAATATGATCAATTTTTGGTTTTTATAACAGAAATAATTTTAATTATTAATATTTAATACGAATTATTTTTGATTATTGCCATTACATTATTATTTATTAATTTATTTAAAAAATTTCAATCATATAATATATTCCTATAGTTAAAAGCATTACTACGTTCATCAAATTGTTACACACAAATTTAACACAAAACGTATTAATTAAATAGATTTAATCATATTATATAACATTAATACATCTATTTACTTTATAATATTTGCATAGTTTAAAATTATATATTTAATATACTTATATCATATATATCATTCAATAATATGCACATTCAATAATATCAACTGTAAAAAAAGATTTTTTTTTCTTTTTTTGATATTTGTAATAATTTTTGTTAACTATAAAATAGTTAGATAAATGACAGCTAAAAAACAAAGATGTGAATTAAATTAACACACAAAAAACTTGCACAAGTAGTGCAACATTTGATCCAATGATAAAAAATAAAATTGCATGCTAAGTTTTAAGAAAATAAATTTTTGAAATTAAATAGTGCAATAATAATGAAACCAAAAGACTCAGGACAAACAATCAGTGGTCATGCATTTTAATTATTCAGTTTCATGTGTGCTAACTGTATGAACTAGCTAAAAATTTTTAAAAACTATGAAAACTAAATTTTCTCGATAATACCTGAAAGGTTCATCTTACTTTTGGGGTATTTATTGCTCTGTCACCAAAAAAAACTAAATAAATCTTCAATAATTTTTACAATTTTCACCATAGTTGCATGAAAAAGACACTAATGTTAATAACTCAAAAGAAATTAAGTTATAATGTTAATAGAGATCTAAATAGCATAACTGGTAACCCCCAAAAAAATGTTTTTCTTAAGGAATATGATCTTGTAGAATTAGTAGATAATACTTTTAACAGTTTTATGTTCCAAATTTCATTTGAATCCGATTAGTTTTACAGATATTCGAGGAAAAACCAATAGGAGTCGTATTGACACAATAGCAACGAAAAATTGTGATTAATCTACAAAACATTCCCCACACATTTGTCTCATCATTTTTATATAGATATCCTTATTATTTCATGTTTATTAAAAGGTAGTCTTAAATTAATGAAGAAAATTCAAAAATGAAACATATAACTCATCCTTTCCCCCTTTTTTTCGAACATTGTGACAAGTGGATAGATAATCGCAATTGTGAACTATATAACCCCTTAATTCTTTGGAACATAGATTTCACCTTAATTATTTCCTGATCCACTTGAGGTAATCAAAGTTAGATTTTTGATGTGTGATTTTTATGAGGAATCCAAATATTTGATTTTGATGTGTTACAGTTAATTTTTTCATAACTGTATGTAATAATTAGAACACATTTACTTATACTACTATTTTTTTTTTCAAGTTATCAGGCTTGGAAAATAATTTTGTATCCATTGGTGCAAACAACTTTGAAAGTGTCGAGTAGAACACTTTATAGTCAGCTTTTATAAACTCAAGATTTAACAGGAGACTTATTTTTAAATCTTCTTAACTCAAAAATTTTCAAACAAATTTTATGAAATTTCTTAATTTAAGCTTATTTCATCAAAAATCAATTACATAAAGGGGAAAAACATTGATAATATAATAAGTCATTTTTAGAAAACTGACCCTCTGTCTGAAATGAAAGTACCATTGTCATGTCATCTAATGCAAAGTGACATGCTTAATCACTGGTCCTTCAAAACGGTAGCATACTGGATGTTAATTTACTTAATTATTCCATTAACATCATAATTTAACTCCTTTTGAACTATTAACAGATATAAATTTGGTGAAACAGCACAAACAAATTATAATTATTTTTAAAATTAATTATACCAGTAATTATCTGAGAAAGAGTCAAATTTAAAAAAAAAAATTATTTCTCATACATGATCTTCTCTCTGTAAGTAGATTTTATTCATTCTACACATTTAGTTTATCATTATTTAAAGAACTTATCTTTATTTTAGGCAATTAAATCACTTTTTTATGATCAAAATTTAACTAGGAAAAAAAGTAATGCACCATTTAAAAAAAAAAACTAAGTAGAAAAAATGTAACAGTTCAATATTTTCATAGAAAGCAAATACTCAAAAATCATAACATTGCATCAAGCAATATTTTAATTAAAAATAATTTGATAAACTACAGTTTTTTTTTTTTTTTAATATGCTTAGTTTTTACAAAAGAATCTTTTAGTATAATTGCTTGTAGTAGTTTTACAAGTACAGTATTAAAGATTTCTCCTCCTTTACTTTCCTAAATTAAGTACACTTTTTTTTTACCAATAATAAAAATCCTTTAGAGTGATTAAGTATGGAATTTAAAGTGTTTATAATCATATACATTCATGACTTTTCTGTAAGATTGAATCCAGGATGAGATTCGTTGCAAATACTTGAGCCTAAGTCTACTATAAAGGCACATTATTGGGAAAATCTCCTTGGAAATATTCAAAAGATATTATTTAACTGATGCAAATTTTTAAAATGACAAGGATTGTTTATTTTTACATTTGATGCAAATTCAAAAAACAAAACTATTCAATTTTGATTATTAATTACTTGATTTACTAACACTTTAAATGAAAGGTATTTAAGTAGCTTAATTTTATCCAATAAATAACCATAATTTTCATTTACAATAAAAGAGGAATAAGTCTTGATATTCTATAAATTAATATCCATATCTTCCTTACACTAGAAATCTAATAATATATATTCATCTGCAACACATAATGTATTATTAATCAACAGCATGTTAAATGCAATAAATAATTACAACAATTTAATTCATATCAATTTTTATAACAAAAACAATTTTTAACATGACTTAAAAAAAATCCAGGACCTAATGTTAGGATAGCCAATAATACCAATTTTTCATATTCTGAAGAAACATATTCAATAATTTTCTAGCAATATAATTCAAATAATAAAGTTATTTAAATGATTGAAAGATATGATTAAGTCTAAATTTTAGGGAGGAGAGAGATTATAAAGTTATACAATCTGCTGATTAATTTTCATTTGATCTTGGAATAAATATAATATTTAAAATTTAAAATAAAAATTCTAAAATTAGGATACTTATGTTTATGTATCTATGATATAAGGTTTTAAAAAATAATGGTGAACAGAATATAATACAATGTGCTTTTTACAAAATACTATATGTAGGAGAAGTCATAAGAATTTTGAAGAAATTAATGTATAATTAAGAAAAAATTTGAGTTTGACAGAATCATTTTTTAATAACATGAAATAAAAAAATTCAAAAAAACCTGGAATCAATTTTTATTCATACTCATGTGCCAAATTCCAAACTAAACATGTATTTAAAAAGGAAGGCAAAAAAAGCAAGGGGAGAATTTACACATTTAAAAGTACAAATGAAAAATTTCCAATAAACGAGAGAGAGGAAAAAAAGTTGCTTAGAACATACAAAGCAGTAAACCACCATGGAATGCAAACTATACAAATGAATTTACTTCATGCAATTAAAAATTAGTTATATTTTTTAAACAATGAAAAGTATTTAAGGAATAATAAAACAATTTGAACAAATATTTTAAAACAGATTCAGATTGTTTCATCACAGTGTTTCTGGCAATATGAAGGAGAGGAATATACAATAATCTCTCTCTCATCATCTACATCTTAAATTTTTTGACAGGAGATTTGCAAACACAAACTTCGTTTAAAGTTCAAAACATACAGAAGTAAACCAACATTTTTTTTTAAAATATAAGTTATAAAAATATTTTAAAAAATCAAAACCATGACACATTCTCAATACAACTAACAGAAATTATTAGAATAAGTAACTTATCATTGACATGGGGTGCAAATATGTAGTTCTAACAAAATTCAACACAAAACTAACAAAATAAAAATAAAAAATCAGCATAAAATTCAAAGCTTCTTTTGCCTTTACCCCTGCAATCTATCACATGTGATTGTGAGCTAACATGCCTCTCATTTTATGAGTTAACTATTTTCTGAAAATTATAAAATTGCAATTTCAAAAGGGGAAAAAAAAGTTACACCTCAGTCAGAAAATGAATCAAAAAACATCAATTCAAACAGACGATGCTATCACAATAAATTAAAACACACACAATCATAGAAAGCATCGTTCAAAGTTAATTATAAAAAAATTATTATAATTATAATTCTTTCCATTTCTAGTTTTTGTACATTTTTTTTACAAAGGAAAGGCAATATATTGTTTAATTAATACTCCTGAAATTTTTTTACAATACTCTTACTTTTGAAAGCAAACTGTTCCAGCTAAGATACAGAAACAATACTCTTTTTAATATAAAGAGTATATTTCACATACCACTTGCTCACTGTGAATTTAATAAACAATTTTTCTACTATTAAATGAGCGCCCAGTACATGCTTATCAAAGTACAGTTTTTCTTTCAATAAACAAACTACTAAAAAAAAACTTTCTTTTTTTTTAGCACAAAGTATTCAGTCATTGATTAATAGTTCCAATATAATTTGAGCCATTTTTTCCATAAATAATTTATTCAAAGTTTGTATTTCAATAATATTTAAAAAAAAGTCCAGTGCCTTTTTAGAGCCGTTGGACCTTTCACTTTTGACTATCTAAACCAAATTCCAGATCCTTTCAGTAATAATACAAATTTAAAAAATAAAACAAAAAAAAAAATGATAAGGGAGAAAAGTTAAGAGGGGAAAAAAACGAAACGTAAAAGGGTGCAGTGAATTAGGTTAAGTCCATGGACATTTCCATCTGGGAGTGTACAAAGGCCACAGAAATGTCCAACAACGTGGATTGCTGGCGATTGTTACAATCGTTTCTTCCCCCATCTTTTCTGTCTACCGAACGCAGGAGGGAACGCGTAAAAGTTTGTACATTGATGAAAGACTGAACGCACATTTGTCCAGCAGAGAGGGGTCGCAGCCACAAAGGAACTGCAAGGCTGGAGAAAGCTGATGCCTACAAATAAAGGGAAAGAGGAAAAAATTAGCCACAAAATGCTATTACTAATTCACTTGCAAGCTATGTTCAAGAAAAATTTCAGAGTAATACTATATATATATATATATAAAACTAGATCAATTATAACAACTCTAGAAAATAGTTTTATTTTACACAAATAAAAAAAAATTCTTATTTTTCACTTTTAATTACACTCTGAAGTTATTCTTTAGGGATATTGGTACTAATCACACAGGACTGGTTTCATATGTATGCTTAATCAGTCAGAAAAATAAATCGAAAATTATACTTCAGTGAAATATCCATTTGGAAAAAGTATAATTCATTTACAGCTGTAGTTCTTTAATTATATTGGGAAAAAGGAAAAAAAAAAAGACCCATAATATTTATATTGAATATTCGAATATGTAAAAACTGAAATGATTTAAAGAAAACTTACTGCCATACAACAATAGATCTGAAAATATTTTTCTTTCTAATTATGAAATCAAAAGTACATGCCACATGTACAATACATTTACAGATTTCACAATGAAAAAGTAAAATGAAAATATTCCATAAATGAAACCAAGTGGTATTCACTGACCTAAAATTAGGAGCTATGACAAAAATTTTAAATCCAGTAGCAATTTTTAATTTATTATTTTCAGTGTGAAAATATTTCATTCATTTGCAATCTAGATCATAGGCATGCACAAGCTGCATTTACTTCATACGTATAAAAATTATAAGAAAAATTTTCTTTCCTTCAAAAAGTGCTTCATATTTCATGGAGTTTTTATTTAAAATATTTTTAAATATGTCAAATGGGAAAGAAATAACTCCTTATTTTATTTCTTCATATCTTATTCATGGATAATATCTTCTTCAAGCAATATTTATTTGAATACTAAATTGATATATTTTTAATTTCAAATTTGCCATTAGATTGTACAGTTCTGTGGGGGAAAAAATTAAACTATCTTCAAGTAATTTGAAGAAATAATTGAATTTGTGTCATTTAATATTATGGAAAATAATGAATATTAAAAATTACCAACTGTCCATAAAGTTTTTTGAAAAATTTAAAAATAAATGTTTAAATTAACAATATGGATACATATTTCATATTTACCCCCATTCTCATACAAATATTTCTATATATCTCTAACATAAAAATAACCTTTACTGCTCGAATATTTTTTGATACTTTAATATTGTTGAAGCAATACTCAAACGAAATATTAAAATGCTATTAAACATCCATAATTAAAAATTTTAGCTAATTCTACTTAGTTAAGATATACAGCTCAACATATAAAACTAAATAAAATCAGAATAGATTTTAATTCATTTTCCTTCAAATGTTGCCTTGAAGCTATACAATAGTTAATAGCACTTTCACCTATTATTTTAATAATTTTAAATCAAAATAAGCACTACTACCTTTTTAAACTTCAACAGTAGGCATGGTTACATCTAGCAGCACTATAATCTTGCATAAAATATACCTAAATTGACTCAAATTAATGACGTACCAAATCATAAAGAATAAGAAACTCAATAACTGTGGCTTTTAACAGGAGTACAGCAAATTTAAAACATTCTAATATTTCTTCTAAATATATGTAAGAATTCATTGAGATTAATTTACTTACAACGGTAATCCTAAAGATTCAACTTTCCACTGTCAATTGTGAATTTTTATTGCTTTTTCCAAATAATTATATCTCGATCTCTTTGGAGCTTTGTTTATATGTTCTAAGCCAAGCCAAGGTCTGGGTTGAACGGCATTGCCTAAAAACAATGCAAAAAATAATTTTGTATATTTTAATAAAATACCACACATCATAGAAAACTTAAATATAATATTGACACCTGTGATTTAAACAAAACAACACATTTAAAAAGCCACTAGGCAATATAATAGTTTGATTTCATAAATAATTATATCATTCGCTTTCATATATTAATTCTGCAACAAAAGGGGGGAAATTCATTAAGATTTTATAACCTTTACTCTACTTCAAAATTTATTGGATTATATTAGATTGCAAAAATGTACATAATACTTTTATAACTTAACACAATAAAGACCACACATGTTATCTTGTGTCTGATCCTTCATATACATTGAATTTAATGAGCACTTTTAACCAGCTCATAACAGATTGTGCACAAAAGATGAAGGCATTCAATTTAAGCATTTCCCATATCATTATGGCAGACATCTGCAAATTTTCACAAAATTTTAGAATTACAAACATAATTTAAAAAACAAACTTTAAAATTTAAAAGTTGAGATTAAATTTTAGCAAATTGAATGTTTATATGGAAATAAATAAGGGTTTGTGATTCATAATTATACTTAGGAGTAAAATGAGGAACCAAAGTTATTTGCCACAATGAGAGCAGGAGGGACCGACCTGTTGTGAATGAACTTGTTAAATAATACCAGTAATTAACAAGTTTTTTGAGCAAAGGTTTTCTTTCAAACTTCACATTTGGCACAACATATTTTTTTTATATTCTAAATTTTAAGAGTGAAAGAGAATGTTGAATCAAATTGATTTTATTCAATAATTAATTTAATAATTTATTTTATTACTTGACGTTTATTAAATTTATCATCTAAAATAAATATGTGTATAATTTTTAGCTCAATTAAGCATTATGTTAATCAATTAAGCTACATGTAACTAAAACTAAAGCAAATGATAAATTATGTTATTAAACTGAATACATTTAAGCTAAATGTAATTAAAATTAAAGCAAACGATAAATTATTAAATGACGGATTTGGTAACTTGGCGTAAAATTTAATTCTTTAAATAATTAGTTTAAATCGTTTAATTTTTAATAATCATAGTTAAATTATCATATTGTCATCCAAAACAATTGCGTATAGAAAATATAAGTTCAATGGAGCACTTTAAAATGAGGAAAAAAAAGCTTTGAAAATTCTGAACCAAAGTTACAATGAGAGTTAAAAAAAAAAACCCATTAAAAACAATGGCAAAATCACCATAGTATACACTATAACAATAATTATATTTAATTTTAGTGGCCTTTATTGCCCTTACAATTAAATAAAATACTTGTAAGTATATCAATCATAACTTAACCAAAGAATCTCAAATTTGATAAACAATGAACTCCAAGTTCATACTTTTTCTTAGTAAGCTCTCAGTCATAATTAAATGTTAATGCACATTCAAAATACAATTCTGAATAGTGATTTACAGATTTTCTTTGTCTATTATTTCTGCACATAAAACTTTCACCAGTATTTAAAAATTTGTAAACTTTCACCAGTGTTGCAAAATTTGTAATCGACTAGACTATTTAATGAAGTGGAAACTATATTGAAAGGTCCTTAAACTGAACCAGCCATTTAAATAAAATGCATTTTTTATATAAACAGTAAGTGCATATAAATATGTCTTCCCAATGGTACTATTTTCTTTCATTTTCTTCAAAGAAAATACGTCTAAAATTCAAGTTCTCAGATTGATACCATTTTTATACAATGCAAAAAAAAAAAAAGTAACATAATTCAGCCTTTGAGCCTTAAATATAAATAAAGATTATATTTTAACTGAAAGCTTTCCAATATTACTAGCCACAGAGTTTATAACAGGATAGTAGGACTTTTTTTTACAGATAGAAAGTTGGATACTACTTCACAGTTGCCATATCTATGCTAATGAATTTTTAGATCTATCTCAACTGTTGGCAGCGTTTTTGTGTGAGTGCTTTGGATATTGTTTCTAAAGTATACTTTGCATTGAAGATACCCTGTGAAACTATTAATTGAAGATAATTATTTTTATCAGAGTTGTTTGTATACCCATAAGGATATGTTTATTAAACAATGACAACTAACAGTGTAAAAGCTCTGTACAGATATTTAGTACTTTTAAAAATATATATATTTACTTTATACATATTTAAAAAATACAATTTCTTTAAAAAAAATGCTAAAATATTTTGAAGATTCTTTAAATGTCTTTATATTTTCATTACAATTATTTAACTTTAGCAAATAGTACCATGCAAATGAAACCAATTTTCTGAGGTTAATATTTTTTCAAAATCTAGAAATATGATAGAACCAAACTAAAATTTCATATATGCCCCAATCATTTTCCAGTTAACTGAGTCAATATTTCAGTTTGAAAGTCAAATAACTTTTGTTCTTATGTCTTTTTATCTAGATTTTTCATTTAAAAAAATCAATACTTTTTTTAATCTATTCTCTTTTGCCTATAAAGTCAAGTGAACAAAAGAGAAAATAAATTTTCAAAGAAGTAATGCTTACCAAATAGATAAATATGAGATAAGAGAAAAACTATTTATTGCACTATTAATAATTAAATTTATGAAATAAAGAAATTTTTTTAACCTTATAATTGCATTAAAGCTAATCCTACTTACCAGTCTGCGGATGTGGTAGAAAATCATGAAGATTAATATAATAATCCATTTCATCACTTATAGGGTTAGGCCGTCCCATTACAATGATTGCAAATTTGTACTGAGGAGAAAAATAAATGAATAAATTAATACTATAATAATACTGATGTTTGTAAGTTTTATATCTATTAAAACACAGAAGTTTTTAAAAGTTTGAAACATGATATGTTTGTACAATGAAACACAGTGAATATCAAGTCACATACTTATTCCTGGACAAGTGGAACCAAAAAGATCTTGCATATTTACATATTTGAATTGTTACATGAAAACTTGCTACATGTTACAATGAGAATGAAGTTATTTAAATAAAAATTGAAGCAAACAATAACAAATTTAATACCACATGAAACAGATGATTTCAAAATAATTCCATTTTAGGCTAATATTGCACATAAAACCTACTTTTAAATATATCAATAAAGCACTATATCACGATTTCTGGCCTCTAAAATTACTTTTTTCCCCAATAATATATATAAAAAATAAAAAAAATAAAAAAGATTATCTTCTTTTCATCATTACATTCATACTCAAATATTAAAAGATTATTGATAAAAAATATCATAAAAGAATGCATCTACCAATCATTTATTGCTGTGAAAGTCATATTCTATCAGTAAAATGTTTTTAAAAAAAAGGAACTTTTAAAATTTCAATATTAGAATAGCCAAAGGCTTAAAAAAAAAAAAAAAAAAAAAAAAAAAAAAGAGTTTGTATAATTTAATACTTCATAGAAATGTATGAATAACTTATATAAATATTTACTTATATGTATATACATATATAATTAATTCCAATAATTCAGGATTTTTCCAAGATCAAACTTGTTTCTAAAATTGATAAGCATTAAAAGGAATTGTTAATCAGTTTCTAAATTTAAGTACAGATCCATTATAAAACGAGTCTAAAACCATGTGTACACCTATAATGAAAATGCCATCAAGCGATACACTCAATCATTTAAAAATTGGCCCTCATAAGTTTGCAACTGTACCATGTTTTAATTTTCTTGGATCTCCAGTTAATGCAAAAAAAATCTCTCTCAGATTCAAAGTCATATTTTCTGGCCAACAAAACATTATTTAGAATCTACTCTTTACCAAAGTCAGTTTTCTCTCCAGAAAGACAAAGCTTCTTATTCATAAAACTCTCATTAGGCCAATCCTAATGTATGGCTCGGAAACTTGGTCTCCAACTAAAAATGGAGAATCAAAATTGCAGTTTTTGAGAGGAAGGTTCTTAAAAGTATTCTTGGTGGCATCAAAGACAATGGCCTTTGGCAAAGACATTTTAATTCTGAAATTTATAGAATTTTTAATGAGCCTAATACCATTAAGAGCATTACAGTGAAACAAATGAAATGGTTCTCTCGTACTGTTACGATGGATTAAAAAAATCGAGTAAAGAAGATTTTTGTTACAAAGCCCTTTACTAGTTGGAAGGCAACAGTAGCTTGATTCTGTCAAATCGAATTTTTAGGTGATTGGAAAAGAAACTGGCAGGACTAAGGCAAAAGGAAGGCTATCTGGGAGGAATCTTCAAAAGTAGGCCTTGGCCCACCCAGGGATGTCAGCACCATTGTAACAAAATGTTACATAGTGGTAAAAAGACTGGTATGTAGTTATAGAAGGTATTGAAACAAAATGATTCTTCTTTTTTCCTTAAATAATTTCTTTTGTTATCCAACCAATAAAGTTAGAAAATTTTATCACTTAATTTTTTATTGTACTTTCGTCTATTTTGATAATTATTGTCTAGGTAAAACTTGATTTTAAGTCCAAAGAAATTAAATTTTCAGATTTTTTTAAGAAGAAATTATCAAAATGATGAAAAACACACACAACAGTACTTTTGAAAATAACTTTACAAATTTTGCCACAGAAGTGTAAAATAATAAATATTCAAATACGTCATCAATTAAAAATTGAAAGGTATTCCTATTCAAATATTTGGCAATTCCATCTGGATGAATTCACTTACTTTTGATACACTACTATTATGAATTTAAGTCAGAGTAATGATACCAAACATTTAAAACTTCTAATTTATAATATGTGTACCTTAACTTATTGATTGGATAAATTCATTAACTCTTTTCTTGTTCTTTGATTAAAAAAAAAAAAAAAATCAAATTATCTCACAGTTTCAGGTCCCTTTAACTTTTTAAAGACACAAGACTTTTTTCTATGGTTTTTGAAAATTACAAAGGCTCGATAGAACTATTTGTTGTAAAGGACAAAATTTTTAACAAAAATTCAAATTACCCTTTCAAATTCTTTATCGGGCACTTCAAGTCTCTTTTGTATTCGTTCTTTCACCTTCAGGAATGGTTCTTTCTGAAAAATACATTTTTAAAAAATTATTCAGTAACACTCAATAAAATAGGGAATAACATGAAACATAATAATATAACTTAAAGGATGAAATATAACTATACTTACATTATTAATTTTCAGAAGGAATGGCACACCAAATGTAGAAAAGACTTCCTAAAAATAATGAATATTTTTTTAAAATAGAGATAATTACTTGACTTTTAAAACAGATAATTTAAATCTATGTTCAAGAATCAAACATTGTAACTTTTACACCTTTGAAAATTTAACTCAATTACAACATGTTATGACGAAAATTTTCTTCACAAGGAAGGAAAATTTTTTTCATAACTACTCAATTTTAATGCTTAATTTATTTTCTTTTTCTTCAATAACACATCAATCAATAACTCCCGAGACTAACATTGAAAACAACATTTTTTTTGCAAATTTTTTTTTTATTCATCAATATAACACCTTTTGTTAATCAATTTAGGTGATAATCGCTCTAACGCTTTTCCAAATCTTTTTTTTTTTTTTTCCCCGCAAGAAATCTTTTTTGTTGCGAGTAAATAGCGATAAACAGCTTTCTGAATCATCGACTCGTTGCTGTTTTTGTTCCATCGAAAGCAATCGCGGCACCCACTTGGAAAAAACCTTTTTCACTTCACTTCAAAAAACCTTTTTCAGTAAATACACTTCCATATGATATCTGTGTCATCTCAGCAATCTCACGGAGCTTCACTTTACGATCTTTCATTATAATTTTTGTCACTTCACTCACATTTTCCGGTGTAACGGCTTCCACAGGTCTACCCGAGCGTTCCGCGTCATTTGTGTCGGTACGACCACGTTTAAACTCGGCAAACCACCAACAAATCGTTGCTTTTGATGGACAAGAGTCCGGGTAACATTTTTCAATCCATTGTTTCGCTTGCACGGTGTTTTTACCCATTAAAAAACAATGTTTTATCAGAACACGAAACTCGGTTTTTTCCATTTTTTAAACAAACTACGAAACGACTTTACTCCAACCTCGATAACTCAGCTGTTTCTGGTCCTATCGACTTAAAATTTTGACACGTTTCAAGCAAAGGTTAGTACTCTAGAAAGATCTGGTTACTGGTTTACTACGAGCGCCATCTCTGGGTTAGTCTCGGGAGTTATTGATTGATGTGTTAGTTATCAGGAGGGGGGGAAAATTCAAACGATTAATTCAAATAACCTCACCTAAAAGCAAAAGAGAGAATGGAATCACTATGCAATACAAAATGACAGCAATTATATTATGCAACATTCAAGAATTTTGCAGAATATTGCTGATTTAAATGATAGAGAACATGCTGCACTATTTCCATTTACAAAATTAAAGATATACAAATTTCTGTAACAATACAAACTTAGAAATTTTCTTTTCCCAAAACATTGTTGACTGAGTCATTAAGCAATTATTGATTCATAAAAAATGTCAGCAACATTACAAAACAATTATATCATGTCATATAGAAAATACATTACTGTATCCTAAGAATAAAGAATAATTTCTTAAGTAAGTTGAAAGAAAAACAGAGCAAAAGGAATTTGGAACTATTGCCTTAGTGCAGGTATGACCAACCCATAGCCTGCCCTGTGTCAATCTGTGGCTCATGGAGCCGGTCACCTTAACAAAATTTTTAACTTTTATTGTACATAAAAGTACCAAAGAACATTCCACTATTAATTATTTGTATCACATCCCTATACTATGGGAATATCGCAGTACATATTGACTCAACTATCGTTACAATTTTTATTCCACATTCTTGTTCAGAAACTATTACAAAGTTGAGCCAAGTTTAAAACATGAAGGCCTTCTTGCAAGAGAAGGCAATAATGTATATCTAACTAGTAAACCTACTGAAGAGTATGGGTGTGCACTACTAGAAAAAGGGTGGTAATGTGATGTGCAGATCATGTGAAATAGCAGCAGCCAATCTAACTGAAGCAAACCTATTAGATTTGATCCAGAAATGTAAGGTTGCAGACAGATCAAATGCTTGATGTTTTCTGATCCTTAATACTTTAACAGCAGCAATTGTATTTCATACAATTTTAAAAACTATAAAATTTGATAAAATATAATTTCTTTTTAATTTGCTGCAGAATGTTCTTGATTTCTTTAATGGGGCTTGGGAGGATTAGTCCCTTCCCATGATTCAGGAGATGAAAGTAGTAGTTTTTAAACATGAGAATTTGAATTGGTATTAAAAAGACAAAAAATCGAATTCATCACACACACACAATGATCCACCAGAATAAAATGGATTCCTAAAGTAGCAGCAAAGCCTTCAGGATTGGACAGACCTACCTTAGAGCAACAAAACTGATCATTATTCGAGGGGGGGGGATTTGCAATCTGGAAGAAGTGTCTAATGAGAAAATAATATCAGAGCTGGTGCCTCACTTCTTTCAATTATATACTAGACAGTTGCTATTATTTCATCAATACATTTATTAATAATCAAACTTGTACAAAACTATATGTCAATTTAATCGAATACTTATTCAATTATTTTTACTAACTGTTTTCTAAATTTTAAAAATTTCTTCTAATCCAAATTGAACACTGAATTCCTGTGTGTTTTGCAGTTTTATTTCACAAATGTTTAGATGAAAAAGAATGATATAACTATCTAATTCAGTTACAATTTTAAAATGCAGAAATAAAACTTGAGTGGAAAATTCCCCAGAAGCTTAATATAACAAAATGACTAATAAAAAAAACTTTAAATTATATATAGTATAGTTCAGATGGTTAACATTAACTTGGCAGAACCCTTAGCTAATTTTTTTTTATCAATTTCAGAAAACAGTTAATTGGCATTTAAGATAAATTAACTCTAACTTGAGTTTAGTTCTAATAATAAAGAAACAATTATTAGGAGAGTAAACTGGTTAAATTATTGAAATTCCAATTGGGACTCTAATTTGGAAACTAAACAAATAAGTTTTCCACTTTTAAAATGAAAGACCTACCTTTTGAAAATGAGCAACAGGTATTAGTAATTCATCATCTGCTATTTCTAATTCCTCATTAGGAATTTCTTCAATCCTCAAAGATTTCGTTCCAGCATTTGCAAAAGAATCTAAAGGCATATCTTCTCGTTGAACAGCAAAAATTTTATAACTAATAATTTCTAATAACCTATAATTAGAAAATATGACTTAAGCATAAAATTTAAAAATTTCTATTTCTTAAAATAATTTAGAAACAAAGTATTAAATATGGGCATAAGTAAAATAGTTACATAATAAAGTTTTCTAGAATCTTAAAGGGGTAAATTTTCAATTACAATCAAGGTCATGATTGCCTACAATTGATTTGAATCTAGTTCTATTAGTAATATTCATTGAGACAATGATAGTGGACGTAACAAATTTGAATCGTACATCAAGCTTCAGTTTTTATTAACCTTGCACTAGAAGAAACACAAGGGTTATTGGCGACGGATCTCGTAATTTTGAACCTTGGTCAAGTTACGAGGACAACACCCGAGCTGGCACCCCTCCTTCCACACCACGCCAACAGGAGGATTTTGGGCCCAAACAGATTTAACGTGCATCAGCCCAGCTACACGGCAGGTCAAAAGCAGCCAAGGATCAAACCTGCAACTGAACGAAAACCACCGGCCATGAATTCAAAACCCTGACCACTAGGCTACCGTAGCCGAATTACAAATCTCATGAACGGATAAATTGGTCACTTTCAATTTGAATATTACCATCACACCACACAAGATATCTCACTAAACTGAAAGCAAAACAAAAATGTTTATTCTGTACTGATTTAACTGAGCAAGCTACTTTGCCAGTTTTTAAATTTATATATTTATAGATCTCTATATCTTTACTATATATGTTAAGAATTATGTTTAATATTTATTTTATCGAAATGTTAATAAAATAAAAGAATTCCTTGCTTCTTTGTTATTTGAATATACAGATAAATTTAATGTACAAAATAAATGCAAAAATGTTCTTTTATAACAACTGAATCATATGTATAACCAGCATTTCCAAAAGTATTTGAAACACAATTAAAATTATGTCATATTCAAGGTAAGTTAGGAAATTATAAGAAATTATGAGCAGACATTTATTTTTGGATTAAAAATCATTGAAATAAGAAAGTCTTAAATGGCAAAGTTTCGCCAATAGGGCACATTTCAGATACACATATCCATTAGAACATACTTGAAGATTAGCATAATTATCACCTGTATAATAATTTTATAAATATTATATTGAGTTACTGATAGCTAGAATGTTATTTTTTACTAGATCAATTTTAGTTAGAAAAAAGTAAAACAACTGAGTAATTACAAAGAAAGTTACATCATTTTTTTAAATATATTATTGTGTGTTTGACTTTCATTAAAGACATAACTGTTATATGTATAATTGACACGTCTTTTACATTGTTGTCACAATTATAATTTATATTTTGTTTTCAAATTACTAATTAATTTTTAAAGTAACTGCTAAAAATTAACAAATTACTAGGTACCTAATATTAATTGAATACTTTTTGAATTGAGATACTTTTAATGAAATGTAACAAAGAATTGATTGTTTAAAAATATGTATGATTATTATGCTTAAATAAATAATTATATAAAAAAATATTGAAAAATGGTTTAAAACAAAATCCATTTCTGTGGCCTTAATTACAGAAAGGCTACTGATTCATATAATCAAATCATAAAATGTTAATATATAAAAGGAGAAGCTAACCTAAGTCTACCAGATCCATTTTCAGATAGCTCAACTTGTTTCTTGGCTTCTTCTAAAAGATCAGCTACCACACCATTTTTGCTAGGATACAGCACTAATTCTTTCTGAAATAAAAGAAATGTAATAATATTAATTTTTCTCATGATAAATGAACATATTTATACTGCAAAAAAGTACTTCCACAAACTAACACTTTAGAAAAGAATTTTAAAACTTAAAAAATAATTTGAAAAGTTGTTTTTAATAATTGATGTATTGAAAAATGATTGTTTTTATTAGCATCCCAAGGGGGGGGGGAAGAAATTTTAGGAAGAAATAGAGTGCTGTTCTCGTATAAAGTTTTCCCACAAGAATTTAAAATTGGCATTTTACAATATATAATGTATTAGTGGTTAAATTTTATCTTTTAACTGTCTAATTTTTAACTGATCAATACACAATAACACTAAAATAGAAAATTTTCTACGATTTTTACAAATTCTGCTTTAATTACATTAAAAACATTTTTAAATATATTTTGCATACCTTACGTACAACTTTTTTGAATGGATTAAAACCTTAGATAAAATTTTCTGATACAACTTACCTCTTCTTTTAACTTGCTATTGACCCAAGTACACTTGAATTGCTTTTTATTTTCTAATTCACTTACTCTAATATTAAGCTGAAAAGGAAAACTCAATTTTAAAAAGATGATTAAAAATATGAAAATTTTCTTTACACTCTACTAGCTACACGAATTTCTTTAAGATTCAGTGATTAAATTATTAATATATAACTATAATTAAAAAAATTTAAATTCAATGTAATTCAAATTTTATCTGAAATTAATAATACATTAACCTGTTCACGATCAACGCCTCGTAAGCACAAAGCAATGAATCCAATTTTATCCGCCATGGGTTGCATGTGCGTAATTCAGAAATGTGACAATTTAATCGAATTTTTAAATGCTACTAGAGATAGCACCAAACTGCAACATTTTTCACAATGGTTGAATCATATAACATTTGACCTTCACATATGGACATTGATTTCTATTCTGTGCTTCTGTATTTGATAGATTTATGACACAAACAAACTAGAAATCATAAATCCTTAAAAGTGTGTGTGTGGTAGTTAAACGGTCACTGGAGCCCTTGTTTATTGCATTGTTTTTTTTTCGTTAGGAGAGTATGGGTAAGTGCATTCAGTTGACTATTTGCAGGGGATGAGTGGTGAATTATTAATGGGTGAGTTATGTAGAAGTTTCAGGATTTGTTGTGGGGTTATATTTGATTTGATTTCATTAGCCATGGCTACCAGATCGAGATACCCAACAGAGTGAAATATACAAAATTATAAATGAAAGTTATTCTGAGATTAGTAAAGACAGTGATTTTAGTAATTACAGATAATCAAAAGGTTCATTTTTCTCAGATACGAAAGAATATATTAATGAGGAGGAGTTGCCGTTAGATGCTTGGCCCTGAATATGCAGTTAGTTAGTCTTCTGAAATAAAATTACTTATGAAGATGGACTTATCAGTGAGAACTAAACCAAATTTAAGTAATGTGCACATAGAGAGTGAACTAGATTTTTTAAATCTGCTTTTAGATACGAAAATAAAATGTCATTGTGAATGAAACAAACGATTTTGCACAGAAAATATTAGAAAAGAAGCAAAATGAAGCCAAACCCTTAACTAGATGTCCTGTCAAACCCTTCCAGAACATGACAAATGATGAACTGAAACAGAATCTAAAAATGCATTTTTTCACAAATGCCATGTTTTTTAGTATGGCTATGCAAAGGAACAGAATTTCAAAAATTTTGCGATTCCAACATTTCAGTTCCAATCCTGAAGAAAAAAAACCGGAGAAAATTAAGCCATTACTAATCAAACATATAAAAAATTTCAAGTCAGCATTTACACCTGAAAGAAATATATGTATTGATGAAGGTCTTTGGAATGGAAAGAATGTTTAGGTTTTCACCAGTATATACCCTTCAAGATATGGTATTAAAGTACATAAATTATGTAAATTGCTGACGGGTTATATATGGAACTCTTGAATATATACTGGAAAGGATACTGAGAGTTTCAAAACTGGATGTCTACACAATGAGCATTTAGTAAAAATGCTACTGTCATATAAAAAATATATTTTATACTCGGGATTGATTTTTTGTATCACCAAACTTGCTTTTTACATTCTTGAAAACACATAAATGTGTGGGAGTGCCATGAGGAACAGAAAAAGAATGCTAAAAGTTGTTCCTGATATTAAAAAGGATGGAACAGTAGTTTTGCAAAAAAATCCAGAGAATTTATTTACATTAAAGGACAAAAAGAAAAGAAGGTAGATATCAATCATACATGATAAAGTTATTGTACCAATAGGTAGAAGGAAAAGGACATTTTGAAGCCCCTCTGTGTTGTAGAGTACAATCAAAATATATTGGAGGTGTTGACCCTGGTGTTTCTATCATTATCCAGCAATTAGAAAGACAGTGAAATGGTATAAAAAATTGTATTTAGGATTGTTACATATGGCATTTTTCAATGCAAATGTAATCTATTCTAAAGTAAATGGCAAGAAAATAACTGCTTTGGAATTCAGATCTCAGAGTTCTTTTCAAATAATAGAAAAGTTTGCAAAACCAAGAAACCCAAAAAAATTTGTCCAAAATCACCAGGAATTAAATCATTCCGTTTATCAGCAAGATAATTTCCAAAAATTTACATTAATGGAGTGGTGTGCACTAAAATCAAAGAAAAGCGAAAGCAATATTGCATTATGAGCACAAAATCTGCAATTTAGGACTATGCTTCACCTCCTTGTTTTGAACAGCAGACATGCAGCAGAATTTTTAAATTGGAATATTATTATATATAGATTATTATTCTTTCTTTCTTTATTTATTTTTGGAAATTTTATATGTATAGTATTTGTTTTTGTGTACATAATTATAATTCTAGTACTTTGCAAATTTTATTCATTTCATTTTATGTTACAGCATTTATATTAATACATATTAAGGAGCAGTATGTTACATATAAAACTTGTAAAATTGCAATCATATTTATGCTGATTTTATAAGAATTTTTTTTTACATAAAATTAGGCTTAAATGCTTAAAATGTTTGGGCCAGTGGTGACGCTCTGTTTCAGAGCATTGCATTTGATTCCCGGTGCACTGGTCCTCAAGCAAGCTAACAGATAATCAAAAATGAATCAAGTGAAGATGAAAAATTTGTTCATACTCAATCAGAGTCAACAAATAAAAATTGCAAACTACATATGTTGTAACAATATTTTAGGTGATTAGAATTCAAATTAATAAAAAGTTTAAATGATGACATCAATGTCCTTAAATACAACAATATTATACGAGAATCATTCAATAAGTCCTTAAAAAAAAGAAAAACAATCTATTTATAGGTAGATTTTTTTCTCCAACTTACTCTCCTTTCAGCTTTATACACTTTTGTAAGAATTTCAAGTTGTAGCCATCTAAAAAATAATGATTCAGAAGATCCTCAAAAATAGGCACATGTTTGGGTGATGATCTCTTTGTTCAATGTGAAAAGTTGTTCCCTAAGCCATTATTTTTAGTTTGGAAATAAAAAAAAGTCACTGGGGATCAAATCCAGTGAATATAGTGGATGTTGTAACAATTTAAATTTGAATAATATGATTTTGGCCATGAAACCTGTACAGGTGTGCATCCTTGCAGTGTCTTGATGGAAATTTTTGATGGTTTTTTTTCCCCTCCTCTTTTTCAAATGTGGATGGTTTTTTTCCCTCTCTCTTTCAATCAGTGCACTAATGACACACTCTTCAGTTATAGTTTTTCCTTTTCCCAAGTAATCAGTGTAGATGATTCTGCATTCATCCCACGAAATTGTGGCTATCACTTTGTCGGCCAAATTCAGTATTCTTCCTTTCAAAGCCCAATCACCTTAAAAACCCACTGTTTTGATTGTTCCTTTGTCTCTGGAGTGCATCAGTGAATACACATTTTATTCACAGTTATGTATCAACACAGAAACTTAACAGGATTGTAACAAAAAAAAGTGCCTAAATAGCCTTTTACACACAAAATGATTGCATTTATTTTCCACTGAAAGTAAACATGACATTTATCAAGCCAAGATTTTTTTCACATCCAATTTTTCCTACAAAATTGAAAATACTGTATCTTTCGATGTGCCAGTGACCTCAACTATCTTTCCCACTTTAACCTGCAATCTCTCAAAACCATATCATGGATTTTGTCAATCATTTCAGAAGTAGTCATTTGAAATTGATGTCCTGAATGACGTTCATCTTCTTTGTGGGATATATGGCCCCATTTAAACTCATTCTAAGCAACTGCAAACACAGGAGTAGATGTGCTATAAACTTCCTCCAACTCAGGTTTGATCTCTTTTAGTGTTAAGCCTTTCAAATCTAAGTGTTAACATCGGAAATATATACAAAGGTCAAAAATGTAATATTTATTAAAAGATCTTGAACTGCATTAAGATGAGATTACATTTTTAACTCTTATACAGAGCATTTTTATACAAAATAGCTAGTTATTTACAAGAGGGATTCAAGCACCAAAGTTAATTTTGTTGATATAAACTGAGCTTTAAATATATTTCAGTCTTACCATAATGTCCAAGTTCAGATAATTAAACGTACACAGCTGAATTTCAATATATACACAATTAGGTATGATCATACAACTCAAACTATATACTGATTACAACGGCAATTTAAGACCACTCACTCGAAGGTCTCTCTGCAAGGGAGAATTGTTAAATGAGATTCTACTCAGAGGGGAGAGAGCAGAAGAGAAAATAAAACAGGCATGGATGTAAGATAGTGCTTTGGCTTGAACCGAAAGAATATTTTGTACATATATTACAAAATTTATCTATCCTGTTTGATCTGAGAGTTTGCATTGAAATACGATTTAAAACGAAATTTTGAGTTTCATCAGAAATACCAAGAGGCAGTCAATATATAAAAATAAGACATGCAAACCCCTTAATTTCTAACAGTCATACAGTTTTAGAAAATTGACAAAATCATTAAAAAAAAAACCACAAAGTAAAATCGCATACAACACTTCAAACATCAATTTATTTATGGCTATCTTATAACTAAATTTACTCTGAAAAAGATAAATATGCTTTTTTTATAACTATTTCCTGTTCTTATTACAAAACTAATTAGCAAAAGCTCTTGCTAAGCAATTGCAAATAACTAAATACAAGAAGTTTTCACATTGCTAATAACTGTATTATCAGATATTACATAGTAATCAGAACCATTTCTAATACAAATTGAGATCATTCAATGCTTCTTGGAAATCATTAATTTTGTAATATTTGGATTGCAGAAATATGACCTTAAGCAAAAATGTTCAAAATCAAACTTTGGGGGAAGAGAAAAGGTAACGAAATTTTTAAAAACTATGTAAAGTAGACTCAACCAAGTCAACACAGGGAAATTGGTCTTCCTTTGAATATATAAGATCAATTTGTTATTGTAAAAAATAAATAAACTAAATGTCCTTTACATTTTATATATTATAAGTAAATTGTATTTCATAAAGAAATAAGGCATCTACCTGCTGGTAATAAATTTTCTTAGGTTGTCTAGCTTTGACAGGTACCAGGAGTTCCTTCAATGTTCCTTCATATGTACATCTTAAGGCAGTACCAGGACCATCTCTGTAACTAGAGGAAAAAAGACTAATCAAAGACCAATATCAAACATTTCTGTATATTACAGAAAGAACAATGACCAAATCATAAGGTCAAACAAAAAAAAAAAGTTAACATTAAAACACAAGTTAAAGTTAACACAAGTTTAAAAAAAAATCAATCATTCTTGAAATATACAAACATGAATAGAAAAATGTGTCAATTTAATCCAATTTAAAGAATGTTAACACAAAATATCCTGCACATATACAAAGATCAAACCAGATTCATTCAATATAAACCACAAAAATAATACGTTCTATCTAAAAAATAATAGATAATGGATTGTAACTGCTTATATTATAGCCCAATTTTTCTCTGTTCTGTTATCTTTCCCCCTTGAAGGAATTTTGAATCAGTGACAAATAGATTTACCAATACCCAAGGCTAATTTCTTAATCATAAATTTCCAAGACCTTATTGCTAAATAAGTTTCTAACATAATTTATGGGAATCCTACTTTAAAGATCACCATCATGTAAATACTTTTACCATATGAAAAAAAAAAAGCTTAAGGTATTAAAAAATTGTTTTTTAATTATGTCCTTCGACATTTCTGTGGGAAGGAAATTATGGCAATAGAGTATTATTACAATGTTCCTTTCTAATAGAATTGGAAGTATGGTAGCTGTACATTACCATCACCACAATGTCCTTCCCCCAGGAATGAAATTGAAATAATTCGAGAAAAAAACCAACATTTTTAAAAAGGTTTTTATATGGTGGAAAAGTTTATTGAAAAAAATTACTGAAATATTAGTTAAAACTTATCGCAAATGTCAAAAAAAAAAAAAAAAAAGCATTGTTAGGTGAGTAAGAAAGATTCCCAAAGTTTCAGAGCTCTAGCTTGATGAGAAATTGGTTAAATTAACGATCGAAAATTTCATGACACTGATACACACACACACCAAGAAAAATACAAAAAACATTTTAAAAATACAAAAATTGGTTGACAAGAAAGAAGGTCAAAAATAGAGAAGGATCGCTGGGGTATCCCAGGGACATGTCACCCATGTTTACCAAAGATATTTCACTCCATGGGAAAGAGGAAGATCACTAGGGTGCCTTGTTGTCATGTTGCCCATACTTGCCAAAAGAAAGCAAGTCCCTGAGGTCCCATGATATAATTCAGAGTGTTTGGCTATACCTCCAAACGCTGGGTACCAATTTGAGTCCTCTCTTACAACATACAAGAGCTACTGTGGGACTATTCTGTCATACAATGTCATTACATGGATCCTGCTATAATACTGAAGATAGTTATTAAATTAATTATTGAGAAAAGTATCTTTTAATGATGATCTGAGAGCAAGTGGAGAGAGGAAACATAAACCTTTCTGCCAAGCACAGAACTGCTAAACAGAACATATTACACTAGTGCAGTCAACAGCAGAGTGGAAAAGAACGTAGGCAACTTTTAGTACAACCGGGAAAATTGTCCAATGTAATAGTAATTTTGTAGTTTGGGGTTAAAATAAAAATCTGCAATATGCTAAAAAAGAAGAATCTTTTGATGAATGCTGAAGGAATTAGGATAGAAATTAATAATAATTTAAAAGCAATTGATTAGAAGTATTTAATTTTAAACAGCGAAAGGTACAAGAAAGATGCAGATTTTATAGACCAATTTGCTGTTAGTGTAGTTTGTATAAGAAAATTAAAAGTGAAAAAATCAAATCAATTAGAAATAGAAAAGATTAAAAAAATTGATAACTCCAAAAAAATTCGAACCGAAATGAATAAGTTTGGAGAAAGTCAGGCTGGAATGTACAGGCAATAATTCTGAGTCAAAATAATAGTGACATGATTAATTGTTCTATTGAAAATTACATTCATGTTATTTGCACATTAATTTTATAAGTAAAAAAGAGAACAAAAGGAAATAAATTTATTTTTCGCATTGTTAGAAATGACTTTTAATAGTAAAAAAGTGCCAGAAGAATTTAGAGGAGAAATTTTATTATGTAAAAAATTATAGAGAGAAATTTATAGAGGGGAAAATTAGGTGAGAGAGCAGTAAATATATTAAATACATTAAAGATGAAAAATGAATGATAATTAAAAAATAAAAACAGCTGTTCTGAAAGAATTTGATCCAACCTTATTAGCTTGTATACAAAGTTTTCGAATGAAACTCAATAAAATTTATTTCCAAATTAATAACTAGATGGGAACAATATTGTATGTTAAGAGATGTTGATGGTTTTCAGTCTTTAAAAGAACTAATTTTTAGTGATAAAATATATCAAACACTGGATTAAGAAACTGCAAATCATATAAATATTTAAAACAGCTAAAGCTGATTTTGCTGAATAGTTAAGCTGAAATGTTAGTTTTGCTGAAAGCTGAAATAGTTGAAGCTGATTTTGACCCCTAGACATGGGTAAAGAAAACGATTTGTTTTTCATTTCTAAGGGGAAACTGATGACCAAAGTACAAATCTATTTTCATAAATGATGTTTAAAAATGAAGATGGTCAATATAAATTCACTTTTTCAAAATATACACTAACACAAATGAAATTTAAACAGAAAAACATAATTGATACTAATTTATATTTTATTAGCAGAGGGAATAATTTTTTCTGGTAATTGTGCTAAAAAAATAATAAAACAAAACCAGAAAAGAGAAAAAAGTAACACAATAATTATAATAATTTAAATAGTTTCAAATCCTATTGCAATCTGCAAACAATCTCTTACACTATATACTATTTATGTTAAAGGTCATAAATTAGAATACATTCTTGACTCTGGACCACAGTTATTAGGAAAAAACTCAATTCAGAAAAACTAATGATCTTGAATGTTGTGGAAAGAAGATACTAACATCTGCATTTGGGAAAGAGTTGAAGAATTTCTACTGTGAGTTTTAATTACCTTAAGAAATAATAAAGCATTAAATAATTCTGTACAACTTTCATAAAAAAAAACTAGATTGGGATAGTTTAATATACTTCCTATTATTTATAACTTTTATGAATGATGAGATGAGGGAAAGAGGTAGGAATATGCAATTTTTTTGGATAAAAATAAATTTCTCA
Source organism: Nephila pilipes (assembly GCA_019974015.1). Taxonomy (NCBI): domain Eukaryota; kingdom Metazoa; phylum Arthropoda; class Arachnida; order Araneae; family Nephilidae; genus Nephila; species Nephila pilipes. The sequence goes on along the minus strand of BMAW01129921.1, from coordinate 286,411 downwards.
AAATGACTACCAGTGAAAAGCACAGAAAGTGTACGATTTATGCCCCTGCTAAGGAAAAAATAAAGCAGAGATTTGAGTTTACTTAAATTAAACTAGCAAAATAGAAGAGCTTTATTAAAATTCGAATGTAAATAAATGAGGATTTAAAGGATTATACTTTCAGTAATCAGAAGTGATGAAATTAAAAACTGAACAGGATAAATGCTAATCATTAGAAATTGTGCATAATGATTCAAAATTAAATAAAGGTAATTTCATAACTATTCATAATTTTATTAATCACTATGCAGGAGGAACAAGTTCTATGGACATTAGGGGGGGGGAGGATTGGATATCACTTTTATTGTCCAAATATTGGTAAAGATATTGCCGAATGTTTCCTAAACATATACTGGTTACCAACTTCATAAAATATACAAGATTGGTTATAGGGCATTTATAATTTCAATTCTGAGATAAAAAAAAAAAAGCTGTATGTTGGACTAGCACATGCGATGGCCAGAAGCCATTCTTCTTATATCACTTTCTGCAAAATTAAATATGCACAAGGCATTTCAAATTTTCACTTGTACAAGAACTCCAAACATTATTACTAGTTATCAAGGGATGAATTTTACTTCCTTACAAATTACAAAAGAATTGGTTTAAGTCACAGATTTTCTTGTTTGGGATAACTAGCCAGTAATGGTCTCGTACAGCAATAGAACAAAATCTTAAAAGACATGCTACATCATGTAATACGAGAACACAGATCAACAGATTCCATATTTGCTGTTTGCTTATTGGTAAGTTCCTAATTCAGCAACTAGAGTATTGTACTTTTGAGCTATTCTTATGGAAGAAAGGCCTCAAAGACTTTTGGATATTTTTAAATGTACATGGGCTGAGAAATTAATTTACCAGTAAGCATCTCAAAATAGTAATTGAATATCTTAAAGAAAAGAAAATCCAAATGGAAAAAGCATTGAAATTGCATCTTTGATGGCTGTGTACATACAAAAACTGTATGGAGATTATTTTAACAAAAGATTATCAATTCAAAACTTAGAACACCAAAGAAAAAAATGATACTCTTAATTCCAGACCCAACCAACAAAATTCATGCAAGATTCTGGTTTAATTACCTAATGCAATATTGTCTAGTAAGCAAATAGATTAGAATAGTTGCTGATCATTTTTTAAGTATCTCTGGCAATCAATCAAATTTGTTTAAGAAAAATGTCCCTAGGATTCTTTTCATATTAATGAACCATTTCTTTCTTAGATTTGGTTTTTATTAATGTCACACTAGAAGCAAGACGAGGGCTATTATTTCCTTCTAAGAATGCATTTATTAATATCATTCTTGATATTTAAATTGTTAGAGATGCTTACAAAATGGGATAGTGCATAGTAGACAAGTATTTTCAGTGATATTTGAAAAGTAACAAATTCATGATATTCAATCCCTTCTTAAAACTTCTAAGTCTCCTTGACTGAAAAAACTTCATGTTAAATTCATTTTAATTAATAAATGAATTAATTATAAAGAAATTGCATTAGGCAACAAATAAGATGCCATTTATAGTTGTATTGATTGTGATTAGAAAAATCCAGAATAATTAATATTCTAACCTCAATGGATACTATTACAAAATTTATAATTTGTTCTCATGTTTTTGATGGATTGCTAATAACTTTAAAACAAGTTCTAAGTAGCTGTTCTGTGCATGAAAATTATGTTTGTTTTCTCTCTCCACTCATTCTCATAACACTATTCAAAGGCACTTTTAAAATAATTTAATAATTATCTTTGTGATTGTAACAGAAAACCAAGAGATATTATTCCACTGAGTTCAGAGTTGGTGGTCACTCTCTTATTCCCATTAGCAGCTCCCCCCCTCCTTGCTGGATGCACCTTATGCATCACTAGATACTACATCCCCTATACAAGGTTGACATATCATGTTCATGATACTAAATCTGACAAGAATGACAAAACCCTTTAAATTTTTTTGAAATTACTAGATGCAAATATTTAAAATAAAAACATTTCAAATATACCAAATGTATTTTAAATTCAGAAATATGAATTAGTTCATACACATTCAAAAATTCAAAATCTCAATATTTTATACACATAATATGCTAATCTAAAATCGATTTCTTAATGTTATAGGCAAGTGAGAGTTAATTCATAAAGTAATTAGTAGACATTATATTATAAAAATATAAATATAATATTATATAACTATTAAACACTTAAATGAGGAGGGAATTTGTTTCATATAAAATTTTTAAAGTTCTATAAATTAGTCCCAAAAAGTGTATATAAAACAATAAATGATTTATCAAAATTCAAGAGCTTTCAATAGAATAAAAAACATACTTGGTAGTTTTGAAAAATTGTAACAAATATGGATCTGTATTTAGTCTCTGAGCAACTGCATGAGCCATCTGCAAGAAAGATTTCTCAGTTAATTACAACAAAGTCAATCTGTAGGTAATAAAAATATTCTTTTAAAATAAAAAAATTAAAAAATCTTTTACATGATCATAAAGCATACACAAATAATCAGGAGATATAAATTTCTCATTTACATTCCCTTTCATTAATCATATTGAATTTACAGTTTTAAACTAACAATAATATTTCAGATTTATTTGAAGTTCATGTATATTTCATCTTATAAATGAAATTACTTTATATTTAATCTGTGCAATAGTTCACACATCATTATTTAGTTTCATTTTCATATTATTTTTGCATCCATACATATACCACTTCTAACTTTCTAGCATTATATTTAAAATATGAATAAATAAATTTTACATACATAAATATCCAATGAAACACCTACATAGCTATATACATTGCTGGCCATAAAATTGCAACAATAGGAAGAAATGATTTGACAAATGTCAAAATCAAATGAAAGGAAGCGGTTGGGATATGCAAATAATTAGTATTTCAGCACATTTAGACAATGCAAAAGGAAAAAACAACTGAAGCACAGCATAAAAGAAAAGTTATGTAATGAATTTCTCCATCAGAAAGCACTTTGTAAGGTCAGAGTTTGCTCAGAATATCCTGTTATACCTCGAATAAGAAGCGCTTAGCAGCAAGTATCAGAATTCAATAGAGGCAGGATCCTAGCCTATTGAGAGTGTGGATTATTGTTCAAGGATATCACCCATCTCACTGGTTGAAATCCAACCAGTTATGCCAATATAGAATCAATGGGTTGCCGAGGGTGTGCAAGATTTCCATGCCCTCCCATGATTAATGCCTCAGAGGACAGGCATATTCTGAGGTAGGCTCTGCAAAACTGTACAACCACATCACAAAATATTAGTCAGGAAATGGACATGTTTGCAACATGCTCGATATCCACTCATATGATGCAACTCCATTTGCAACAACATGGATTATCAGCACCACAGACCATTATTTTGGATTCCCTTGATAATGCAACATAGAGAGAGACAGTGACTCTTGATGCACTGAACGACAAAGCTGGATATAGGAGTGGCACAATGTTATCTTTTCAGATGAGTCCTGGCTCTGCATGCAATATTCTGATGACCGTAAAGATGTCTGGAGGCTTTGAAGAGACCAGTCTTCACCTGTTAGCATTTGATATTGGCATAGGGCCAATGCACTTACTGTGAAGATTTGGGCAGTCATTGGGTTCAGGACGCACACATCTGTAGTTCAGATCGATGGTAATTTGAACGCAGAACGGCACATTTCTCCCATTTTACGTCCAGTGGTTTTGCCCTACCTACGAGGCAGCCAAACACCATCTTCCATCTAGATAATGCAAGACCCTATGTTGCTCATCTAAACTTCCTGAATACATAGGGTATTCAATAGTTGCCCTGGCCTGCATGGTGTCCAGATCTGTCACCCACTGAAAACATGTGTTCATGGGTTGCTGGGAGACTTGACCCCTCCCTCTCCAGCTAATACACCTATTTGCAATCAATTTTGATGTAACATACAATAAAGATCTTAACACAGTATCAAATACCTATTTCTCTTTCAAAATCTTATATAACTATTATGATCTAAATTTTTAACACTTTTCAATAGCAATAGCATACTTTGAATTCACCAACATCTGACAAAAAAAAAATTAATAATGTTATTCATTTCTGCTTAGATCCATTCATTTTCTCATAAAACTTGAGCATTTATAAAATGTGAATAAATTTTATTATGACACAGAAGAATCACTGGAACATTAAATTTGAAAATGTGTTTAAAGATTGTATATTATGTTCTTACACATTAGCTTTGACTTCCTCCCAAAATTCTTTAACAAAAAAATTATATATCTAAACTAATTATGTAGGATGAAAATCAAAAAGTTAATCGACTATTTTACATTAAAATTTAAAACAAATTTTTACACTTCTGATAAAAAAAAAAAAAAAAAGATTAAGGTACTTTCTATGTACTTGATATTTTTCTTATGAAATTATTAAACTTTCTGAATAAGGACCACAATCTTTCTAAGGCTCAGATTAAAACAAATTCATTTCTAAATTAGTCTGTATAGTAGAAATCTCACTTCAAAATAACTTTTCTTGAAAAAACAGATGAGTTTCATAATTATAGTCCTACAATTCTAATAATAGCTTAATGCAACCTTATAAGGAAAAAAAAAAGACTTGCCAATCCTTTTTTATACAATAAATGTTTTTAAGATAGTAATTATAATATAATATAATTTTAAGCATTAACAAAATATTACATCAAAAAAAAAAAAAAAATCCAGCCACTTTCTATGTACTTGAGAAACTATACACTTTCTATGTACTATTGTACTGCTATCTAAATGTAATATAACATTATAAAAAAAACTTTCTTGTTATGTTCAATATATACATTTAGATAGCAGAAAATGAATAACTAAACAAAAAAAATTCCTTTTGAATATTTACATAATTTTTTTGAAAATGATAAAGTAATGATTTCCTTCAAACTACTGAAACACAAATGATTTACCTGATCATAGTTCATTTTTAAAGATAATTCTATTGTAAAACCAGGATCAGTAGGAATAGTTTTATCACAGAAAGTTACATCAACTCTATGAAACAAATCACTAAAATGAAAAGAAAAAAATTAATTGTAGCTGAAATCAGAAATTGAAAGTAAAATAGTAAACATATATTACAAAAAAAAAAAAAAAAAATTTAGTTTTTTTTTAATTAATAAAATTATTTTAAAATAAAAAAAAAAAATTAAAAAAAAAAAAAAAAAAAGTGTTCGGATGGTTTTATTTCTTTCATTATTATAAAGTAAATTTAAAATAAAATGTGTTTCTTAAAATACAATAGAATTTGATATTCTTTACTTAATTCTTTGGTGTAATTATATGAGTTTCATAACAATATGACTTCTTCATCAAAAAAGAATCGCATTTTTTTTTTTTTTTTAAAAATTCCATTTGAATAACTAACCACAAAATAGATATTTGAAATAATAAATATTGTTCAAACTTACTTCATATAATGTTACAACTACCATACATAACCAATTCCTTTTGTTTAAAGAATTTTTTTCAATTTAAATTTTTTTATTAATACATGAATATGTCCAAAACATATCAAGAAAATTCTAGAGCAGTTAAGAAAATTATTACAACAGATATTACAAGAGAAAATAATTACAATAATTTAGTTCTAATGTATGTTTCATTTACCTATTTAAAGCATAATGGGGGTATATTAGAAAAATTAAATTCAAAAACTTTTATAAATTATTAAAAATTGAAATTAAATACTTTATCCTTTCCACATGAGTTTCTTCTAAAAAGATTAAATATTTTAAACATCTTTAACTTCATTAATAAAGTGATTGTATTTAAATAATCTATTTATCAAATGTTTTTTGTAAGATAAATACTTATTAAAGAATAACTAGGAACAATTTTTACAATACAGCTATGGAATGTTCATTTATATATTTCAAATAGAAAGAATATTCTAGCAAGAAATCATTTCAATGTAACAAAGGGGAAAAAATTAATTATTCTCACCGAAAATATTCTTTTGCTGTTGGCAGTTCACAATCAGCAAAATTTATGTCAGCTCTTTGGAATACGATGATATCACCATCCATGAGCTCATCAAGAACTTTTTCTAAAGGCAAATCTATATTTTCAATGCGCTCAACCACATTTGGTTTCACCTCCTACAAAAAAAAAAAAAAAGGAGTAATTACATTTGTAAACTTAAAATTAATGTGATGCTTAAAATTTATGTAAAAAGAAACGTTACAAACCTCAAACAGCATTAGCTCTGTGTCTTCTGGAAAGCCTGCTCTATCATTTAGAACAGGGACTAAACTCCCTAATAAGAAATGAAGAAAAGTTTATGCACTATAAAAGTTTCTACTTAAATTTATTTCATGAAAAATAAAAACTGAAAAACATTACATAGTTTTAAAAACATTCAACTATTTTGCTTATAGTCATACTTTAATTTTTTTTAATAAATGAAAACTCATTTTATACATCAATACATTATTAAAATCAGCATAAGACATACATTTAATAAATAAATTTGTAATTGTTGATAAAATGTTGAATGATTTTTATAAACAGCACTTCAAACTAAGTATCCTATAATACAAATTATCACATTATGATAATGAAAGAGAGTAAAATATAGCTATGAATTATTAAATCAACACAATAACTTACTTGCTCGAGAATTGATTGACATATAAGTATGACCACAATAAGACATTCGCTTATTTTTAGGATCATACAATTTGAAAAAAAGAAGTACATCACCTGCAAAAAGATAAGGAATTTTACAAAATTTATAATAAATTAAAAACTATATGAATGTTATAGTAAAATATGCACAATAAGAAAGAAGCTTCTGTTTTTATTTTTATGAATTTGAATTACCAAATCTAAACTACTCTAATATTCACAAAAAAAAAAAAAAAAAAAAAAAAAATTATATTCATCATTGCATTTCTAAATCAACAAATGGAATTTCTTTTATTTGGAAATTTATTACTACTCATTCATTGGATCACATTAACATCTACCTCCAATTTATTATCAAATTCAAAATTAAAAGATTTTCAATTATAAGAGCATAAAGTAAGATTATAAGGTTTTTCCTTGCCTTTCAATAGCAACACAGAAAACTGAAGAATTAGAACATTTCCAAAGTGAGATTGATGCTCATGAATTTTAAAAGAGGTTAATTTAAATATCTATTTTTTACTTTAAAGAAAAATAAGGCAGGAGAATTGAAAGTTTACAAAGTACCAATTTAAATGGAATAAAAGTTTTCTTTGAAGTATAGTTCATTCAAAAAAAAAGATGCAAAATTGAAAAACTACATAATTAGATTTATTCTAGAAAAATTATGTAAAAATACAAAATTATAACAAAAAAAAAAAAAAAAACAATTAAAAGTTGTCAGATAACGAAACTTTTCAAACTGAAAGAAAAACAGAAGAAAACATAACTCAATTTGGTACTTTTAGATTTTGCCAGTGCAAATGATAAAGTCACCAAAAATGATACAACCAACACCAAACGGAGTATGTATATACTGTGTGTTATCTCCAATAAAGCCTGCTTGACGAGATTTGCACTGGCAAAATAGAAAAGTACCCTCAATATTTTTAATAAAAACAAAATACATACTTTCTTTATCAAATTCCTGAATACAAGGCATACCAGAATCTGGTTCAACTGTTTCTAGAAATATTGTCCAAGGACTACTGCTATCTGCAATATCTATGATCTGAAATTGAAGACAGGAAATAACTTAAGAAATAATAGAAGGTTATCATATGATATAGTAGAATAAAAAACAAATATTTACTTACATGCTTGTTGGAATCTACTTCTAAATCTACAGCTACAGGTCGACAAGTCTGATTCGTTCGGTATATCAAAGGCCAAGGTCGGATCATTTCAAGAGGATATTTCTAAATAATGAAGACAATTAGAAAATGAGAATAAACAGATTAACTAATTAAAATAAAGGTCTTTATGTCGTACCATTTGCTCAGAAACAATTTCCATAAAATCTCTTAGTGTTGACATCTTCTTCACTTTAAAACACCTAAAAAAAGAAATAAAAAATAATCGAACTCAAAAAACATTTAAAAAAAAACAAACATAATATGCATCATTGGTTTAGCAAGAAATTAGCTCGATAATTATCTTCATTCCCCCCACATCATCACATTCTCAGATGCTTACCTAATTAAAATAAATAAAAATAGTTGCGAGTTTATCAGCATGATAAAGATATTTTTATAAAATGGAGGTTCACAATAATTATAAAAGAATAATAATTACAATGTTATTTTTAAAATATTTTCTTCAATATAAAAAAAAGTTATCAGCACTATGATATAATCTGCATAATCAAACAGGAAAGTTTATGCTCAAATAAAATTTTATCATTACACATAACATTTATAAACACTGTTATCATTTTTCTTAAGTTCTTGTAGATAAAAAGTTAGCTAAATTTTTGAAAAAGATGAATAAAATAAAAAACTTTTTTAATTTCGATAAGTTTGTAATGCCTTTCTCTCTCAACTGCTAACCATTTTTAAAATTAAAATGTAAATCTAAAACATGAAATTTATCAAAACTCTAAGATATTATACTATAACAGAATATGTATAGTTGACAAGTCTGTTCGATTTCCAATGAATAGACCTGTAAACTATATTAATTCTGATACATGGTTATATTGCATTTTTTAATTTCAAAATAATGAAACCCATGAAGTCATAACTAAGAATAAAATAAAATTATTATTCAATGAATGATATATATTGCTAATCAAGCAAAGCAAAACAATAAATCAACCTAGTAGAAGCATTCTTAAAAGAACTCCAATCATGTACAAATATGCATTGTTCAGATGTAAAATGTCCTTTAAAAGCCTTGTCTTGAAAAGCAATTCTGTAGTTCAACAATTTCTTACATCTTAAGGAGTTATTAAGGACTATTGCACCTCTTGTATAAGGAATTGTTAACAATCAAATATGACAATTTCCCTGAATCATATCAGCAACTGCAATAATATATTGTTACATAAAGGCAAATTTGAAGCTTTTATGATAAGCCACTACTCCTTTTCCATTTTCAATTCAAGACATCACTAATCATCAAGAGAACCTCAATTTATCACTAAAGATGAAACAATTACAGATCATAGTAATCCAGATCTCTTACTCATATCACTGTAAATACAAGTTCCATAAACACTTTTATAGGCTATACTTTTCTTCTCTCAAGCCATTTCATTACTGATAAAAAAAAAAAAAAAGTTAAAACAATACGTAAGCTTTCAAATCAGATGTATCTAATTTTCTAAAAAAGTTCGGTTTTTTTTTTTATCAATGAAAGTCATTTTTTTGAAATCGATGTTCATAAATTATTTCTTAAAATTATTACAGCCTGCAAATCAATCTTGTTAACCTGAATATAAGTAAATGCTACATAAAGTTATAAAAAAAAAATAGAGATACAACACAGAACAAAATTTTAGTATTTAAAGTTTAAGACTGCAGTAAATCATCAATTTTTTTTAAAAATATAAAGTGTGTTAGGTTCACAAGATTGACATTATAATACATTTTGATTATAATAATTACATTTAGTTTCCTTAAGATATACTTATTGATAAATTATTGCAAAGATCTAATTAATTTAATATTTTATTGTTTGTTTTTATTTTAATATTCGAACAAAATATTATTGTCTACTTTAATAATTGTTCGTTTGTTCCTATTTTAATCCTTAATTTAATAATTGATTTTTATGGTAAAATTGTCAGCTTTTATTCTTTATATTGTTAACATTGGCAAAGTTTTCATATTTTAGAATGTTTTTCTAGTATAAATAAAAATGCATTACAAATTTGAAAAGGTATTTTTCCCCCTTGATAGTAATTGCTTCACAGGAGTCTGGAGCTCTTAAGTACACTTACTTTATGCTAGTTAATATTCAATTTGAATAATTTTACTTTATTTAGAATTTAAGCTATTAGTTTTAGCAGATTTCAGAGAAATTTCAGATTGCTCCAACAAAATAACTGCTTTAGAAAAATCTGGATTAAACATGAAAAATATGAGAAAAAATGCAGATTTTCCATCCACCAGTAAAATTATATGTGTGTATTATTAACATAACTTACAAACAAAAAGTGTAAACAAATTACAGCAAAAGATGTAAGTTTCAGAAAAGAAAACAGATAAACTACCTATAATTTATTTTATCAGGGTCGAATAGATCTGTTCCCTGATGACCACAAAAGCTATCTGATGTCACAATTTGAACAGTCATATACAAATGAGCTTCATTTCGCTCCTTTCGTCGAAGTGTCTCCTGCCGCCTATGAGAAGAGATTTATTAAATACTTTAGGAACATTACATTCAGTATAAATCTTCATTTAAATAACAAAATTTGATAAAACAAATCAATCCACACCAAATCACAGAGCAATTCTATATTTTTTTTATCAAATAATTAAGTGTGACTCAACTGATACCCTAACATTCTTTTCAATTATTCAAAATTTAATATTTTAGCATTATGTTTGTGCATGTCATAATTCTGATTACATTGTTAATTGACTACCATTCTATTAAGGTGAGCAAAAATCACCGCATTTTAATTTCAATAATTTAATACAATTACAAATAAAAGCCCCAATTCACAATATCATCTATTTTCATTTGCACTATTCCATTTCTATGTATGCTTTATCTTTTTGCTTTTCATAAATTTAAAAAAAATAATAATAAAATAAGTATAACATTATGTGTGTTTTAAAAAAATTTGTAAAATTTTCTTTTCTCTAAGAAATGTTAAATGGTTAATATCCAAGGTGTCAGCAGGATGAGAAAAGACTTCTTATTCTAAATTAAAATTTTGTTTCTACCTTTGATACATGAAAATGAGTTTGGTGAAAAGCATCTTCTATTCAAAACTGTAGGATTCCAGATTCATTTAGATAATGCAGTATTGGCAATCACAGGGCAGCAATAACTGTTTGTACGTTTTAATTAAAAAAAAAAAAAGAAAGAAAAAGAAAACAATTTAAAATATACCGAAATTGAAATTCTCTACTATTCACAAAGATTAATCTTTTCTGTAAATTTGGTTTTCCATTTTCCTTAGCACTTTTCAAAGGAAAACCAACATTTTTCCTTGTATGGAGTTACCATGTATCGTGACTTTTTTTTTTTTAAATCATCAGTTTTGATATAATTAAGGAATGATTCATTTTAAAGCTTTAAAAAAAATTTACTGCAATGACATTTTTTTATGTATAAATATGGAAGTCCATGGGAACCTCTTCACAATTTTTAACAATTGCTTTTAAAACTTCCAGCTAATATACATCAAGATGTAACAATTTTACTAGCAATTTTTTCAATACATTTGCCAGTCTTCATAAATAACAATTTTAAAGATATTTGAATAATAACATTGATTGAGACTAGATTTTAAAGTTACTGCCAAAATATTTCAAAAATTTCATCTAAGTCCATATGAAAATAAATTCTTGATGCACATTACTTAAGTTTCTCAATGCATTCATTCTGCTTGATCTAATATGAAACACAAGATTATATGAAATGATAAATATATTATTTATACAGTTCAAAAATTGTTTTTTTCCAAGGATGAATTTTGATTTTCATGAAAATTGATCAATATAGCAAAAAACTAAACAATCTGGAATCATAATTATTATCAAATTGAAGCGAAAACAGAATTGCAGTAGTTAAAAGATTAAAAAATAAGATTTATCAATATCTCAGCATAAAAGTGACATAATAATTAAGTTACTAAAATGAATCATTTACAGAGAAAGAAAACACTGAAAATTTCATATATTTCTATAGAGAATTAATACTAATTAAAATTCAGTTCATCTCTAAAATTTCAGATAATTTTAGTAGGCTATGGCAATTTAAAAACACTAATGCATCCATTCATTTCAAGACAAAATTATTTTGAAATAATATACCTTTCTTCTGATAGTCTTTCAACCAATTGATCAGGAATATCTTGTTCAGTTACAGGTTGCAACACATCAGCTATAAATGTAATCATTTTTTTAAAATTTGAATTAAAAATTACTTTAATTTAATAATATATTTATAAAATTAAAGTTAAGCAAATATTTTTTATAAAAAATTAACTCAACCCTATTTTCCCAGAATAATTTCACATATATTACGTTATCAAGCATAGTATGTTATCCATAAAATCAATAATTATACAATTAACTAATATATGCTTTTCTTCAGCATGCACTTATCACTATGATAATAAATTAATCATACAGTTCTCACTCATTTAATTCCAAAATCATTAATTCTCATCCGATATAAATAAACAATACATCACGAACAAATGAGACAAGCAAGATTAAAGTAGATATTACAACAAAATTAAAATTTTAAAATTCCTCCTCCCCAAAAAACAATGGTAACTAATCAAAATGGAATGAAGTTAGATATTTTGTGCATGTATGATCATGTTAAAAACATATAAAAATCAAATTTGTTTTATTGAAAAATTATATTGAAGCCATTGAAGTAATTCAAAGTGTATATAAACTATTACATTTCTTTTTTAACAAAGCTAATTGTTTTACATTCACAAAATTAATTGCTTTTATTTAATGCTGTTATTTCATATCTTCAAGTCTAATTTTACAATTGTAACACAATGCCAGTAAATCATGCAATTTTTCATGTAAGTTTTACAATAAAAAAAATTGATTAACATACCTATTGCACTATCTTTTATGTACACCAACATATAAGCATTTGTACAGTGCTTTACAGTAATATCATCTTCATTCCCACCGAAATTGTGATCAACAGCTTCTTGCTTAGAACAGCGTGAAACCACATCATCATCAAATTTACACCACTACAATTTATAATACAGAAAATCAATATTAAAAAAATATTTTCCAGACAGCACAGTTTGAAAATGTTTCATGTTATGTTCATGAATTGAAAAAAAGAAGAAAAAATTAGGCAATACATAAACTTCAAAATTTATTTAAAAAAAAAAAAAAAAAAACGTTAATTTTTTTAAATGAATTTTATTTTTGTAAAGAACAACTTCTTGAAACTCAAAAACCCTACACAGTGCAAACTATATTGCAAGTCTGTTTTCAATAGAATCAACCATAAAGAGAAATAACTTGTATCTTATATCTTTTTAAAGTTGCATAACACTTCAAAAATTTCTTTAAATATTCTACTTATGAGACATAAATGCAATATTAATTAAAAACAAACACGATATGAATTAAAGTTTATTTCATTCTGTAAATTTGTTTTAGTAATCCAGTAACATGTTCAATATCATATTTTAAAAATGTAAATAGTAAAAATTTTAGGCTATTCTTAGAGGACCCTAATACCTTTAGTTCCTTGAAGCCTACAGACCAGGCTTTAAAAGACAACGTGATATTAGATTTCATTTTAAATAAAACAAAGGCTATATTAAATTAAAAGCTAACGGTAACTAGACATAGAACTCATCAAATTTAATCCAAAATAAAAATAAATTCTAATAAAATATAATAGTATACCAGCATCAAAACATTTTCTTACCTTTCCATCTCCTTTAGGATTAATGAAAACAACGTAATGACCTCCATGGTTATCGCCACTATGAACCAAAACAGCATGCAATGTATACACAGCAGGTGGACATTCCTCTTCACTCTTTAAAAATTCCTCCAAATTTAGCTGCTCAGGAAATTCAAACCTAAATTAAGATTCCCACACACTATAGCGAACAAGTTCATTTAGAATAAAAAAAATGGAGCGAAAAAAAAAACAGTAACAGTTACAAAAAAAAAAAAAAAAAGTATACCAAAAGCTATAACCCTTTGAGAGGCACAATGTTATTATAAAAATTTATTAAAAAGATGTTAGGGCAAGGGAGGTATATTGATCATTCAAATATAAAAAAAAAAATACAATTGAAAAAATTAGCAGCCCCAAGTTTGGAGAGGGGAATATTTGCACAGTGTAAACACAAACGGGCACAGTTTGCACTTTGCAAACTCAGGAAAAAGCATTTGCACAGTGCAAACAATGCCCCTGAAAGGGTTAAGATTGAACAGAAAATAATACAAAAAAGGTTAAAACTTGTTACTTCTCTCAAATCACCTTTTTTACCAAAAAATTAATTACATTTCTTCAACCTAAACACTTTTACAATTAACTTATGTTTATCTATGATCTAAGCTCAGTACATTTCTTTAGATCAAAAAATACTCTATCAAATTGACTCTTCTAATTCATACAGAATAGCACATATTACACTAGTCATTTCAAATGAATCATACAATCCTAACTATATAACGAAAAATAATACAAAGGCATTAGTGATAATTCAGCACAAATGATGTCAATTCGAAATGACAGCAATCGAAAATAACCTATTAGTTTTGGTGCTTTTAACAGATAACAGCTCACAATGGTAAAATCATCTTGTCTTGGCAACATCATTTGTCATAAAAAATAGGTACTTTTTGAGCCATTCTATATAACTTTATATAAAATATAATTCATACACTGCCATTCATATTACAATGCTACAATGACATTTAATTTTTACAAACTGAAATTAAAAAAAAACAACAGAATATTTATAAAATTTTCAAAAATTTCACGAACACATTGTAATGAATAGATATACATACTAAACCACATGAACTTATTTGAATATTTGGAATTTTAAATTCCATACATAATTAAGAGGTTTGGTTTGACTCGATGATATTAGATATTACAACTGTTTTAATCTAAACCATCAGAGGAAATTGATATTGAAATTTCTCACAAGAGGAAATAACATTCTCTATCTTTCATCTCTTATTTTCTCTAACTTCTAATGCAGTATCAAGATAAAACTAAAACCAAATATCAAATTCAAGAATTTTCTTATAAATCATATCTACTGACCTGTGTCTTGTACAAACATATGATTATAATTGGAAAACTTTCTATGTAGTCATTCAAATTTCTAAAATAATCTTTAATTATTTTATATATTCTTCATTTTAAAATTAACTTAATTATTTAATTATTTTTATTTCTAATAATGCTACTAGAAAATTGGGAGGGGGATTGTACTTTCTCAGTGAATTTTAATACAGCTAATTAATTATTGGTACGATTCGAATGTTTTTATATGTACACTCAAATGTTAATATAACTATATACAAGGCAATTGTTATTGCTGTTTTAATTTATGAAATATCAAAATTTACAAAAATTAAGCATTAGCACTTTAATTTTCAAGGAATATTTTCAATGACCTTAACATGCAGAAACACTTATAATTTTCAAAGTACCAGGAATAAACAGGGATAAGAGCTCCCAGTAAATAAAAAAATGAATAAATAAAATTTTACAAAGCATTTCTATATGAAATAAGAAAAATGCATTTATAGAAATCTAAGTAATATAAACAAACCCATTTACATTAACATAAAAATAAATATCAAAGTTAATGCAACTTTTTTTTTGATAGCTTTAACCCATTAATGCTCAACATAAATTCTTTTAAACTTTTTAAGCTAATTGTGTTTGTACACATGCAAAATGAACTAAAAAAATAATTTAAAAAATCCTGCATTAAAATTTTAGTTAATGTTATCGTCTTATAGAAAGGATGCTACGCAAGAGAGGGTACATATTTTGCCCAAACACATCAACCTTTAGAATTTCTAAAACTATTCCTTTTAATACAGTATTTCGATGAATAAATGTATGAAATAAATGAAACTCTGTGAAAAAAACTCATGATAAAATAAACGCAAGATGTTTAAATTGTATTTTAATCATGTATATGATATTACAATTTAAAAAGCTAACATTGCAAAAATAATAGCTTAAAAAAAGTACAAATTTAGACAGTTAAGTCTAATAATAAATTTTATATATCTTTCTATTTATATTTACATATGACCCAGGGGTTAATAAAATACAAAATAATAATAATAAAAAAATTATTTGCAATTTCTTTACACAATTTATATACATTCCAATTAGTGTGAAAAATTTCAACGTATTTATCATGCAATCCACTTAAATATTTATTGTGTTTTCTTTCAGAATTTTTGCCACAGTTGGTGCATATTATCTGTTTTGCATTCACAATGATTAAAAGATCTTTTCATCATACCCTCCAAAACTCTTTTGGAAAGTATTTTTAGTTTTCCTGCAGCCAGACTGTTATTTGGTCTCTTACTGTACTTAAAAAATATAAAAAATATGTCTCACAGATTTCTCTTCCAAACTGGAAGAGATCCATTTTGTTACAATCATTTGAAGGGCATAATCTGTAGAGTAACCATGCATTTTGGATTGATACTTCTAAGTTAAATGAAAACAGTGTCCACCATTTTTTAGACCATATGGAACACTGGTACTGTGAAATGTTTTGATATGTACCATCGGTGCCTACCATAAATTTATTACATTAAAACACAATAAACAGTTGGTCAATCTCTAAAAATCTTTTGTCAATATTCGACCAGCATTTTGTCTTAGCTACAGGTTCAAAACCATAATGGTTAAACATTAAAATAACAACACTATTGTCATTTCACCAAACCATTTTTAAATTTTTGCTTTTCTGAAAATCAAAACTTTCCTATTCTTCTTATAAATAGACTAAAAACCTTCAAGTGGACAACTTTCAGTTCTATTCACCCATATAGTCCCAATTGCTCCCATTCTATTTTCTGTTAACTTATCAATTAAAGCAAGTGATGTAAAAAGATTATCAAGAAATAATTGTTAAATGTCTGGTAACTCGAAAATTAGATCCAGAACAACTCTACACCACCCATACTGTTTCAATATTCATCCAAAACAGTTCTCACACCTATATATGACTTAAATCGTATTGAATTGTCAAATAATAAAATACCATGTTTAGTATTTAGGCATCAAACTTTGTACTTGTATCTGACAGGTTTTCCTTTTCTAAATTGTTAACACATGATGTTCAATGTCCTAAGTATAGAATCACACTCTCATCAATAGATAAATGCTGCTCATTTGCAAAATACATTAAGAATCTTTCATTCGAGTGATTAAAAAGTGGACGCAACTTAGCTATTTGTCTTTTCTTTCATTTAAATTGCAGTTGTCAGAATAATGAAGAAATAGCACTATTTTCTCAAATCCAGACCATGGCATGGCTTTCGAAATGGCATTATTTTTTACATCACTCAAATTTTCTCAGTACATCCATCTTCTTGGGAGAACATTGTATCCACTAGTAAACAAGAAAAAAATAATTCCAGATCTTCAGCACCAATAACAAAATAATGGTCTCATTTTTTACCAGCATACAAAATTGAATGCTCTAAAATATGATCAATTATTTCATCATTTAGGAACAGCTCAAATAACAATGTGGGTGACCAATGGATGTTCAAAAAGGTGGTTTTACACTGTTCCATGTCAACTAAAAGGTATTATTTTCCGGAAATTCATTTCTAAACCAGTTCCAAATAACCATTCCTCTTGATTATGGCTAGAAAAGATAAATTGAGAAAAAAAATACGAATGCGTATAGCGTAACAGGTCTGAAAAAACTACACCTGTTCGTGCCTAGCGTCCTATACATATAGAATGCTTTGCACTAAATAATATAATAGTGTTAAAAAACAAATTTAATGATTTTGAAAGATACAGGTTTTAGAAAGAAGGATTGACTGTGATTATAGCATAAAATATTTTTGAAGCAATGGAAAACAATAAAATAATCCAACTTTTTTCCGTGTCGCCATTTTGAAAAGCTTAAGAATGACATAACTTAGAATTTCATAACAGACATAGAATATTGATGATGGGCTGCCATCTGCTAGATAATAAAAAATAGTAAACTGGATCATAGTATTCTGCTATTTGGATCAGAAAAAAAATGAAAATCAGTGATTTAGATCTAATTACGTAAGCGTACTTTTAAAAGGACCCTAGGCACAAATGGGTTAATCCAACAGAATATTAATTATTTTACTTACAATTAAGTAAGTCTTCATTCAAAATTTTCTATTGATACTAATGTTAAGTTGGATAATTTTTTAAGCTACATTTGGTATGATTCATTTCAAAAATGAGCTTTAACTTTATGTAAAAGAACTAGCACCAAAAATTGGTCTTTCAGTCTATTTTATGAATGCTTAAGATATATATTGTGTTGTTAATTGTAAAGTAAGATAGCTCTTTCAAGATGGAGCCCCATTAGTCAACCAACATCATAGATATTATTGCCATCAAGATTGCACGAAATAAGATAAGAAATCTTGTTCTTACCTGTCATTAATTTTGATGTTTTGGTCTGTAAGGGGATCGTACTGAAAACGTAGAAGGTGTAGATGTAGAACAGGAGGCAAAGATGAAAAGAAAATGCCCTTTTCAGCTTCTTGAAGCCCATATTCACCAGCATCGTATTTGTTTTCACCATCTAAAGTCTCAGTAGCACAGTAATCTTTGAAAGATTCAATTACTGGAAAGCAAAGATTACAAATGTTACTAAGTTATCAAAAAATAAAATATAATTTTTAAGATATTTAGTAGTCATTCCATCTTATCAGTAATCAATAACCTATATGCAGGGTTTTCAAAAAACTGATTTCAACAATAATTAAATAGTAAAACACTCAAGCATCTTTTAATATGTTGCATTGATTATATAAATAGGTTTTATTTTATTTTTTTGGAAGGGGGGATTACATTAAAAGAAAGACTTCACTTTTGTTTAATTAATAATCAAGAGCAGCATAACAGACCAGAGGATCTCAAACCATGTAAGTGATTAAACTATTTACATACATTGACAAGAGAGGAGGAAAAGGGTATTTATTATTCAATCTTCCTAAAAAGACATCCCTAAATTATGAAAAAGTTAATGTTGCAAATTACTCAAGACATGTAAAATTTAATTCACAGCAAAAAATATATGGGGGGGGGGGAGTTGGAGAGATTATAGTAACAGGTTTTCAAGTTCCTAAAATAGCTTTGCAGGGAGAATGAAAAAAATAAAATGGATAATTCTAAATTCACTATTAACTTTTCCTTTCCAAAGATAGAAAAATGACATAGCTTCAAAATCAGTTTTTCTGCAATTGAAATACTCTCCAACTATTCAAAAATATATGTTCATGAAGATAATTTTTCAATATCATTTACAAGCCAAGAATTTTGGAGCTATATTCGAATTTTAGTCAAAAGCAAGAAATATGCTAGAATTAAGATCATAATAGGGAATACATTTAATGAAAAGTGCAAGAACCACTACAATAGACTTTAACAGTCCTTGTCACCCACAGTTAAATTATTGAGGGTTTGATTGAGAACTAGCACCTTGCTTTAAAATTTTATTTCAGTTTTGTTTCGATGAATAATGAATTTCAGGACTGCAGAACAGAATATTGAAAGGAAAATATTCTCAATCATGGTAAGATGAAATAGCTCAATCCTTCTCTCCAAAATTCCTCACTATATTGACATTTGAAACCCAGTAGTTATATATCTAATAATGCTATTCTCTCCATTATTCATCAACAAAGTCTTGAATTTACTTTATTGCCATTTATTCTGCCACTCAAGCTATTACGATTTCATAACAAAAGGAAATTCACTTCATAAGGAAAAAGTAAATTTTAAAACATTTTTTTAAAATTTTTATAATTCCACCTTTTGTTAATTGACAATTCAGAGCAGGTAGGCAATCTTAATTATGCTTGAGTGTATATTTGAAAAGCCTATCTACAGGTCTGTAGATATGCACCTTAGACAACTGAGCCCAAAAAGAATTCCCTCACCATAATAACTATAATAAGCTATAACTCCTGAAGTAAATGTTGCAGCAATAATATTCATACTGCTTTCTGAAGTCCTTACAACATTTCAAAATTTACAAGATAATTTTTACTGAAATAATTTAATCAGAGTAAAATCTGGTCATAATCCACTGCTCAATGCCAACTGGTTCTTTATTCACAGTTAATATGTTATTTCATTAATGCAACTGTAATGTGAAAGTCGCCATAAAATACTATCCAAAACTTTTCCGATTGTATCTATTGAGATTATTTATATGTCTTTATTTTACAAGATTCTCTATAAATATATATTTGTAATATACACTCAGGAACATTGGAAATAATGCATCAAGAAGGGAGCTTCAGATTGAAATGAAATCTAAGAACATAATGATACAGATAAGAGATTTGTTTGATTAAAAAAAAATCAAGACAATTAAACAAATACAGTGAAATTTCAATAACACATCGGAGCACCTCCTGCTGCAATACATGTTCAAACATGGTTCCACAATGAGTTGATTAGACATTGGATGCTGACCTGGGCAGATGGGCCCACAAATCTTGAACAGCCACCTCTAAATCACATCACAGCGACATGGCAGCATTTAGCATTTCAGCTGATCCCACAAATGCTCTAAAGGAAGACAAGTCCGGGAGGCGGGTGGGCCTAGGAAGAATCGGAACATGACATAGGAAGCATCGAGTTAGATTATCTGTTTGCGGACGAGTATTACCTTGCTGAAAAACTGACCATTGAAGACCAATCAGGAAGGATCTCACATGTGGTCAAAGAATATCACCAACATAAAGCTAGCTCATCAAGGTTTCATGTACAATAATTAGAGTGGACCAGTTATCATAGGCTAAAGCACCTCAGACCATAATGCCTGCTATGCAGGCAGTGTGTGTCACATGACAGTGTGGATGGAATTATACTATTCACTATGGTGCCTCCACATCTGTATGCAGTTATCATCTGTCCCCCAAAAGGAACCAGGATTCATCACTAAACACCATGTTTTGCCAATCTATGAATTCCACATTGCTTTGGATTGACTCCACAGTAGACACATTTGCAGATGCTTCGATATTAAAGGCAGTACACAAAAAGGGCATTTAGATTGCAGATTTGCTTCAGCAAGGCATCTTGAAACGGTTTGTGGAACAACTGGAAGCCCTACATGTCTAATTGTATTGTGAAACAAATGACTATGGGATCCACGAGCACTTGTTGTACGATCCTTGTCCTCCTGGTCACACCACAGACATGGTGGAATGTGGGCACCACCTCATAACCTACTCCCAACATGTCTGGCAGCATACTTTGAATGATCAACTTGACAAGCAACACAGCACATCAACTAGCCTGCAATTTCCATGCCAATGATAAGGCCCCAATCAAATTCAATTAACTAGGCAAAATGTCTTCTCTCCTGGCATTTTCTTTACTTATTAATCATCCTAAAGTCGAAATGTGATCATTATGTTTACAAATTTTCCACTATATACTGGTTTACATAGGACCCACATCCTCATTGCAGCACCAGAGCAGGGTGTGCGGTCATGCACACTGGCACCATACTTGGATCATTTTCATAAAGGACATCAATCAACTACTTTGGAAATGTTCGCGTTTGTAGCAAGCTTCCTTCTTTGTGTGCTATTTTCAAAGTTCCTGAATGTATACACAGAAATACATACAAGTTACTTCACATGTTGAACAAAAAAAAAATTAATTTTTGTAAAATACAACAAAGCATAATATTCAACAACATTATAAAATTCGTGGGGGGGGGAACCTTTTTGCAATTTTTATTGTACCCTGACAAATTATAACTTAATAGATTAATCTTCTTAGACAACTTTTCAAACAATTTTTCCACTTAGGAAACTTTTTTCCCCCCAGAATCGGGTAGAAAATATTTAATAGTCTAATGTTCAAAATTTCTTATGAGTCTAACTCTTAGTTCCAAAAATATTCTGGAAAATCCATTACAGGCCATATACAGAATTACTTATGCATAAACACACTACATAATAACTTAACCTTTTCTTAATCTGCATGATGACTGGATCGATAATTAAGATTTTTGGTTCAAATCGGGAATAGGGGATTGGTGACTTTGTCCCCTAGGGGATTGGTGACTTTTGAGAGCGATAATTGGTAATTTAGGTCATGGTAACCCTAAGCATACTCAATGCTTAAGTCACGCACATTTGGCAATCTATCTAGGAAGTCGCCAAGTTTTGTCGCCAATTTCCTAGGGGACACCCTATTCCCGATTTGAACCAGATTTTTAAACTAGTATATAGTCCCTTTAAGTTCTATAATCTCTTATCATAATTTTGATATTGAATATTCCCAAAGTGTAATAGCATGAAATTTTGTATTTAAAAGTTTCATTACATAAGCAATCCGAGTTCGTAAAAGTTTTTTAATATGATAAAATCAACTGTTTTCATATTCTTCATACTTTTTTTAGAGAATTGGATAAAAATTACCAGTGTAAAAGTTTTAAAACATGTTGAATAGAAAAGTTTTTGAGTTGTTAAAAACACTTAAACATTTCACATTAAGGATTCCATTATTTAACACTCATTTCACATTAAGGATTCCATTATTTAAACCCCCATAAAGTACATCCCTAAAATACATGAGCAGGTGATTTTTTATTTGAAAAAATTGTTTAAAAGTTAATGAGCCAAAAAAAAAAATCAACACAGAAAATCACAATGGCAATTTATTATAGTGCCGACATCTTGCATAAAGTTCACAATTTTTCATGCAGAAATGAAAGTAAAAAATATACTGTCCCAAAAATATATGTACAAATAGTTTTATTTAATATAGTTCAATTTTGAAATTGCTTCAAATTAAGTAAAACATTCTATCAGGTACGCTTTGAACTAAGGTTTGCAGCAAATTAAGTTTTGAAGAGAACCACACTGGCCTATGATGCTTTGATTCTGACAAGGATCAAAATCAGCATCCATATACATTTGCATCTTGTGCCGATGTCCCCTCCCCCCCCAAAGAATTTTGCCAGATTAAGATCTGGCAATCTGCCAACTCATCATCAGCAGAACTTGCTATATAAATCTATTATTGGTCTGAGTTTTCCAATGCCTTCCAGTTGCAATGACCTTTACATTTATTAGGATAACACTGATCTCCAAATATATAATGGTCATAACAATATTTTCCCATTAGGATTAGATTGTTTCAATGAAAGATTTCGAAACGTTTTGATTAAATCCACACTCAAAATTTACTTCTAGAAAATTTTGAAATCTGTTTCTCCAATTTAGAAATTTTGTCAAGTACAATATTCATTACAAAACTGTATATGCGAGCAGAATAAACTTCCATTGTAGAGTTCATTCCATAAATTGTATCTGTCAATATTGTCAAGTTATCCTAATCCTCATTGCTTACCATCAAAAATGTTTTAATTGCTTCTGTCAACTTTCTCCAACACAAGGTATGAAAACTTTATAGACTTAAAAAAAATTGCTGACAGGAATTTCTCAATGTTCTCTTTTTTCACTTACTTAAAAATCACAATTTCTCTTGTAGATAAATATTTGTCATTCTGCTCACTTTGAATGATATTCCATATATTTTCTACTATTCTTGATTCTGATAGGGTAATTAAATTTAGTTCAATCTAGGATAATATTGGCAACTGCGAGCTGTGCTTCAACTTGAGAAAACCATGTTACAAGTTTTTTCTTCCCAAAAGAAGATGGAATTTTTATGCTTACCCAGTTTGCTTCGATTTTTTTATTCACCAACTTCATAACAGAAGTTTCACTGGTAGCCATGATTTTGTTTGGTAGAAGAAACTATGCTGGTAAAAAGTCCAAGATCATCAGTGTTTAGCTCTCTCAATGCAGTTAATATATGAGAGATGAATTAAAATATCTTTTAGGAATGATTCATGCTATTGAATATTCAAATGAGAAAAGAAAACTTGCTTAACCAATCAGCATCATACTTTATCAAGTTCTAACTTTACTTTTCAACATTATTTTGTTTCAATTCCCGAAAAACTAAATTTCACAAAAATAAAGATAACTGTATAAATAGAGATGCAACACACAAATATAAGAGTATATCTTGTCAGTTCATAAGTCATAAATACAGAAGATGCAACAAAACTCAATAAATTTTAAGGTAATGATATTTTTCTTTAAAAAAATTTATACCAGATTGCTTTTGATTAAGAAAGTAGTATTTAACAAGATTACATTAATATTATTCAACTATATATAAAACTGGTTTTTTTAATAGTCTTGTCTAATAACAATTAACTTTTTATTTCTGCACATACACAGAGTGCTAAAGAATTTTAAGACTGGCACTGGATCTTGGCCTACAATTGTACCATCTGAGTCATGCATTTTGATGAACATCAATCATTTGCTGACACACTGCCAAAAATTAAGTGCATTTGTTTAAATAACTTGAATTACATAACCATTCATTCAAAAAGTATAAAATTTCCATGTTGAATTAAAAGATGGAACAAAGAGCTGTTATTAATTTTAATGCAAAAGATAAAGTGCCTTGGAAACATATGAATTGATGATAAAGCTTAAGGTGATTTGAGTTTAAGTAAATCAAATGCTTTCAGTGGCACACACAAATGTTTTTTTTGGACAGAAAATATAAGCTATAAGATTATATGCATACCAGAAGACTAAGTTCATCTAAGGACTCAAGATTATATAAGTGTGTGATTTCATGCCACATAATTGCTGTGTCACTGAGGATTGTAGAAGAGTCTTTGAACATCAATAAAGAAATTACTTGAACCATTCTGCGTGAAAACATGGACAAAACAAAAGTACGTGTTAAATGTTTTCCTCACACTTTAACCAATGAGCAAAAAACAATTAGAAGAGCACATTGCACAGACATCATTGCAGCAAAACTCCCTAAGTTCAATAGTTCTAAAACTTCTAAAAATCATCCAAATTTCTCGAAATCAATTGTCAAAGGTTAAAAAAAAAAGTGTCTTCAATAAAAACAAAAACAACCTTAAATCAATTCAAATAGGAACTTAAACAAAAAGACAAAGCATAGAATGAAATAAAAAAATAAAAAAAAACTAACCACAACCTTAAAGAAAGGTTCCATTCAAAACCAACACAACAAAATTTTCATTCTTTGATAGAAAGAGTATTATCCACAAAGAATTAATTCTAACTGGACAAACAATTCCTGATGAGTATTGTTTCAAAGTATTTGATAGCCAGAATTAGTCACATTTGTTCAGAACATCAGGATGAAAACAGATGTAGTTAGTTCCATGATAATGAACCCAGTCATAACTAATTAATTATTTATAGATTTTTGGAAAAAATTTCTGTTTTGAATTTATCCACCATATGCCCCTAATTTAGCACTTAGCAACTTCTATTTATTCCTAAAATTTAAATAAAATAATCTTTTCATTTATACAAACCCAATCTAAAAATTTCTTTGATACACTTTGTATAAACTATACACCCAACACTCATTTTACACAGTACTTAATTCACAAAATTTTTGAATTAAAAAAAGATGGGGAGATGGCCAATTTTTATTGTTTTGCATTATTCCATTTATAAATTAAATGAATAGTATATTGATGTAGCATTTGCAACTATTTAAATGTCTACATTCACAGTTATTGTTATTATTGTAAAAGGTGGTGGAGTTATACTATAGTGGAACTATGAAGATTATTTATGTTTTTATTGTTTTATTTAAATTAAATAATATTAACTTAGTTAAGCTTTTTATTGTTTTTGTTGGTAAAGAACATTGCTAATTTATAATTACATAATTTTATTTCCAAAAATAAACTTAAGAAGGTATGAGCATTCAAATGCCCTTTTTTGATATAATCTTCATTTCATATACACAAATGTAATGATCTTCAACTTTCCTTTATTTTCTCTAAATTTACACAGTTCAGTTTAGTTAAACACATTTTTTTTTTTTATATATAGATTCTGTATCTCATTTTAAGACAGTTTTAACTAGCAGTTTTCCTTTGAAGAATCTATCTACTGTGTAAATTAAGAGATGAGTGTATATATCAGTTAAACAAATTTTTTTAAAAAACTTACTTGTCTTTTTTCCTTTTACATTAAGTTGTATATCATAGAAAGGCTCTTTCCGACTGGAAGTGTAATTTACATGTTTACAGCGAAGAAAAGACTGCAACACAATACAAATAAAACAAAATCAACACTTATCTACTAAGAAAATAGTACTAAATTTCAAATTTTACAAAAACAGGCACTTTTAACAACATGCAACACACTGATTTTCTTTAATTACAAAATATATATATATCCTTCGCATCGATTTTTTAATGCTATGATTTTATACATAAGAGGCAAAACTGTGAAAATCTTTTGAAAAAAAAGTACATTTTTGAGGTTTTGATGGCTCATGATTCCACTTTTTTTCTTTTTTAGCAATGCCATATTATACATTAATAGAAAGATAAGCTTATAAAAATTTAAAGCAATAAAATTTACTATCTTAATTCTAAAGAAAATTCTAACCAAAAAACCAGAAAATGAAACACAACTTGCATGAGTACCATCATTTGAATGTATCCAACAAGCAAGAATGTTTAGAAATCCAATCAAGTGTTATTTTCTTTATGTGATGGGCATAGTAAGATTCTGTCAGAGCATTAAGTGATTGCCTTTAAATACAATTCGTGTGTGTTCCTTAATTAAAAGAACTTATAAAGTCTTTAAAATTTAGAAGTTTAATAGATAAGTTGTATATAAGAGACTGTTTGATTTTGTGAAATTATAAAACATTATAAAAATAGGTGATGCAAAGAGTTGAACAGTTACTCAGAAAGTGAGGTTAAGTAGCACTGTTAAAATGAGTAAAGTTACAGTTATTAAAAAATTAAAGAAAATTGTTGGAAACAGAACCAAGGCTGATACTTATAAATTTTTGACCCGGTAAAAAGAAACTAGATTGCTACAAAACCAGACCAGCATTCAAGAGTAAGTGATAATCAATTAGAATTAAGAGATTGTATACCTAAATGATAAAAAAAATAAAAAATAAAAAATCTCTGAAAATTTAAACTGATAATGGCAGAGGCACATAATATGAAATGGAATGCAAATTCTATTCAACACAGACACAAGGCAAAATCAGACAGACAGCAGGGAATTTTTTTAAATGCTGAATTCTTTGGATAAAAACAATTTTTATCTCAAATAAAGATTTGAAAGGACTATAATGCATATTATTTGAAAAGCAGAACAAAGGGATAATGGACTAGAATTAGCATGTTTGGCAGCTATGGCAAAAAATACACAAGGAGAAGTGAAGGTATGAATTTTGCTTGCACAACACATAAAGTTAAATACCCATTTAGTACGAGATTGTATGACAACAACAAAAAATGTGGGTAGAATTTGCATGATTCATGAGAATTTAAATGCTAAAAAAACGTAAACAAAATACTTGAAAGCAAATAGAAACCTTCCACATTTAATATTTTCAAAGGATGAACTTTTCATTTAATATTTTCAAGGATATTTCAACTGGATTCACTTTCAATGTCATAATGGAAGTGTGTGCAAATCATATTTCCCGGTTGGGTTGGTCTAGGAAGAGCCAAGAGACTTACATTAGATTGAAAATATTCTATAAGACTTTAAAAACTTGTTAGTCAAAAGAAGCCTACAAATGGAACCAAATTAATAGAGACAATTATTTGAACTTGGTTTCATATTACAAATACAGCAGAACTAACAAACTTTGTTCATATGATAGGAAAGCACTGCAAAGTAACAATTAAAGGTTTACCAACTAAGTAATAATTGACGTAGAGAAAAAAATTTTAAATTTTTTTTATCAAAGCTATTGCATCTCATTATCAATTCAATGATCTTTCCATTGATGTATAATTTTTCTGTATTACTCTAAAAAAGAAATTTTATGAGCCATTAAATCCAAAAACATTCATTCGAAAATGTTTTCACAATTTTGGCCCCAAGTGTACACAAATTTTTCAAAATAATTCTAATATTGATGCACTTACGCAGAGTAATATGTAAACTTTTATCATTCAACTACTCTATTTACAAGATAATACATAATGCAATTCCACAAATTAATTAATATTTAAATAAACTGTCAAAAGAATAATTACCGTCATCTTGCCTTCAAACAACCTAGGTATTGTTCCTTCTACACAGGTTCCTTTCATTTTGCTTTCCATATTGTCTAAAAGCTGGAATTTAAATTCATAAAAATGTCTTATAATCATCTATTCAATTCAAAAATTATTAAATAAATTAAAAAGAATTTAGAGTTAATTACTACCTACCACACGACAGAGCTCTTGAACATCATGTTGCATAAAAGAGTCTAGCGTTTCCCATCTAAATTAAAAGTTAAACAAAAAAAAAATTAAAGTACAATGCTCCTTAAAACCTCTAAAGCTCTGCTACTCCTAAAATCTATTTCTTAACTTAACATCTATATAAAAAAAATTCATATTAATAATCTAAATAAAACATACGACAATATTCAGAATTATGAACCACAGCAATATTAAGAGTAAAAAATAATTTTCACTAAAATATTAATGCATATTAATCTGTAATGCGAGTTCACAGTAATTAATTATAAGGAATAAAAATATATAGTTTTATATATTCATGCTGAAAGATTAAATTTTCAGTATCACGATGTGAAAAATGAATAAAACCAAAGAATTTATCTTCATACTTTTTTAAAAGGAACATTTTTGTCAAAGCAAGAAATTTTTTTAAACTCTGTATAAATTTGATTAAGTGCATATTAATCTAACTACATTTTTATAATCCACAGCATATTAAATTTTTAATTCCATGTAAACATTGACAAATTTAAACATTTGCAAATAAATAAAATGGGACTCATACTAACTTTCAGAATTTTCATAGCAGTTGGACAAAATTGGTATCACTCTTAAAAAATGGGACCCCATATCAAAATCTAAAATTTTTTGACAAAAACATTTTCTACTTAATACTTGTAGAAACTTCTAGAACCAAAAGAATAAAGATAGTCTTTCTTCCAAAAATGCTGTAGCTTTTTATACAGCTATAAAGAATGAGTAGTAAGATAACAATTTAAATGTATTTGGATTTCAATTAATTCAGAAATCAAAAATTTTCCCACTCATAATTTAGAAATATTTAATTTTGAAATTATATTCAGAAATCAAAGAGTTTCAAAGGGAAATATTTTCTTCAGAAATCTTAATTAACAATAGATTTATCACACAGCATTAAAAACAGAGAAAATATTATGAATTGTTTTCACTACATAATAAACATGCCTTGTTTCCTCTGGGTAATCTTGATCTATTGATCAGATTCGAATGAAATTTGAGATACAGGCTATTTAGATCATTATCTACCTAAATTTGAAGGGGAAAAAATCTGATTGTTTCATAAAAAAAATTCATTTTCACAATTTAATTTCATTAACATCATAATGCAGTTCTCTATGAGCCATTAACATGAGTACAAAGAATGAAAATTATTTAATGTAATAGGATAAGCTATAGTATTATGTGTGATTAATTTATATTTAGATGACAGTAATATTCTACAGAAAACCAATTAAGTCATTTCTTTAACATTCTACAACATTCACTGCTTAATGTCATATTCGCCACTTCCCTCTTGGTTGCAATTTACCAACATTATCATCTTTTTTGTTAAAACGAAATTATTTGATGCACATGTATAATTAATACATATGTGAAATAAAACTGAAGATCATCTTCTAGTTCTCCAGACACTGTAAGAATTTAACCATCCATTTCAAGATTTTTTTTTTTGCTACTTTTTTTTATTTATTTATTGTATTTTTCTCTCAGTTAAACAAATTAAACTGTGAATATGAAACATAGATTTTATAAATAGGGTGAAAATAACATTTTAAAACCATTCAGAAGTATTACTATTAATAATTAAATTAAACACAATAATATAATTAAAAGCTCCCTGGTTCACAATTTTTAAAGTTTATTCATTACATTTAAGTTAAAACATTGAAGAAATTTGCTACTTTTACTTATCAATTTGCTGAATTTCTTGCAGTGCTCAAAAACTCATCTAGCTCATGATAATTACATATTTATAACAAAAAAAAAAACACTTCAAATATTATTTCTTATACATAATTGATAAAGAAAAAAACTTTAAAATTATGAGACAA
Organism: Nephila pilipes; assembly: GCA_019974015.1. NCBI lineage: Eukaryota > Metazoa > Arthropoda > Arachnida > Araneae > Nephilidae > Nephila > Nephila pilipes. Next base: position 256,283 of record BMAW01129921.1, on the reverse strand, counting down.
GATCTCAACAATATATATTTCTTTACATGCTACTATGTAACACAAGAAATGTTTAGTTTTTATTTTGTTACGTTGAAGAAAACTGTTGTTTCTTAATTCTAACGAGTGATAAGATAACAAGAAAACACAAATTATCTTACTATATCTTAATATCCCCTCCATTATGAGAAAGGAATCTGAAGCTGAAATTATGCAACAAAGTCCCTTATTTTGAATAACACAATTTTTTGCTGAAAATCATACTTGAAATTATGATCATTAAGTTATTGTGATATTATACAAAATAATCAATAATTGTTCAAAAAGTTTTACATACCCGAATGATTTAGTAAGTTTTTTTGTTCCAACAGGCCTATCTGAAAACTGGAGCTCATAAAACACCCTCTGCAGAGCTAAGGCAACACTTCGTGATGAATCATCACTTTCTGTAGGGATCTGATAAACAGCCTAGGGGGAAAAAATTGAATAACATGAATGATCATATTTGTCGAAGCCAAGTTTTGCAACAATAAGTACCAACCAAGTCTTATTTTTACGCTACAAGCAGAAAATAGTTACAGATAAATTTATTAGTCTCCAATCATAAAAATTATTCAAAATTAAAAACAAATTTCTTTTCATGAAATTCACTTTTTATTTCCCATCTCTCATTCCATATTGATAATTTTGTCCTTTCCACAACTTTTTTTTCCTGTTTATATTTTATTCAACTTTCTTAGATGAGATAGTAAAGAGAGTCACAAAAATTAAAATGTTCATTTTTAACACATGTATGGTTGTTTTTAATTGACTAATATTTTACAGCTAGCTGTAAAGAGACATTAATTGTTAACTGTTTTTCTAAAAAAAACTATATACAAATACAATGAATTCAATTTTTAAAGCCTTTGTTTAAAAAAACTCAAACAAATAATAAACTTTATTAATTATTAAATATAATTTACACAAAACTTTAAATTAAATTTAATATAAAGATATGATAAACCAAGGAAAATATCAACAAGAAGTGGTAGATAATGAAGTAAGCAGTATACTTGACATAAATAATTAATACAGTATAGATTTTTTATTAGTTAAAACTTTGCCAGAAAATAGGATTAAAATAATGGATTGACATTCAGATATTACAGTAGCTTTGGCTTTCTTCCAAAATGACACTTAAAATAGCCTCAAAGAAATCATTTGGATTATTTATTTGAAATACCAATTGTTAAAATTCTTATGTTATGTATTCCTTGACTTAGAAATAATGGGAATAAACAAAATAAATTGTATCTTTTTTCTTCCTGAACAATAATTTGTACAAAAATATAAAGTAAGATTTACAAATTCTGGAAGAGCACAGGAAATGAAGTTCAATAACACAGAATTCAATTTGTAAGGATGAAATTCTTAACTTCTCATATTAAGTTGGCAATTAAAATACAATTTAAACAATGGAATAATTGAAAAGTAACAAATAATTCAGAGAAAGTAGATACAAAAATCTGTTTTATTCTTTTATCTTAAATTTGCCAATACAGTACATGGGTATCCAATATATCATGTAATAAATATTACAAATACAGGTTTTGTAATGAATATATAAAGAAATTTCAAACAAATATTTAATATTTTAACATTTAAGTAATTTAGAAGATGCTAGAGGAGACAAAACAGTGCAATCAATAAAAGCAGAGGAAGGATAAAGAAACATGTATGTTTTCAGGATCTCATAAAACAGAGCAACCCACTATAGTTAAATTTAATACTAGCTAGTATACCCATTCTTCGCACAGATTAATTGAAAAATGAAACAATCCAGATGGAAAGATAGAAGTTGTTTTAACGAGGACCAACTTTTCAATAGAATTTTCAAGTAAAGAGCAAATTAGCCTGCCAGGAAAGAATGACTAAGTAAATGAAACAATAAAGTGAAGTATATTTAAATCCAATAAAATAAAATTCATTATGGGTTAGAATAAAATTTAGCCCTGCCACTTGATGATGAAAGTTTTTTGCAATAATTTGCCAAATATAGAACGTAACAGTACACTCATCAACCTATGCATGGCTACCCTATATTTCACCTTCATTATGAACTAAAATAAAAAGTAAATTAGTGATATTATGGAGGGTTAAATAATTAACAAAGAGAAATCAAGTGGCAGCTTGGAACTGTAGTAGAAAGTTTGATAAACTCAAGCTTTACAAATCAGGCTCCTTAGTATCTCAGGTAATAAAATTGAGTAAAATATGAGCATCTCAGGCAATACAAACACAAAAACTGACGAATCAGAAATTTCAATTAGAACTGAAAGAGAAAATAGTATCTAACGCAATACAATTCATTAAAAATGGTTCACTAAAAATGGTTAACAAGATATTCTAATTACAACTGAAAAAGGAAGTTATTGAAGGAAGGAAGAAAAAGGAAGGCTTGGCAAGAATCAACACTTGGAATAAATTTGAGCTATCATGACAGTAAAATTAATGAGAATGTCAATAAATGAATGAAAAAACAAACAAAAAAATGTAAATAGACAATCTAAAAAACAAAAATAAAGAATAATGTTTAAAAAATTTTCATAAAATGCTAATTCAACACTTGTAACTTACTCCAGTTTCAACACAGAAAACTGTTGCCAGATTAAAAATAACTTTTTCAAATAATTTTTTTCACATACATTTTTAAATAATATTCTTTTGAGATGAGGATTCATTTGAAAAACAATCATAATTATTTTACAAAAAGGAATAAAGAAATCATAATAATTGTTTTAGAAACAAATAGTAATTTAAAAAGTCTAAATAGAAATATTATTCTGGAAAGGATACGTCATGACATACACAGGACATGCATGAAATCAGAAATAAAACTCCATAAAATCTAAATTGAATATTTTAAAAAAAAAAAAAAAAAAAAGGCTTTGTCGTGCACACTATCTCAGTATTCACAGATCCTTAGTACCACATTCCATGCTCAAGTATTTCATAATTTTTTCACTATGCTGTCAACAAAAACAGAACCTTTTCTCAACCCGAGCATGTGCAATGAAGGCAAATTCACTTTTAAATTTAAAGGCAAATTTCAAAAAAAAATGACTCCATTGTGCACACTAATAATATTCATAGATTATTTGTACCAAGTTTCATGGTCTGCATCTTTTAATTTTTTCACTGACCATTTACAAAAACAGAAAATTCCTTTTATTAATACAGATCAAGGGTGTCCAAACCGCGACCTCATCACAACTCAAATTACAGCAATTTGATCAAATATATTGAAAAAATTAAATTGTTACAAGGGACATTTGAAAATCATTTTCAAGGTTTTGCTAAAAAAGAAAACTGCATTGCCTTTAAAAACCCCTTTTTCATTTAGCGAACAAAACAGAATACCAAATGGAATGTTCAGATGCCTAGTAACATACAAACGGAACTGATTAATTTAAAAACAAATTTATCCTTAAAAATAAAATTTGATGAGCTTTTACCATACTTCAAACATAATTAATTTCTGGCATCCATTACCATATGAACATCTTACAAAGCACATCTAAACTCAACTGTTAGAAAATTCAAGCATGGTATACAAAACACACCCCCTGATATGCATGATAGGTTACAAAATTGGTACCTTCAGCTGTGACTTATTAAAGACAAAATAAAACGAATCTTCTAATGCGTTACCAACTAAATTCAGGTTATGGCAATCTCCATAAATAAAATAAATACCACAGTTCTTTTAAAAAGTCTAAATAAAATATAAAATTTTAAGCTTTCAATAAAACAAATTACTGGAAAGTAATAACTATATTACAAAAACTAACAGAATAATTTTTAATTATGTGTAAAAAGTTGCACAGAAAAATTTCAGAAAAAGAAGCAATACTAAAATATGCCGAAGTCAGAAAAAATTCACAAACTGTAAAATGTACGTATATTCACAATTCTAAAAAATACTTGAGTAACTTAGCAATTTGGTTAATTTCTATTATAAAAAGAACAGCTTTGTTTTAGAACTTGTTGAAACACAGACAAAATTACAGCTAAACAAATGTTAAGAAATAAAGATATTAAAGATTTATGAAGCCACCTCCAAAAATTACAGCTGGAAATGTACAAGATAAAGGCAAGACTTTCCCTTATTTTTAACTTTTTTATGATTGTGTTATTTCTAACACTTTTAAATGGAAAATTCTTTAAAAACTGGTTCTTTTTTATCATAAATTACTTAAAATTATTAAACTCAACAATTCGAGTAAAAGTGCACATATCACATCTGAAATGACAATGTTACAAACTATTTGATATATTATTCAGAGTAACTCATAACAAAATAGCACTTACTTTTCTTAATTTATTTGTAAAGAATAATGTCTGTAATAAAGAATTCATATAACAAGTAGCACCCTGATTTTTTAAACCAACATAGCCAGTATGTTTCTTTGAGTCCCAACTGCAAATAAATTAGAAAAGGATTGCATTATAATACATTGTTAAAAAGTACAAAACAGGACCTTGGTCTTAAGACCAATAAAACTGATAACTCAGAATTAATATTTAATATTTTACAGACAATAATAAATTCATTTCTGTATTTAAATGTAATTCATACTTGCATATTTTATTTGAATTATATTAGGTTACTGAAATGTAAAATTACTAAAATAGAAAATCAACAATATGAATCAGAAGAATTTAGGCTCTTTGGTAGGATGGAAAATATTGTTCCTTGATTTGAATAATTCTTTCCAATTCTAAATTTAAACCGTCCTTTAACCTGTTCTTTGATATTTCGTATTGAAAATATTTTAAAATTTGAGAGTACATAAATAAATGCTTCTTTTTAAAAAATGCATATCTTAAAATACCTAACAGTAAATCAATGCAAAATTGTAGAAAATTATATCCCAAAAAACAAATGAACTAATAATGAGGTGGTAACTAATAAGTTGAATAAATGGTTTGGAAAAAAAACAGCAGCTTATCTTTAAATAATTCGATATAAAAACCAACGTTTTTAAAAACAACGTTTTTATATGGTGGCAAAGTTTATTAAAGAAAATTATTGAAATATTAGTTAAAACTGTTGGTTATTTTTAACTTAAAATTTTCTAAAAAAGAGATATTTATGAGCGTATTAAGAAATTCATAATACTCATAAAATCAAAACATGCATTTGAAAATTTGTAAGTCATTCTATTAAAAAAAATGGGAACCAGAATTCAGAAAAAATTATTGTGATAAGACACGGCGCCAAATATTAGAATCTTTCTTTCTTGCGAATGATTACTGACTAAAAGTCAGCAACCCTTGCTATCTCCCCTTTGTGAGTTTTACGATACCTCATGTGGCGTATGGGGAGTTCCCGGTGTTCCCAGAGGAGGAAAGAAATTTTTTCCTCAATCCTAAAAGCGCCGAGAGGAAAGAATATTTTGACTTATTAAAATTATTGAAATATTAGTTAAAACTTGTCGCAAATGTCTAAATATTGCATTGTTAGGCGAGTACGAACGATTCCCAAAATTTCAAAGCTCTAGCTTGATGGGAAGTTGGTTAAATTAACGATCGAAAATTTGATGACACACACACCCCAAGTGAAATTCAGAAAAACGTTGTAATAATTCGGTATAAAAACAAAAGTTTTTATATGGTGGCAAAGTTTATTAGAGAAAATTATTGAAATATTAGTCAAAACTGTTAGTTATTTTTAACTTTAAAATTTACTTAAAAAGAGACATTTGTGAGAGTATTAAAAAATTCATAATACTCATAAAATCAAAACATGCATTTGAAAGTTTGTAAGTCATTCTATTAAAAAAAGAATGGGAACCAGAATTCAGAAAAAAATATTGTGATAAGACACGGCGCCAAATATTGCAATCTTTCTTTCTTGCCAATGATTACTGACTAAAAGTCAGCAACCCTTACTATCTCGGAGATAGTAAAGGGGAGATAGTATCTCCCCTTTGTGAGTACAATAGTTTTACGAGGCCTCATGTGGTGTGGGGAGTGCCCGGTGTTCCCAGAGGGGGAAATTTTTTTTTTTCTTCAATCCTAAAAGCGCCGAGAGGAAAGAATATTTTGACTTATTAAAATTATTGAAATATTAGTTAAAACTTCTCGCAAACGTCTAAATATTGCATTGTTAGGCCAGTACGAACGATTCCCAAAATTTCAAAGCTCTAGCTTGATGGGAAGTTGGTTAAATTAACGATCGAAAATTTGATGACACACACACACACGCACACCAAGTGAAATTCAGAAAAACGTTGTAAAATTCGATATAAAAACCAACGTTTTTAAAAGCAACGTTTTTATAGGTGGCAAAGTTTATTAGAGAAAATTATTGAAATATTAGTTAATACTGTTAGTTATTTTATCTTTAAAATTTACTTAAAAAGAGACATTTGTGAACGTATTAAAAAATTCATAATATAAAATCAAAACATGCATTTGAAAGTTTGTAAGTCATTCTATTAAAAAAAAAAAATGGGAACCAGAATTCAGAAAAAATTATTGTGATAAGATATGGCGCCTAATATTGGAAACTTTCTTTCTTGCGAATGATTACTGACTAAAAGTCAGCAACCCTTACTATCTCGGAGATTGTAAAGGGGAGATAGTATCTCCCCTTTGTGAGTACAAAAGGTTTACGATAACCTCCTGCGGTGTGGGGTGTGCCCGGTGCTCCCAGAGGGGGAAAGAAATATCTCAATCCTAAAAGCGCCTAGAGGAAAGAATATTTTGACTTATTAAAATTATTGAGATATTAGTTAAAACTTGTCGCAAACGTCTAAATATTGCATTGTTAGGCGAGTACGAACGATTCCCAAAATTTCAAAGCTCTAGCTTGATGGGAAGTTGATTAAATTAACGATCGAAAATTTGATGACACACACACACACACACACACACCAAGTGAAATTCAGAAAAACGTTGTAAAAAAAAAAAAAAGAACAAGTTAAAGGTAAACAAAGAGCAATTAAATAAGTTGTTTGATCACAGCAGAATAGTAGTTGGAGAAAAAATTGGTTTCAACATTTGATCTTGGAAAAGAAACATGAGTATAAAAACAGTTTTAAAGAAAATCCAGAAAAGAGCATTCCCACTTATTTAAATGAAGATTTAGAACAAGCTGTTCTTTATTCTAATCCCTAGTCACACAATTTTAGAACACATTTAATTATATAATGTTACTAACCATTGCAATTTGGTGATGGAGATTACTGCAATTTAATGTAGGAAAATAAAGAAATTATTTAGTTATTATTCTTTCTGATTTATATAATGAATGATAAAAGGAAAAATTCTGAACTGAAATATAAATAGTAATGATACATTTTTAAAAATTTGAGGCACATTTTTATTAGCAATGGCGGTGATCGAGAATTAGAAGTGGGAAGGCAAAAAATTTAGGTGACAAAAAATAATGGAAGGTCAGAGAGAGAATAAGAAGAGTGTTGACACACACAATTTTAAAAATTTAGCTGAAATTGGTAAATTTTCAATGCTTATTGCACCAACTTCACCATGGTTTAATTGTAATACTAGCTCAAGGTGTTTTTTTTTTTTTTTTTTTTTTTTTGAAATTTTGTTATAACTAAAAACTTTTGCCCAATAACTTTCATCAAAGAGACAATGCTACACATGGTTACACATTTATTAAAATTATGCATGTATCACACACATGCTATTAAAATCCTCAATGATCAGAAATAACTTCATTTAAAATATATGGCTTGTTTAAAATAAACAGAAAAATGATAATTAGCAAAAATTCAACCAATGAGTTGATTCAAGAGACTTTGTTTCACACCTGCTATACTACAAAACATGTTACAGATTACTTGTAAATAAATATAAGAAAAATACTATTACAGATTACTTATGCTAAATAACATTCAATTAGTTGTTCAAAACAATACAATTAATTAAACTACAGAAAGAAAAATATTCAATATAAAATAAGTCTCTTAGTCATATGATTAGTTTCTCTGTTTAAACCATGTTAAGTGTTTTTGTTTTGCTGGCATAGACTTCTACACATTTATCCACAATGGCTACCTTCCTCATAGCACATGCTACACCTGCTGCATGAGTATCCACTATTTGCAGTGGTGCTTTACAAAATGGTTAATCACAACACACATGTCTTATTAACCAGCCTCAATGCATAGCATTCCATTTTGTGCATATTTCTACTATGCATTTTTTTTAATAATTAAAGAAATGAAAGGAAAGATAATTGGGTGATAAGAAAACGTGGTTTGTACAAATGTTTTGTTTATAATAACTAATTTTAGGAACTAAAATAGAATAAAAATTTAATTTTCTCCCATAAAAATAAGAAGCAATTATACCCCCCCCACACACACACACACATCACTACTGTTCAATAGGTGCAATAAGGCTAAAAGTCTATTGAATTTTTTAACGGTTGAAAGTAAGCTTGTGTTCAAGATCTTTCGAATGTTTTCATAGGGAAAAAGCATTTGTTAGTAAGGTATTGATTTTCACAAAAGGAGTCTAATATGTACTGCATTGTCCAATATCTACATGCAAAAAATATTTGAGATCTAAAAAATCTAACATTTTATCTTCTTAAAATTAATGCTGCAATAAAAAAAATGCAATGTACTTTTGAAAACAAACCTAGTCTTTTTGAACCACAATCAAATGAAGAGGATAGAACAAAGTTGATGTCTCAATTTCCAAACTCTCATACATATCACACAAAAAGTTGCAATATGATTTAACATGAAAAGTAGACATTATTACACACAACAATCTTAAGATGGAATAAATCTAAAAGCAGTGATCTACAGAACACAATTTAATCCCCTACCACTCTAACTTGCTGAGATCCCAAATTTTAATCTGAGGAAGCATTCACTTCTTAGTAAACATGCATACCATAAGTAAATGGTTATTATATGTTTAAAGTGTCTTATGATTTTTTTTAATCATATTGTGTAAAAATAGGTATTTTAAAACAATACTTTTTAAATACTGATATTTACCTGACACCATGTGGTGCATCAGCTGTCACACTAACTTCCAAAATTACAGTATCATCTTTTATGTAACCTTTTTCTGAATCAAGCACTTCCTGAAATAGCATTATGAATATTACATATATATAAACAAGAAAGAATTATACATTCAAGATCAGAATCAACAAATATATCTCCAAGTCAATTCTTTTTTATGTTATCAAGTTTGACACGAATAAAAATTTAAAGGGGAAATGAAAAATTATTTAACACACTCATATAAAAAGGTATCATAAAAACAACGCTGAAGCACTCAAAGTCACCAAACAACTCTCTCCCCCTCCTTGGAGTCGGAAAATCACTGCCGCCAAAACATAAAAATCAGTTAATAATCAGAAATTTTATTTCTAAATAATTAAAACCTTATGATATCTCTATGTATACATATGCCATCCTTTCATAGTACATCAAACAATGGATAGCCTTTTTTTTAAGAAATAAAGTTATAGTAAGACATCAGATAATGAGTTGTAAAATTCAAATGACATTTTTCTTTTACCATTGGTTCTAGAATTACATTTTTAACATCTGAAAAACACCATTAAAAAGATACATTACTATTAGCTGCATTAATGAAATAAATTTATTTTATCATACATAAGATCAATAATATTGATTTTTGTCTTTTTCGTTTACAACCTTATTCTCTATTCACATGCATTTTTATTCCCAAGATAAATTTTCAAAGAATTAACATTTAACAAATTTAAATAAAAAGTTTCATTATTTTATTGCAATCTAAATTCACACATCTTTTTAAAAAAATCAAACTCATGATTCACAATGAAAAACTAAAATCCCCAACTCAAAAAGTTTACATAGAACATAAATAAACTAACTTTTTTTAATGTGATTTAAAAAAAATGAAAAATTATTTTCATTGCCCACATTAAATTATACAAAATCAAAAATTGATGTTGAAAATTGAAAATACAAATTTTTTTACAGGTAATAATATTGATAAAATCTTCTCTACAATTTAATTTTGATAAGTTATCTAAAGTATTTTTTAATCAAACTCTCTCTAGTTTAATCTTCATTTTTTTTTTTTTTTTTTTTTTTTTTTTTGTTTTTTGCTTCTTAAATTTCATTTATCTCGGCTATACCAAGAGAAACCGAATTCTACACGTATGCAAATTTTCCAAAACAACTATGAGTATCCAATATTCTATTAACTGATATTGACTTCACTTTATTAAACATATTGAAAAAAATTAGGGAATTTTTTAAAAATGGATTGAAAAATATATAAATTTATACTTATAATTTTTTATAAGAAAGTTTTCTTGCTAACTAAATTCAAACCATTAGAACTTAGGGAATAAGATTGAATTAGATCATTTTATTCATTTATTACCTATTTTTACTTCCAAAAATATTTCGCTAAAATATTTCATGATCAATTGAGATATTTCAACTGTTCTAAATTCCTAGTCAAAACTCAAAAGTTATAAAAATTGAATAGTAAAAAAAAAAAAAAAAAAAAAAAAAAAAAAAAATTTTTAAATTTTTTTTTTAAAATTTAATTTTAATTTTTTTTTTTTTTTTTTTTTTTTTTTTTGAGAATATGATTTTATAATTTTAAAAAAATAGGGAGAAAGAGGGTTAGGGCTTTTGGGAACTATGCAAAAGCATTAATAGTTTAATTCCTATTAGAGTCTCCTTATTAAGTCCAGTTATGCAATAAAAGAAAAATATTCAGATATTACCTGTATTTTTATCCACCAATTAAAGTTGCAAATTTGAGTGGAATTGTGTATTATTATATTTTGCTTTAAAACATAATACACAAGGTGCTGCTACACAGAAGCTGAATTAATGCTATAAAAACTTTTATTTTTCATTCTTCGCAATTTTAACATTATACCCTTCAATATACATCCCTAACAATCCTCACACATTGTTTCATGCAAATTTTCCATTGAACAAAAAAATGTTGAAAGCCATTTTCTGATAATATGTTCATTGTCCTGTTGCTTTTCCTTTTACCAGTTGAACTATTTCAAATCTTTCCCCTTTCAATGTTGATTTCACATGAGGAAATAGAAAAAGTCGCACAGGGCAAAGTCAAATGAATAAAATAGATGTTCTAAAATGCTTTAAAAAAATTTCTAGATAGACAATGTAGTATGGCCTGGGGTGTGGTTCTAATGAAGAATACATGACTGGTTTTTCCATAATTCATTCAAAATCTGTCAAATAGATTCTTTCTCCATTCCTATGATTTCAATAACTATGCAAATTTTCAACTGATAGTCTTTTTAGATCAAAACATCAATTTTTTTCAATGATCATTGGTGATCTGAGCATGGGTCATCTTTATTCTCTTCTCATCCCTCTTTCCACTATAAAAATCACTCAGAAACCTTAGCACATAAACATTTATCATTATTTACTTCCTTTATCAAAGAATAAGTTTCTGTGACAGATTCTCTAAAGAAATTTCCATTTACACAATGCCCTTTTAAAACATTAAAAAAATTTCCAACAGGTTGCAGATGTAATGTCCAATACAAATGAAGACCGCACTACAACTAAGAGGTTCACAGTCAACTCAAGGGCAAGAGTGGAAAGAGCAGATGTCGCATGATTCAAACATGCACCATTTGATCTTGATACATGTACTGTTTATGTGTAGATCGATCAGTCAACAGTTATTTTAACCCACACCTTATATTTTCTATTTAAAATTTATTGTGGAAAACCAGAAATTTATACTTAAAAAGTTATTTAATACATTATCATTATTAATGAAATAAATCACTGAAATAATATCTTTGTTAATCTATTTGGACTTTTACAGCCACCTTACTACCACTTTCATACCATGGTGTTATGCAAAAATTAAAATAAATGAATAAATGTAACTCACACTCCATGTCATAAAATGGCTAAACCCCCAATCATTTTCTTTGCTGTAGAAAAGATGTTGAATTTCTAAAAAATAAATATAAAACCTCCATTATTGCAAAAAAACATAAAATGTTGAAAACAAAGCAGAAGCTCAGGATACTCATGTTTGAAAATGGAATAAAAAAATGTCATTTACAAAAGAAACAGAATATTCAATTCATAAAGAGACTATCAAAAATTTTTGTGTAAAACAAAATAAATTTATTCTTTTTTACACTACTTTTGATTTTCCTAAAAATGTTATCAGAATTAGCAAATTCAACATACAAGACTAGCCATAAATGCAAAATAGAATCCTTAGGTACATTAAATTTTCTTTCAGGAAAAGAATAAGTAAAAAATTTAAAATAAAAATGAATTAGAACTCCAATAATACACGAACAGAATATAAATATGTAAAAAGATTTATCTTTATATAATATATATATATACACAAACCAAAGAATACTGCAGTTGGGAAAATGCAAAATATACTATAAAAAAATTCTATCAACTTTTATTGTTTAAACTTTGAACTATTTTTATAAATTTTCTACAAAGAAAATAATGCACCAAAAACTACAATCATTTCTTGCACCACAAATATACTGAATGAAGTAATGCTTTAAATTTTAATTGGTAAATACTTTAAAAATTCATGAAATAGTTCATCCAATATGTTCATTCACTAGAATGGTCTGAAATCTAAATATTAAATGGAATCCATTTTAAATGTAAAGATTACAAAAGAATACTGATGGCAGTTCAAGAAATTCTTTGCATAATCACTGTTGAGCCATCTCTCCTAATTCTGTACAAATTTTTCTTTTCAAATACAAGAGAAATTTAGAAGACCACATTTAGAATTTGTAAACTAGCAAGGCTTCCCTGATTTTAGCCATAATCTAAGAAAGATGCTATCCATAAACTTCAGATACATTTTTAAAATATGTGTTAGATTGTTAAAAAAAAAATTAGTACTGTAATTATATTAAAATTAAAAATTCCAACTCTTCAAGCAGCAGTTCAAAAAATAAGGGTTAACTAATATGTGTTGCAATTATATTTGATATTGGTTAAAATGAAGTACAGGGTGCCCCTTAGCTATTTTAGTGAAAACGTAGTGACTTAGAAAATAGGTTGTTAAAGCAGCGATACGTAAGTAATGACATCATGATGACATAAAAAAATATTAGAAAAACTAAACGAAAACATTTCTAATGAAGAAAATGGCAAATTCAAACATAATTAAATTAGAATGTATAGATTATAGAAATTTTATGGAACAATTACCAACATTTAACAATGAATAATTATATATAATTTAATACTTAAAAATAAAATTATTTATAATGATTCATAATTATGTATTATAATAATGTATATTCATAAAAAAGTATTATTAGATGCTTTATTAGTATATATTAAAATTATACATATAATTATATATTATGCTATTAATTATAGATCATTATAATATATAATCATAAGTTTTTATAATTAATTTTAATTTGTAAATATAATAATGTTAAAGTTTTATAACTATTATATAACATTTTAATTATTTAATTAATAAATTATATAAAATATAAAAATGAAATTAGTAATTAAAATTTATTTCAAAATTTTAAATGTACGAAATTTAAACAACATATAGTAACATCAAGCAGTAAGAATTATATATATATAACTTTTTTAGAATAGTTCCATGAAGGTGGGGATACATACATTAATTCATTGCAAACCAAACATTCAATCTTTATTAAAATTAAATCTTTATCTATGCAACACTGTAAAACATTTCAACTCTTTGCTCCAAATCCTTAAAAAAAAATCGTCAATCATACTTTTCAAAAATATTTAAGAGAACAATTAAAGAATTCCTCCAAGGTGTTAAACAACAAATGGTTTTAGAAAAGAAAAAATGGTTAAAAAGCAAAAAGATGTATTTATAAAATATATCATACTGTTTTTCAAAAATCGTCTGCTGCTTTTAATGCATAGCAATTGAGAAAGGAGACACATGAATTTGTTGAGGTTTCTGAATAGAAGAGATATCAGAGTCAAGAAAACAGATGTGTCAGATTAAAATAGTTATTACTCCCAAAAAAATCAACAGTCGCAAAAAGGCACCCAATACTTTACCTTAACCTTTGATATAAGCTCCCTTCAAGTTGTCTAAAAATCTCTTAGCCATTGACAATGCTGAAATAGATGTTTACTATATATTTATATTTAATTGTAGCATGCAATGAGACGTGCATGACACATAGAAATGAAAGAAATATTTAAGAAAATTAAAGGAAATTTTCCTCAACAAAGTTTAAATTAATTCAAAAGGGCGAATTTGGAGAGCTCAAGATGCCACCAATTTCCCAAATCTACTCCACAAAAATTGCTAGCTTAACTCCAGATTTCCCACCTTAGGACTATCACATCTTTGATGTGTTTTTTGAAAAACATTTTAATGAGTCTCCTCATCAATCAAAAAAATTGTGATACACTATGGAAGAATAGTTTAATTGGAATTCTAATTCGTAAACATTTATAGTGGTTATCTGAACTCTCTTGAATTACCATCGGTATGTTTCTTAAACAATATGACAGCATTTTTAAAAAAAAATCAAATATACATTCTTCTATTACACTATAATTAGAAATTATTGTCAATATATATATATATATATATATATATATAAGTCTTAAAAGAGGATTTGGAATGATTAAAAAGCTATCAAAACAATCTTATAAATCTTAACAGAACACTTACTTCTCGAAAAATTCTCAACTCCTTCCTTTTGTGAAATAAGCCTTAGATCAGCTATAGCATTACAAGACCATGTCCTGGAAAGAAAAAAAATGAGAAAACCTTTAGCATAACTTAGTTGTTAAAAGATTTTAAAACAAAAAAAAGACCCAAAAGTAATATTAAAAACTTGTCAACAGAAAAGAAAATCAGTATGTTAAAGCAAAGCCTCCAGATCTTCCACTTTAAGGAATAAATTATTTTGTTTCAAGGGGAGGCTGGTTAAATTGGGAGTCCATTAGTTAACCGAGAAACATAAAAACAGCTCAGAATATAGGAATCCTTTAGAATAAAGTTCAGAGGCGGAATAAGAACTACATCGCTTACCCCCGATCCTCTTCCCTGTTTTGAGGCAAATTAGCATTTGACCTAAAGAAATAAAAATTTTCAGGAAATACTGAAGTTTCACTCTCTAATAGAACTAAAATAACTAGGTAGTATTTGATGCCTTTAATAATCATAATCAGAATTGCTAAAACAACTTGGAAAATCTCAAATTTTAAATTTTCAAGCAATAAAA
Source organism: Nephila pilipes (assembly GCA_019974015.1). Classification (NCBI taxonomy): domain Eukaryota; kingdom Metazoa; phylum Arthropoda; class Arachnida; order Araneae; family Nephilidae; genus Nephila; species Nephila pilipes. The sequence continues at coordinate 241,024 of BMAW01129921.1, read as the reverse complement.
ATTCCAAATAAAATATTAACTCTGTTTTTTAAAAAAGTCAAAGGATTATGAAATTATTCATTTAAAAGGAAATAAAAATTAACGCTTTGCTCTTATTTCCTTACAAATTAACCAAACTTTTTTTTTTTAGCTTTGCTCAGCAATTTATTTTTTGAAACATTCTTAATATTTAAATGAATACTGATACAGGGGATATTATTTACAATTTCATTTTTCTCAACTTTTCATTACCCTCTCTATAACAAATATTAACAAAACTTTACATACATATTCATTTAAATATATTTGAAATTTTAAGACTTGTAATTTTAATATAGTTTAAAAGTAGCAATAAGAATTTTTTTTGGAGAAAGGGGAGGGTATTGAATAATGGTTTTGTTGTTGCCTTTTTTTTGAATGAATTGTCAGGGAGTGAGTGACTGTGAGGTTTTATGGCACAAGAGCCAATGTAGGCTATACTGCGCCAGAATTGTAAGGGAAAGAGCACACCTCTATTATATAAAACAATTATAAAATAGTTTATAGCCCAGACAACAGATTATTACTAGACAATAGCTTAGTAATAAAGGATTATTTAGGTCTCAATGATCCAACTCACTCTTTCAAAGATGATTGCTTCAAGAATAAATTACAAAAAAAAATAGAGGAAAAACCGAGTAGCCAGTAACTGGATTTCTCCTCCTCCACCCTAAATTCTTCCAATACTAGGTACTGCTTCATATCAGCTTACATATTAAATAGGACCAATTGTTCATGACAAAGAATATGCTGAAAGTTCTCATAACAGAATGAAGCTTTCTAGCAATATCCCCATATTTTATGAAAAACAAAATTTTTTCTTTCTATAAGACTACCCATTACACTAAATAGATCCTTGCTTTATTTTATATTTCAGGTAAGTAATACAATGTTTGATGAGGTAAGTCAGCTTGATTCTGTCACTTTTGCAGTGTTTGTAAGCTGCTTTTGTTTCAATTGGCATCATGATTAGAGTGCTTTCTCCTGTGGGGCAAAGCCAAGTGGCACCCAGACTAATTCTTCCATTATAAAATTTTGAATAGGTGCAGGATGGCAAGTCTACAAACCCCACCAGATTTTTCCCATTTTCTTCAAGGCCAAGAAAAAAGGGAAAGTAGAAAATCAACCAAAACAGGAGTTTTATTTACATACATTTTGATCTCATCCTCCTATAAAATCCAAATTATGGGATGAAATTATCAAATCTAAAAAACTCTCAGTCAAAGAGAAAAAACCTACTAGAAGGTAAAATCTAAAGAGAATGTTCAGTAACTAGGAAGAACCGTAAGAAAAAGAAGGTGCAAGAAAACTAGTCTTATTAAATAGGAAACAGAAAATTAGCTGCCTGTGACTCATGATCAAAATGAGTCACTCATGCATGGATTTGCAACCAACTTATACCTGGCATGCTAACTACAGACCAGTAGTTATTTTGAACTATTTACAAAGATTGCACCCATGATACATGCAGTAGATTTGAGCTTATTGATAATAAATTTGTTAACAAGCTATGCAAGAGGCTAACTTTGCAAATCTGAATGAATTAACATGATTTCTCCACATTAATTCTCAATTTTGTTTCTATAAATGATTGAAAAATTAAAATAAAATATGTTATTTAAGTATGCTTTGTGCTTTTTTCAAGGCACATGGTGTATCTAGAAAAAGTTGCCCTCTTGGATTTTTTCACATAACTCAGATTAGAGATCAGGAAATATTTTATAAAACCTACATCACTTTTCAAAAGCTTTGTGATTATAATTACTGTTATGTTTTTATCTGCTGTATTTTGAGTGGTAGGATGGAATAATTCTTCAAATTAAGCTACAATATCAGTGGTTTTATAGCCCTCTTTTTCCTATTCCAAGTATATTTATGTGATGCCCCGGCTTCACTATCATGGTTTTGAACAATCATAACTCAATAATTCCCACATGGAAAAGTCAATAAAGAAAATAAAATCACTTTTATTCAATTCTTAAAACAATCGAGAAATCAATTACAAATGTGGAACAGAAACCTTCATGTCTCAAGAAAAGATTACAAGAAAAATTTACATATTTGAATAGTTTAAACACAATTCACAGATGGTACAAAGACAGCAATCAAATATTTATCTTGTCCATAATCCCAACATCATGATTATATCCCTTAATAAATAACAGCTTGAGGAGTCGCAATATTATGTTTAAAAATATAAAAATACAAATAAACTGTTCTATCAGGATATTTGTCAGTGCTAAAAAGTGATTTAAAGAAAAACCATTTAAAAACTGCCCACGAATGCATTAAAAGTAGCTTTGAGTTGGGAACGAATTCCAAGTTGATTTACAAATATTAAATAACTTATAAACTTCTACCATTAAATATTGTGTGCCAAATTGCTTTCAATTCTCGGTTTATGAAAATGTCCAAATTTGCAATCAAAATTCCCAATCTCGCTCTCTCTACTACCAATTCCTGATGTATTTCATAATTTATAAACTAATTCAATCTCACTAAGTAATCACTCTTATTCACTACACTTCCAACATTATAATGCTATATTATATAAGTCACAGTTCATTCACAAACAGTGGTTTGAAATCAAATGTCATGCAGAGTCTAAAAAGGTTAGTTGAAGGGAAATACACTTAAAATTACATGTAAAGTTTGAGAACCCATTACAAGTAATACTTTGCATTTATATTTTTTCTAATCAACATTCATTGGTGCTATTCGATAAGTATAGCCAGTAAAATCCATATTTTGAATTACAATAAGATTCTGAATACTATACATACTGTTAATAAGAAACATCAAAACTTATAATTCATACTTAAAATTTCCATACCTTGTCATGCGAAAATTTTGAGTCTAAACACTGTATTTATAAACAATAGTACCTTTCTCAATTCTATTTTACAGTGTTCAATGATATCAGAACTCAATTAGTCAAACACTGACAACTAAGAATATCTCTTTTAAAGAAATTGTAATATTACTCAAGGATATTAAATTGAGATGCTTAATTTCAAAAAAAAAAAAAAAAATTGAACCCTCCCCCAACCAATTTAAAATGACTCAAATGGAAATATCATTGGTATTTTGAAAATTAAAGATAAAAAGAACTAGACTTGAGTTTATTAATAGTATAAAACCCAGAGATCAATAAGAATGTAAATATATTTTAACAATCAGTCAATTTTTAGCATATGCACTTCATATACATGATTTGCTAATACAAAAAGTAAAGTTCAACACAAACCTAAGACTGAAATAAATTTTTTATTAAACAACACAGTGTGGAAAAAAAAATTATGTTATCAATGTTATAGCATTTTATTGATTCAATTTCCTGCTAAAATTTACACTTGCAAGAACATACATTAAAAATCTATATATATTTGTAGTCTAATACATCATATTAGATAACACATCAATCAATAACTCCCGAGACTAACCCAGAGATGGCGCTCGTAGTAAACCAGTAACCAAGTCTTTCTAGAGTACGAACCTTTGCTTGAACCGTGTCAAAATTTTAAGTCGATCGGACCAGAAACAGCTGAGTTATCGAGGTTGGAGTAAAGTCGTTTTGTAGTTTGTTTAAAAAATGGAAAAAACCGATTTCGTGTTCTGATAAAACATTGTTTTTTAATGGGTAAAAACACCGTGCAAGCGAAACAATGGATTGAAAAATGTTACCCAGACTCTTGTCCATCAAAAGCAACGATTTGTCGGTGGTTTGCCGAGTTTAAACGTGGTCGTACCGACACAAATGACGCGGAACGCTCGGGGTAGACCTGTGGAAGCCGTTACACCGGAAAATGTGAGTGAAGTGACAAAAATTATAATGAAAGATCGTAAAGTGAAGCTCCGTGAGATTGCTGAGATGACACAGATATCATATGGAAGTGTATTTACTGAAAAAGGTTTTTTGAAGTGAAGTGAAAAAGGTTTTTTCCAAGTGGGTGCCGCGATTGCTTTCGATGGAACAAAAACAGCAACGAGTCGATGATTCAGAAAGCTGTTTATCGCTATTTACTCACAACAATAAAGATTTCTTGCGAAAAAAAAAAGAAAGAAAAAAAAAAAAAAAATTGAAAAAAAAAAAAAAAAAAATTTGGAAAAGCTTTGGAACGATTGTATCACCCTAAAAGGTGTTATGTTGATGAATAAAAAAAAAATTTGCAAAAAAAATGTTGTTTTCAATGTTAGTCTCGGGAGTTATTGATTGATGTGTTACACTATTTACATTTCAAATAATAATACATATTTAATAAAATATGTAAAAATAAGGGGTAGGAGAGGGAATAAGATATCTTCCATCATTTTATAAAATAGCAGTCTATTTTTGTCCCAATTTCTTTGCCATTGTACATGTAAAGTAAAATTTTGTTTGAAATACAAACATGAAATTCACTAATTTTGACCCATAATTTACATATTTCAACCCAAAAATAACCAACTTACAATCATCACCAAATTCAAAAAAATTATCTGACCATTAGATTTAACTGTTAGGACAATGGCAGTGCCACTACCGACCCGAAGACAAGCAGTAACCTAGCAATAATAGCGATTGTTTATTTTGTTTGGTCTAACAAAAAAAAAAGTGATCCTAATAGTAATAATAAAAGTGATCAGATAAACAAAATCTTTTTTTGAAAAGCAATTTTTATTTCATGTTAAAAGAAAGTTTTTTTAAAAAAACGGTTGAAATTATGCAATATTTTGACAAGATCACAGTATTATTTCATACAAAAAATTTTCCTCTCAATTCACTTATACTTTTAAAAGAACTCTTTGACACACACATATTTTAAAACATTTTTCTGATTTTCACTTGGTATGTGTGTACGAGTGTGTATGCGTGTCATCAAATTTTCGATCGTTAATTTAACCAACATCCCATTAAGCTAGAGCTCTGGAACTTTGGTAATCATTCTTATTCGCCTAACAATGCAATATTTAGACATTTGCTACAAGTTTTAACTAATATTTCAATAATTTTTTTCAGTAACGTAATTTGTGTCGTAACCTGGCGCCATCTATGGAAGATACATTGAATTTCGCAGAGAGAGATATGAGGTTTTTTACAAAGTTTTAACTAATATTTAAATAATTTTTTTAATAAACATTGCCACCATATATTTATATGTGAATAACACAGAGATGCTAAAATATCAAATACTTCAATTTTGATACAAGGTACTACACATTAAAGCTCCATACATAGTACTATGAGTATATATGGATTAGATTCAAGTGTTGAAGATCTATTAGTCATTGATTAATAACTCCCTTAATCATGGCTTCCAAGTAAAATATTATAGACCCATTCAATTTGATTTCTTATTGTTAACATCATATTAGATTACATCAGAAGCAACTACATTACCTATTTTTGAAATGTAGTCAGAAGATAAAGACAATAGCTGATCAATTAACTCACTCAAATTTTCACCATACAAGAACTTCGAGGCTCAGATGGGTTTAACGTGCATCCTCATTTTTCTTTCTTTCTTTTTTATTTTAATTAAGACACTAATTTATAGCCTGTTAACTAGACTATAAATCAGATGAATTCATAAATTTTAATCTTCTCCATCATTCCATCATTTTTTATACGTATTTTTTCTAAGAAAAAATATTTTCCTATCAACACTAACTGTCAAACTATACCTCTGTACAGAATAATCACAAAAGCTCAATTTGACCAGCATATATATTACAGATATGAAAATTTTCCTAATTTAAGCTTATTTTTAAAAACGAATATTAGTTAACTGCTAAATAAATGTTTAATCAATCTATTAAGATACCTTCATTGCTGAAACATAATGAATGATATAAATCAATAAATTACACTTACGATGAATCTGATTCTCCATTGCATTGTAAAAAGAAACCTAAACTTCTTGTGGGTTGTCTATCTTGACCATGAGTTGTCCGGGGCATAACCATGATTTTCCTAAATACAAAAAAAGTTTTTTAAAGAATAAGAAATCAGGTTACATGAAATCTAAATTTGATATAATGTATTTTCTCAGAATTATCAAAGTCCTGATGAAATTTAAATTATTTTCCATAATTTATACAAGCATTCATATACTCTGTTAATAAATATTATTCTGCATCAACAGCTACAACCAAATATTGTATATTAATTATTTAGCTTCACAAACTAGAAGTAGATGCACTTACTTTAACAAGATTTAATGCAAGAGCACATATATAACAGCATAATATATTATTTTATTTGTTCACGAGTTACAACAAGATTCTCCACACTTGGTCCCATATCATTTGATATCACCTTTTAACAATATTTTGAGTTTTAAACTACTCAAGAGGCACAGCAAAACATTAATAAATGTTACAATGTATAGAATTTATTTTCTATAATACAAAAGCAAAATAATCAAATTCCTAATAACCTTAATTCTTATTCATAAATATCATAGTTTTATCTATTCAGACTTCCTTTGTAAATGGATTCATAACTAAAATTTAAAAAAAAAAATGGCACAAAGAACATTAGTGAAGTATGATATACATTTTGAATGTTTTAACTTATTTGATGTATTTGAAATAAAATGAAAATTCATATTTTTTATAGGTAAATTACAGTATTCTAAGTCCATCTCTCTACATTCTTGAATTCCAATTTTTTAAAACTATACGTACAAAGATAGAATCATATATATAAGGCTAAAGGCAATTATATTTCAAAAATTGAAAAATCAAGATTTGATTGCCTGTTTATGAATTAAAACCAATAAAAAATTATAATAGTTATAGTTTATTATTACACTAGATAATAAGATATTGATAAAAATGAAAGTAACATAGACAATCCAAGAAAAACCAATTTAATACCATAACATCTTATTTATACTAATGAAAATATTTTGTTTTTAATATTTTTCTGAAGAATTGATTGATTTTAGAAACAATTCATTTTGTTGGATGTTTTGATAAAATCCTGTGGGAGTCAGTTAAGAATAGATTTTTCAAATGTTGAATGCTCAACATTGTGATAAACTAATTTCTTTTTGTCTTATATATATTTGATATTTTTGTCAGTATATATTTGAATAAAAATTACATTTTACCATAAGCCAGGACAAAAAATTAAAAACCAATACTGTACACATAAAACAAGTACAAACTGTAACCTAATATAAGGCATTAATGATTGAAATATGACACTTAAAAACAAATTGAATAATATAGTTATTATAATAATAATGTAAATGTTTGAAACCCAAAAATAGTTACCATGGTAGGTTCCGAATATAAGTGGGAGGACTTAAAGCTGTCTCCCTCAGTTTGCTGAAATTGGGCACAACAAATCTTAAAGTGGCTGCAGAGCGAGCTTCATCTGTAAAAAACAATATTAGAAACAAATAGATCAAAAACATTTCTTCAAAATGAACCATAAAAATACAAAAAGCAAAATTTTTATAAACTTTGTCCTTTTGCTATAATTTTTATTCAATATTTTTAAAAAAATAATTTTACATTACAATATAAACATTTTTTTAAAAAAAGTCAGAATTTTCAAGAAACATTCAATTTTAGAATTCCATCTTTCATGCTAATGTTACACAGCTTAAAAGTATTTTGTTTTCCGAACTAAATAAAATTGTTTAAAAATAGCAATTTATGTTTAAAAAAAATTTTAATAAAAGACAAACACATGTAAAAAGAATATTTAACAAATATAAACTAAAATTATTATAATGTATCAACATTATTTCAATTTGGAATATTACTATACATAAGGATATTAAGAGATTTCATTACAAGAAAAATTCCAGAGATAGTCATTTCGACCTCAAATTTGAAGTTAGTAACTCAATTAATGCATTTTAAAAATTTCAGATTGAGAAAATATAATTCATTATAATAATAAATTTTTAACTAGAATATTAGTTGAAGAGTGTCCTGATAGGCTGTTGAAATTCAGCAATCTAGAAATTAAAGCTGTCATGGTTATTGCATTTTAATTTTCAAAAAACATAAACAATCACTGTTAGAGTAAATACAAATGTCACTAATAGTAACTGCCTCAAAAATAAGATATTTTCTACACTTAAATTTTACCACACAAGAGTATCTCATTAAGTCTTGTAATTTACATTATATGAGGCATATGTTTAAACTTTCTTCAATCACAGTTATCTATGTAAATGCAAGTTAAGGATCACATTATTGTAAAACATACGAGATAATTCCAATTCTGAATATACAAAAGATTACTCAATACAGAATTCAATAGATAGGAAGTAATAGAATAGATAATTATTAAGTTTCTCTCAACAACAATCATATAATCTAAATAAGCAAAATTATTTTACCTTCTTCCTCCATAGCTTCTTCTTGATTTCCTACACTATTTTCTGTAATATCACCATTTAAATACCGTTCATCATTTTCACCTATATCAGTTTGAACTTGTCCATTATCATCTAAAAAAAGCATAAATGTGAAGATATATATAATAAGTTAAATATGTTACAACATCTAAGAAAAGCGCAATAGTAAAGATATATATCTTATACATATATAAATAATTATTTATATATAAATATATATTATATATATATGAATAACTAAAAATACGAGATAATTTTTAAGATTTTACATTAATAGTTCATCAAAACAAATCTCATGGGGTTTTTTTTATTTAAAACATATGCTAAAGTTTAAACAATTGCTAAAATGAAATATATAGAAACAAAAGATTGCTCACTAATATATATATATCATATATTATATCTGTTATTGAACTAAGTAATAAATACAATACAAACATTAAAAATCTTTATTCAAGATAAGACTACACATAGGTTAACTTGAAATGTTTATAAGTTAATACTCAAAAAAAAATGTGTACTTGTCCATTAATGTACACTTTTAAATGTGTAGAAAAGATTCACCTTTATTTTGATTTAGAAATATTGATTTTAAACTATATATTAAAAATAAATATTCTATCTTTATTAAGACACACTCTACTAAAATATTTTATATATAGCCAATATATGAAAAATAATAAATTATAATAGCCAATACATAAAAGAAAATACTTTAACTTTTTTTTTTTTTTTTTTTTTTTTTTTTAATATTGGAATAGATAACATCTCATATTTTTAAGTATACAATTAAGTTCAAGAACTAAATTTTAAATAAGAACATTAAAAGATATAAAATAATAAAAATTGATTGGTTGATTAACTAATTGATTGACTACTTAAAATTTTAAAAGTATCTAGTAAAGCAAGTATAGTTAGTTATGAATATTTTTTATTTACACAGTATTTTTGTTTTTCTTTATTACACAATAAAAAGAATTTTAAAAATGAAACAAAACTGAAAATAAAGATTCCTCAGAAAATTGTCAATTTTATAATGAATTAGCATACAAAAACAACTAGAAAAGTATCCAAAGTGTATCAAAATTATTTGGAAAAATATTTTTAAAAAATTAACAAATTTTTAAAAAATTACAGTTTTTTAAATTTTTTGCATGTCCCCTTCAATCTTAATTTTTTACAGTAAATCTGAAGATATTATCAAGTTTTTATACTACTTCTTATATTAAAACAAAATCATAAAAATGTATTATTCAACACTTTCCCAACTTATACTTTTCATCAAACAAAGCAACACAATTAAACCAATCAATGATATTAACAACATTAAGGAGTGTCCTTCTGAGCCACAATGCCTGATGATATTATGTCATCTAATAAGAGAAATAAAACATTCAACACCTTTCAACAATCACAGAAACTGTGCAATGGAATTACTATTTATATCTATTTTCCCTCTTATTCCCAGATTATAACAATACAGCAAATCATACTGTAAATGTTAGCCAAAATATATCAAGCCTTTTAACTATAAATTAACACATTAAAACAACAACTGTTTTAACAGATAAGAAACATGCAATATGCATTAACTGAAGAAACTATCCTATTTGATGAATGTTTCTATAGTTAAAATAAGGATAATATAATCATCATTAATAGTACATTATGGTTAGCAATATATGTGTTCAAATCTGAAAATTTAAGATTTCTAAACACGGACATTTCTAAAAGTTTTCATCAGCACTTAAAACAAAGCTTCATCCTTTAATTGTTTTTTCTAGTCTTTCCCACATGCACAACAAAAATATTTTAATTATTTTTCTCCACATACACAATAAAGAATGAATATTAAAAGGAATCAGGAATTAATGCAACAAAAAAGTTTTTTATACACATAAAAGTGCATTAAAATAAAGATTTTTTTAACTGATACTTTTCTATGCTTATAAGTCTAATTTAGTTCACATGCATTACTTCTTTATACTTTTTAGAAATTTCTTAGATTTAAAAAAATATTTTTAAGCCACCATAAATAATTAGAATACATTTGTAAATAATTTTAGAAAGCATATCAATATTTTTTCTGACAATTAGAAAGACCTCAAAATAAGCTAAATCAATACAAATAACATAATACTAATACAAATATAACATAAAAATAAACAATCAGATAAAACTTTAATATTCAAATATATATTCCAAGTTATAAGTGGTGCAATATTTGAATGAAAATTCTAGATGCATTTCTCACTATTTATTCCCCATTTATTATAGATATGCAAAAATAAACCTGATTTTTTAAACTTTTCTCTTTATATTAAGTAAAGTACTACAAGATATTTAACTTAAACACCTTAAAAAGTGTCAATTATTAAAAGATAAATTTTTTGATACTTTTCTATTTTGCAAGTGCAAGCGAAAAAGTCGCCAAAAATGATACAACCAACACCAAACAGAGTATGCGTATACTGAGTGTTCTCGCCAATACAGTCTGCTTGGTGAGATTTGCGCTGATGAAACGAAAGAATACTGTTTTTTTAAAGTAAAATAACTTTAAAAAAGTTTAACTAAAGTAAATTCAATTCAAATAAGCTCTTCCCTTTTTAAAATATTTTTCTGACCTTACAGCCAATTTTTCTTATTCATACATTAATATTTACTCTGTTTCAACCAATTTACAAGCAACTAACTACTAATCATGATAAAACAACAATTTTTAAAGATTTGAAATTAAAGATTTGCCAAATATTGAGTACTTTTGTCATTACATATATATAGGCCAAACTTAAATCATGAAAGAAAATTGTATATATATTTAATTCAAAAAAAACAATTCTAGAAAAAATATTACTTAAGCAACTCGGGAGAAAAAGAACGATAACAGTGGCACGATTCTAAGAATTGAAATAGTAGAATAATCAATTAACATATCTTATTCTCACATTAAAGTTCCAAGAAGAATTCCATTGCATAAATTTATGGACAAAAATAATAAAAAAAGAAATAACCTATGCTTAACAATATTCTATGAAACAAATGTAATCATCAAACATATATTGAAATAAATAGTTATTTTTTGATTACATAAAATTAGTAATTATATTATAGATGAATATTATCTTTCAATCTATTGTATTACACTGATTAAAAAATCAAGGTTCAACAAATCTTTAAAAAATATCTTCAAGTTCTAGGAAGAAAACGGCATTCTCACTGCATAAACCCATCACCAAAGAAATTTTGAATGAATAAATTTTTATACATAATTTAAGATTTTAAATTCAAAAGAAACACGATAAAGAACTGAGCCTCATAGCTCAAACAGAGTATAAAAATTCAACCATCAAAACAATACAGAAAATATCAGGAAATTCACAAAGTAATTAATATAAGTATTTATTTAAAGTAATTATATAAGTTTTAAATGAACCATTAGTTTAATTATAAACATGAATAGAAATATGAAATCATTGGTAATTTAAAATAAAGATGCCATTGTTATCAAATAACAGATCGAGTTTATAAAGACATACTTTGCATATTATAAAATAACAAGTTGAGTACTAGAGAACAAATATATCCTAATCTCACTGATTTTATAATAACTCCCTTTAAAAGACTTTTTACCTTATTATGCTCTTTATATTGTTATTATATCACAAGTTCAGGAGGATAACGATTTCTTTAATAGGCCTTATGAACATCTGTACTAATAAGTTGTCATTCCAATAACAAAATTTCAAATCTAAAATCCCAGATTCTAAGGAAACTAGTAAATTTATTGTATCCTTGTGACTAAGAAAATTTAAAATTTTTGAAAAAATAAACATAACAATGCTTGAAATATAGGAGAGCTTTAGATAGCTTGAAAAAAAATTTCATAGGTCTGAATTATATTTTTTCGAGTAGTAAGGCTGCAAAAACTTTACAGAAGACAAGCAAATAAAAATAAATTAAACTTAAGCATGCAAATTTCTAAAAACTCTGACTTGAAATCATAAAAATCAATTAAAATATGAAATAATAAACAAATGAATATCAATTCTCAGCTATTATTTAGAACAAAAAAAATTAATAAACGCTAAAATAAAAATGACATGCAAAAAAAACAAAATTAAAATCGAACAAATGCTTTGTTTACACAATTACATTGCAAGTTACACAAAAACAAAACAAATAAATATAAATGCGCCACACAGAATCTATTCTTAATAACATGCATAACAAGACAAGATTAAAACTAATCAGCTGATTCAAGATACTGAAAAGAAACATAGAAAAGCAATCAACGCAGCATAATCTTCATATATATATGGAAAAAAATTAAAAGGATAAATATAGTATATGAATCAGCGTCTTCATCGGAAAATCATTATCATAATCACCTTCACGAGTGTCCATTTCCTCCGATTCTGAAAGGTGACAGTGTTTATCATAAACAACTTGATTTAAATGGTTCATATTAGAAACAGGACAATAGAAGCTTTCCTTAATTTTCTTCGATTTAATATGAATTACTGTTCTCTCCTTTCCCGAGCCAGTTGCCAAATTCTTTCCAGACACACTCACTTTAAAATACTTGCTCGCTATTCGCCCAATGTCTGCTGGTGTCAACCCCCCTATAAGGGGAAGGCATCAACACCCGATTTACAAACCAAAAAGAAGTCAGCAAATTTAGTTTAATGCTCACCGATTAATAACTTCTCACAAATAACTATCCTGTATTCCTCGCACGGTTAGTTCACCTCATGTCATGAAAATAAACAAGATGGCGGAAAACTTCTGCCGGGTATGATGGGACAGAAATAAAACTTAAATAATCATTCTCAGGTCCTAAATAATATTTCTAAAAAATTTATTTTTGTTTCAAAATTTTTTACACCAGATCCTAGATTCCTTTCGTTACAGTACGACCTGCAACACTAGGCCAAAATCTCACGTTTTTGAGTCATTTGTTCTTGCCTTTAACTGCTCTAAATTTCGGTTCATAAATCACTCACCAGATGGAGAATTAAGAAATAACTCATACTGATTGGTTTATGAGAAACCTATTACGTCATATTGATTGAAAATTGCTGCAAACACACAAATCGGGAACAATATAATAATGACAAGGTAATTAATTTAAATAAACATAACAAATCTAATACAGGAACAGCTTTGTTTAAATGATATTAAATAATATATGACAAAAGTTCAAATAGATAATAACAGATGACCTATTTAACGAGTCGCCCACAGTCAATTGCTATTGGTATTTTCGTTTTCAATTTATGCTGTTTTAGTACTGAAAAAGTAAGTTCAGTCGATTCTATGTTTATACGAATTGTGGAGGAGAGATATCACAGTTCGCACACACGAATTTCTCAATAGCCTTCTTCTGCAAACTAATTTCCGTTAAAACTTTATGGTTGTAGGCATAGTTTTGTGGAGTAATCAGTAGACAACTCTAAGTTCACTACATTCTTTTCAAATCAAAAGAAATTTTAGTTACTTTTTCTTCAGAAAGTTTAAAAAATCACTTAGAAGCTTCACTTTGAATCTATAATATTTATCAGTAACATGTAAATTCAAAAACTCTATTTATTCCTACGATGAAAAAGTAATCTATTTGGTCAGTAAATACTTTGGGGATACATAAATATTTCTCTCTTGAATCTTGAATGAACTCATATGTTCAAAAACAATATTAAATATCTCAACAATTTCATCTCGATGTTCTGCAAAAAAATGAAAAAATCTCTGTAACATTTTTCATGTAGAATAGAATGTCATGCAATTCAGTTTCAAATTCTTTTAAATAATACATCCGTGTAAGAAATAATTCGGCACATATCTCAAGAAGAATAGAAAACTCCAAAATACTTAATATACTTTCGGTTGGGAATGACGTAGAAATAATTTTAGTTGTGAAGCAAAATGACAAGAATATGATAACATTAAAATTTACCAATCTCACTATCCTGCTTTAAAGTTATAGAATGTTGATTTTTTTTTACTTTCTACTATTATCCACTCTAATTGATTCACCCTTTTACTTATTCCTTTCTTTTCGTTTGTCTTTTCTATGTATATTTAGAACTTTCCCTTTGCTGGCATATAGCATAAATTAGAAGTAGAACATATGACATGGATGCAATCACGTTCATTGTATATAATTATTACGGTGCGATATTTTGAGCTCTATGACAAAATGCAACATATCAAAATTTGGATATTGAAAAATTTAAGGATAAATCCTTAATCTATTTGTATAGTTCTTTAAAATTATTACGTACTATTAGCTTGTTAAATTGATAGGTAATCTTCAATAGTTATTAACATATTTACATTTCCTTTTCTCACTTAGTCGATTATGTACTTAAAGAGTTATCAGTTTTAATTTATTTTCATAAAAAACGCTTACAATCCTCAAATTATATATTTCCACGCTTCTCCATAACACCACGCAGTGAGGTCGTTTCCTCTGCTCTTATCTGGAACTTCACCCGCACGGTTATTCTGACTTTTTCTACCGGCGGAGACTGACGGCAGCCCGCCCGGCCAATTTACACGTGTTGTGAGCATACTACAATATGCTCCCATCGATTCTCATAAGGACTTTTTCATGCAAGTTTTTTCTTGCATCTTCTTGTGACTTCCCCTGCTACAAATTGGACTGAATATTTAGACTGTTTTTTTATTCCTTAGACTTTAATATGCTAACCACCTTTGGTGTATTAGCGTGCTAGTGGGCGCTACGAGCCATTGAGACCTTGTGTGTTCCTTAGGACTATTTTTTAATTCATAAAAATTCGCTATAGTGAATTCAATCCTGTGGATTACCATGCCAAACTACCTGGATCTCAAATTCAATGTTGCTGGATTACTGAAACTAGAGGAGGTAAGTGCCATTTTCGGTGCGACATTTTTATTCCTGAAGCCTGTAAAGATGTTTTTCTCTAATCACAACTTAGGTACTCTTCATCAAATTCTCTCTTCCTAAAAAAAAATTTATTGATTCAGTACTTAAAAATCTAGCTTCTGAAGCCACTTAAAAATGCTTTGAAAAGTTAAAATCCACTCTTACCATCATTACTGTACGTAAAGACAATGAATTTCACGAAGTAAAAAGTAAAATAAAGTTAAAGTCTCCCAAAAGAATTATAAATACGAATTCAAAAAAATTAAAAAACAAAACAAAACAGGAATGTAACCTTCCATTGAACAACAAATATTCTGAGCTCTCTGATGAAGATTCAGATATCGAAAGTAATTTCATCTCTGATATGGTAGATATTAATTCTCAAGCAAATAGTAGTGATAAAACTGAAAATAAAAAAAGTAAAAATACTAATGAATACGACTTAGAATTCCCCGACGTATTGAAAGAGGAAGCTAAAAAAAAAAACCTCCCCCAATCATCTTAGCAAATATTGATGACCCAAAAGCAACTCTTGAAAATATAATGAAATTGAAAAAATGCGAGCTCAAATATGACTTTAAAAGAAATAGTTTAATAAAATTTCTCCCTACAGTTGAAGCATTCAGAGCAATCCAAAATCCTGTCGAAGATGGGAATTTAGAAGCTCACTCATTTTAATTACCTAGTAAGAGAATCCTCAAATGAATAATTAAAGGCCTCCAAATTAATTATTCCCACGCTAAAATAATTCAGGAATTAACTGAATATAATCTAATAATCAGTGAATTCAATAACTTAAAATCCAAAAATAATAATAATAATAACCAACCTCTACCTTATTTTTAGTTACACTTCCAAAAGCAGAAAGCAACAAAAAAATTTTTAATCAATGATATTTTATACCTTTCAGTTAAAATTGAATCTCTCCGAAAAACACTCAATCAATGCTATCGCTGTCAAAGTTATTTTCCCCACTCTAGATTCTACACAAGGGAATTTGAATGTGTGAAATGTAGAAATAATCATCCAACTCATAGCTGCACCAAGACTCCTGAAAGCCTCCCCCCAAATGCTGTAACTGCGGAGGAGATCATACAGCAAATTACTCTGGTTGCCCTAAAACTCCTATGAATTTCAAACCTTCTTCCCCACTAACCACAAACTACTGGGAAAAATGACGTAAAAATGCCAAAAAGCAACAATAGCCAAATCGACCAAAACTCCCCATCCTTCAAAGACAACCAACCTTCAAGTCTTCCCTACGTTAATGAAATTTAAAAAAAATTTCCAAAACTTCAAGTTTGGTAAAATAATGGAAACTTACCAACAATTTAAATCAAGAGGACAAATATTCGCTGATAATAAAATTGATTTATGTTCAAAAATTGAAAAATCATTGATTTCAAGCCGAAATGCAAATAGCAATAAATCAAAAATAGGAGAACTCCAAAATTTCTTTGATGATTACAACCCAGACATCCTCGGAGTCCAGGAAACTCACCTCAAACCCTCTGAAAAATTTAAAATAATACCACCACTTCTAAAAATAGCACCATCCGTATCACTACCAAAGACAACCACAGTATCTACTATTTACCATCCTTCCAGTAATCTCATCAACCAAAACGATTTAATCAATATCCTCTCAGACAAACCCACTGTTCTGTCTAAAAGGTTTTCATTAGAAGGATTGGGAGAGCTTCGAAATTTTACAACAATTTTTAATGACTTGGATGGACACACACAAAAAGACAAATAGTTCAAATCAGAAGGTGGGGTGAATTATCGTTCTAGATAGCAGTTCGAATTCGACACATTCATAGCATCGCCATGTTCTCAAGTTCTGTTTACTTTCTCCGAATTCGACTGGCGTTACCAATCGCAGTTTAATAAACTATACAAAAATAATTGTATCCAATTGTAAAAATAATCTCACGACACCCACCGGAATTTTAATAGGTGATTTTAATGAGAAACATCCGACCTGGAACAGAGGCAGAGCAAACAGATCATGTAAAATTATTCATGCTATGGGCAACACAAATAACTTCCATATAGCTGCTCCCGACTCACCCACTCATTTTTCTTACAATAGCAATACTTACTCTAAAATAGATTTTGCTATCTTCAAAAACATTCATTTCTACAATATCGAAAGTGCATTTGAACTACTTAGCGACCATAACCCTTTACTAATGAGCATCACTTTCAATAAAATTCTCCCTATCCCCCTTCGCACTCTAAGAACCACTAATTGGTTCCGCTATCAAGAAATTTTATATAATATCACAAAAGGTAACCCCATTATTAATAATATTTCTGATCTAGAGCAATCAATTACATTCTTTACTACTAATATCCAAAATGCAATTAGCCATGCGAATAATACAAGATCCCTCAACCCTCCCCCTTATTAGACTTCCCCTCATATCAGAAACCTAATTAAGGAGAAAAATAGGTACAGATATTAATGGCAAAACACCAGATACCCACCTTTGAAAACCGTAATTAATAACCTCTAAAAGCAAATTAAAAATGAAATTAATACATTTAAAAACAAAAAATTGGAAAACCTACTCCGCCACCTTAATAATGAAGATAACTCCCTTTTTAATATGAACAAAAAACTTCCTAATAAATATTACAATATCTCTCACTTATAGGCAATAATGGTCTAGTATTCTCTGTTAAAGAAAAAGTTGACCTGCTTACCCATAATCTTGAATCCCCGTTCCAGGAAAATCCAACTCCATGTGAAGATGACGATCGTATTGAAAAATCAGAATCAATAGCACAAAATTATCTTGAAACCCATACCAATTTTAATTTCTCCTCCCCTCCTCCCCTCCCCCTCTGAAATAGCTACCATAATTAAAAAGTTAAGCAAAAATACAGCCCCAGAAGTGGACGGCTTCATAATCAAGCCTTTAAATTCTTCCCCCCAACGAACTTACTCATCTCACAAAAAGTTTTCATAAATGTCTCATGTTTGCCCATTTTCCACAAAAATGGAAACATGCAACTATTATTCTCTTCCCAAAACTCGTCCAAAACCACTCCATTCCCTCCAACTATCAACCTATCAGTCTACTAAATTTTATTTCAAAAATCTTTGAAAGAATCCTGTTAACCGGAATACTTACTCATATTTCCACTAATAATATTCTTTCAGATTCACAATTTGGCATCCGTACTAACCACAGCACTATCCATCAACTACTACGGGTTGTGAATACCATTACTGAAGGATTTAATTCCAAACAAGTCTCTGGAGGTATCTTCCTCGGTATATAAAAAGCTCTCGTACGCCTCTGGCACGACGGATTGATCTTCAAACTAATCAAATGAAATCCCCCCAACATAATAATTATCTTAAATAACTATTTTAAAAATAGAACATTCCAAGTTAAACTTAATTATACTCTATCTCTACAATATGCCATATACAAGCCGGTCAACCTCAAAAGTCTGTAATTTCCTCAATTTGCTACAGATTGTTCACATATGACTTCCCTCAGAGTCTCTACAATAGACTCTGTTTATTGACAGATGACGCAGCAATCCTCACTCAAGGAGAAAAATTCAATCAATGTAATAGATAAATTACAAAATCATCTAAAACAAATAAAGGAGTTGATGACGACTCTCTGGAGGATTGCTGCTAACTCTAGTAAAACTAAAGCTCTCATATTTAGAAAAGGTCACGCCCCCCTCCTCCTAGTAAAATTTTTAATGATCAACTCTCTTGGGATTCTGAGATCAAATACTTAGGAGTTATTCTAGACTCCAAACTCACCTTCAAACTTCATATCCAATCAATAATTGACAAATGCTGGGCCAAAATCCATAACTGCATACTTTTAATCGGCAGAAATTCAGTACTAGCTCTTGCTAACAAAGTCCTTCTCTATATCCGCCCTATCCTGCTTTATGCTTCCCCCACTTGAGGCCATGCAGCACCTACCCACATTAAAAAAATACAGGTCCTATAAAATAAAACCATCCGCTTGATTACTAACTCACCTTGGTATGACAGAAATTCTGTCATACACAAGAATCCCAGTATTCCTCCTATTATTTAACACATCAACTATCTCTCTAGAAGATTCTATAATAGACTAACAAATCAAAATAACCCACTAATAAGGAACCAGCTAATTTTTGCTGCAATAATGGAATCCATGACCTACCCTACCAATCTTGCAATAATTATTTCCATCTAATTCCTCCATAACATTTTGCATTCCAACCGAGACCGTTTTAATTAATTCCTTCTCACTCCTTCAATAGCCTCTTTTTCAGTCAGTAATCTCAATCCAAGACCTACGTCATCATCTATTCTGCTTATCATCAGATGTTTAATACTCTCTCACACCACCCCTCTCTTGAACTAGTTTGCTGATCAATGCTGTACACTCAGCCAAACAAGAACCCTTTTAACTTTTCCCTTCCTTCTTCTGCTTTCATATCATCAAAAAAAGTTTAAATAATATTTCATTTACTACTGTTTTAATTTTACAATAGAAATTTTTTTTAAAAAAAATCAAATAAATAATATTTTGCTGAAGATTAGACATAGTCTATCCAAGGCATTGAAGGGGTAAAAAAATGAAATTAAGAATGATATAAAATTTTATAATCTTTTCTTACGATAAGATTAGTAAAAAAAAAAAAATTTTAATCTATAAAAAAATCTTATTCTCAGTGTAAGCAATTCATTCACTTTCTTATCCACTTTCCTCTCCCTTTCCTTTAATTTATGTTTTTATAATTCATATATGCATTAAGCACATTTTTTTAATATACTTGTTTTAATATTAAAAAAATTCAAGGCTTCAATATGATACTGAGTAAAGAGTCCACCGGACTGGCACTCGTATATAATTCCAATAAGTTGTTGCAATTGTTGGAAAACTTTTCTTAACTTATAAAGCGAGCAATCTATTAATTCGCTTTGATGACAGAGAGAATGTACGGATAACCTATTTTATGACTCGTTTACTTATTTATTTATTTATTTTGCATTCATTTTTTTTTAAGTCCACAGATTCTGATATCACTAAATTTAATTTATGAGCATAATAATGATTTAACAAAAAACATATGGACATTTATCTTTCACAAGTTACTTTAACCCTCTCAGCATCAAGAGGAGGTACTGCTCCATTAGAAACGTTAGCAGTTAGTTTATTTTGACATTTAAATATTGCAAACCCATAACCAGACAAAGGATGAATAGGGTAGTGGCCGCACTGAAAAAATATTTGCTCGAACAGACAGATTCCCATATTTATCTCTTTTAAATAATCATTTCTCAGCACGTCTCTCAGTAATAAAAATGAGAAA
>BMAW01129921.1:115158-201193 GCA_019974015.1 Nephila pilipes | reverse complement strand
TAGCTTAAATAAATTCAATTTAATAATTTACTGGTTCCTTTAATTTTAATATCGGAAAAGTTTACTATTGTCCATTTCTCGATATTTCATCGATTACTTTAATTCTAATATTTAATTGAGAAATTTAGTAATAATTTCAACAAAAAAAAAAAAAAAAAAAAAAAAATTTTTTGGAAAAAAAAAAAAATTAAAAAAAAATATTTAAAAAAAAAAAAAAAAAAAAATGAATTAGTAGAAACGGATTTTTTGAAATTAGAAGACATGAATGGCATTAAAATGCATGAAAAAAAGGAGTAAAAAAGTAGTCGAAAGGGAAGAATGACTATTTTCGAAGCAATGAAAAAGTCTTCCTAGTTTGGGATAGCTTTCAAACACTCGAACAAAATGAAGGGCAATCTAGCCTCACGAGGGCCACAATTCCAATGAATTGTTTTATGAGGGAGAGGGACCCCTCTCTAACGGAAAAGCTCGCGAGAAACTGTGTAAAACAATGACAGAAATTAAATTACTCTCCTTTTCTCTTGTTTTGAATGGGGAGGAAATAGGAGTGGAAGAATCGAGGTGGGGAGACACTCTACAATACTTGCTTTTTCTGTCAATCTAGAGGAAATATTTATTACCCTGTGACGTCATTTTCAAACTTCATGATAGCTGTCAAAACATAAATATAAAGAAAATGGAAAATATTAGAGCAAAATTGAAAAAAATTAAACGCATCCAAGAAGTTCCTGTAATTTCTCATTTATAGGAGAACTATTTATTTCTGCTCCATATGACCAATATTGTATGATTACTTCGTTCACACTAAGTAACGCCCCCTCCCCCTCCCAGTAATTCCTTATTGCTTTCATCGATTCTTACTTTCAGAATCATTCGAAGGGAGCCTTAAGGGTCTGTTCCTTTTGGCCCCTTTAAATCGGACAGCCGTCCTCAAAAGGATAACAAATGAACTGCTGCTAAGAACGTCGTTATTCCATTTTTTTTTTTTTTAATCTGATTTGCGCTTTCAATTTTGCTTTTCATCTAGATAAAATCACAAAATTAATGTTTAATTTCACTACTTATTTTCAATTCCTTATTTGATTGGAATTTAACTAACTTTTATATAAGAAAAATAATTTTTTTAATGAATCTAGTTTTTGTTATTTATTCCTTTCATGTGATTGGCTTGTTGCCGATACTGCGCAATGGGGAAAAGTCAGAGCTCTGAAGAGCAGCAACATTAAAAAGATGGGAAGGGCAGGATATGTGTTTGTGTTGTTTCTTATCGTCTAAATTTCATCATATCGACTTTTGTGTTCTAGGAAAGCAATTATGGCCAAAGTAATATAAAAATTATTTTTTAGAACTAATTTCGAAATGAATGAACAGCAAGAAATAGATCCTTATACAGGTATATCATTATGGGAACAACAGTGCATTGACGAAACAGAAAAAACACCCGATACAGATGTTGAATTGCAAAATGCAAAAGACTTAGCTGTACAGAAACTATGGTTTTTATTCCAAAATGCTGCTACAGGCATTACACAATTGTATAAAGGTAAGGATGAACAAAGAAAAGTTTCTGTAGGAATAATATATTATATAAAAACTTTCCTCGTTGTGATCGAGGGTTAACATTGCGAAACGTGGGAAAAAATTGAAAATGGAAACTTGGTTAAAAAAATCGATATTTGTGTAAAAACTATGGGTTGAGAATTTTATATATTTATTTATCTCTCAGTATCTGTGCTAAATACAAATATATATATGTATTGTATTTGATTTTGCCTTTTTTGTTCAAGGCATATTGAAAACAATTCGCGACCAACCGTTACTAAAGGTATATAAATCTTGGTTTTTTTTATCATTCAGTTTTAAAGATAAGGGAGAATGAATGTTTTCGAATTATGTAATATTTTTATGGAAAATGCGATTTATGGCTTTGAAAGTGAAATAAATTAAAGTTGTGATTAATATACTATATCTTGTTAAATTTTATCCATCTGAAGTTGTACTGCTGTTGCTAATTATTTTCTAAATGAACCACTGTTTTTAAGATTAAGTAAATTGTATTTTATTGCTTTAGACGTATAGAAAGATGGTTTCTTGGATAAATATTGCTTTGAAAAACATATTTATACTAAAATCGAAAAGCCCATTTAATATGCTAATAAAATGTAAGTTGAAAATTAAATCTTTCAGTTTCAAGTAAAGTTACTGAAATTTTTGTATGCTGTTGGAGAAATGAAATAAAAGGTTTTAGTAAAAATGCATTATTGTTCATGAAATAACTCGTGTAAGTAAACTTAGTTTTTTTTTATTTATATCTGTATAGGTTATTTAAGTATTTGTAGTCTTGGTTCAATATAAACAGTGTAGTTTAGATAACTTAGAATAGAAATCAACTTAAATGTACAAGTTCTCTTCACTCCAAACCAAAATAAACATTTACTCTTTTTCTAAATTTATATATATATATATATATTTGATTTCTCTTAAATAGTTAAGTTTAATACTGGTCATTCATAGAAGTAATTTATGTTCTATGTTGTTGATTAAGTTAATTGCCTTGTAAACATAATTTTCTCTTTAGGTTTTTTTTTTTATTTGTGTGAAATTTGGTAGACTATTTTTGTTAAATCGGAAAAATATCTGTAAACTATTGATGTAGATAACAATTAGATGTAGTCTATTTCTTTATTGGCTCATGTTTTAATGTAGCATTGTTTAGCACATATTTAAATAACAGTTCAATCAACATTTATCATCAGCTACCATATCTGTTTTTTCATCTAGACTTTTGGAGCAAATTATAAAAATTTTGTACATACTTACTGTAGAGTAGAATGCAGAATTTCAAAGCTTTTGAAGCCTGGAAAAAAAAAAAAAAAATGGGAGCTACTGTTTGATTTCAAATCAACAATGGAAATGTTTAATTTTTAGATTCTTCTGAAGTGAAAAAAGCTACCCAATACTACTGATGCAGCTGAAAATTCAGTAGTATAATTCTTTATTACAAGAATAAGTAAAGTTTTGCTATTGTATGTTAATAAAAGTTTGAATATATTCATATGCAAAAAAATTATCAAATACAGTATGGGGAAATTGTACCATCTTGTTCAAGCATTTGTGAGTGGTATCACAAATTTATGACTGCAGGAAGTGTGAATTATAAAAAAAAGGATATGATAGTTCTAGCACTAAGTGAAGTGTGAGTGGAAAGAGTACATGGTGAAACATTAAAAAATCAATTTGCAAAGCAAACCAAGACTGAATATGGCAAGATCCATGGTACACAGAATGCTTTATAAACGATTATGACTTTCAACCTATAAAGTTTAGACTCTGTAAATGTTAAATTTGGATGATTATTCGAAACATTTCGAATCTACAGAATGATATACTGCATCTTGTCAAGACTGATGAACTTTTTCTGAATAAAATCATGTTTTCTGACAAATCATCATTTCATGTTTACCATGAATCTCTTGAGTAATTCATTCCCACAATGTTGGATTGGCAGGGATGGCCCCCCTAGAGCATGGACGTCCTAATCTTCTAACATTACTCTGCTAGACTTTTTCTTTTGTGGTTATGTAAAAGATGATGTGTATGGAACAAAAGTTGACAGTCTTGTGAAATTGAAACAAAAGATCCAAATAGATGCAGTTATTGTTGATGTCAACATGCTGAATTATTCATGAATTGAATTGGATTATCATCTTGATATTGCTCATGTTTGGAAAGGATCCCAAGTGGAACTTTACTAAGGTAGTGGGAAAAAACTTTTTGAGTTATTCTATTTACTGTTTCTATGTTGTTTTGCTGTAGGCCTCTTCTTTTTTTTTTTTAAATAAATTTTGGAAGTTGTACAGATCCTTTTGAGACACCCACTTAAATAACAAGTAAAAATATCATCAATATATAAATGAAATTTACAATGTATGGTTAGTTAACAGAGCAATTAAAAAAGTTCTTAAAGAACTAAATCAAACTGAAAGAAGTTGTGTCTAAAAAGTGATTTTATATGAAAAACAGTTTAATTTGATGACAGGAAAATTGAGATCCAAGAAAATTTATTTAATTTTTTTAACAATAATCCTTAAATAATTGTCATCGCTGTGGTTATGTCATGGACAAAACAAGTTAGTGCATATAAAGTTTTTTTTTAAATGTTTTTATATAGTTTGTGATGGGGGAGATAAGGACTGGCCAGAAGAGCCATTGCTTTATCATTGCAAGTTGCAGTACTGTTTCCCCTGAATTGTGAATTTCGTAGGGAAACTTTCACATGCCTTTTTGTATCATTGTTTGGTAATCATTTTTACAAATTTACTGTCATTTTCCAATTTATAACAACTATGTGATTTATGTTTATGGGAAAGTATCGCAAATATACCCCAGAGAATGCTTTTATGTAATTATTCACTTATACTAGAGAGAAAAACAAAAGAACATGTGGTGGATTTCTGAAGCATTTTTAATACGAACAAAATATTTTGATTTTCTAAAGATTTTTCAGAATCTTATCAATACTTATTTATATGTCAATGGTTTTAAGTTTAATTATTTAATTTAATTTTTTTTAAACTTGAATTTAATGTATTAAAAAGTAATAATTTCGAGCATACAGATAGAGAATGATTATTAACTTTATAAAAAATATTGGTACTTGCGTATTATAGTGGTGCCCGATGATTAATCACCAAGCGACTAATAAATATCACCAAGTAAGATGCATAAAAAGGAAAGCTTCACGAGTTTGGCGAGGACTTAGCGTAATCGTAATTTGATGGGTGCCGCTATAACGGACAAGTACCGAAATATTTTATGTAAGTTATAAAAAAATTTTTTGAAAGATTGTGGGATTTTCATAAAAATTATAGTATTCTTAGAATTGTAGAGATACAATGGGATGTGCTTTTAAAATTTATGCTTCACTTTTTTAAAATCTGTATATTAAATTTATTTAGAATGATGATTGAAGCTGAAGAAGATTTTTACTCAGTTTTGCTCCTCAAAGCTTTATTCTTTATTGAGTCATGTGTCTTCCCTTCCTTCTAGTTGAACTTTCATGCCCTACCTTTTTTTAGGCATAGAATGAATCCTACAGATATTTACAGGGTCCATTAAATCTGAAGATAAGTTGTTCATTTTGCCTGCAATGTAATAAATTGGGGTAATTATTTGTAGTGATTGATATAAAGGAATAATATATGATTACAGATTAAATTGTATAAAAAAAAATCAGTGTTTACTTTGAGAGGATGCAGTAAAAGAATATTTTTAAAAATTCATTTAATCGGTTAATTTGTTAGTTATGAAATATTTATTCAAGTGTTTTTTTAATTTTTATTTTTATTCCTGGATATTCAGTTTTTTGTTTGTTTGCATTTTATATGAAAAAACTGACACACTTTTCTTGAAAATCATGGTAAGTTTTCTGTTTGTGATTACTTTTTAGGAATTTTATTTTTCTTTTGTCTTCTGCCAATTTTACTTAATTTAAAGAAAAATCAAATGAGTCAAGCTTTTAATTTGACAGTAATAGATGGATAACTTGTCTTGATAAGCATTTAAGATGATCTTTCATGTACAGGCTAGGTTGGACTTGATAAATTTGACCAGTTGTTACAAAAATGAACATAAATCAATATTTTGATGTTTACTTAATATGCAAGACAAAATTTTTGTTAAAACTAAAAGGTTTTATGTTTCAAAATTTTTAACATCAAATGAAAGAAAAGTTGAAATTTTCTCTACTAATTTAATTTGCAAAACTAAACTTATCAATTATGCATTATTATTTATTAAAATTTATTTTATAGATTTAAGCTTGCACTCAAACAAAAATGTCAAAAATTTTCTACACTTCACAAAACTGATCTTGCTTGATTACGTTATGGAGGGTGTATGTATTTTTAAATGTTTCATAAGTAGATATATTTATTGAGCATGTGTTCTTATAAAACAAAATGTTATTATAATGTTATTTTTTTAAATGATTTCAGATCGACAGAATGGTGTTTCTCTATGGGTGCCTTTCCAGACAGCTGCCAGTAGTGTTACTAATTTATATAAAGGTATGTATTACATAAAGGTATATTGTGTAAGTGTATATCTTGAAAGAACACATAAAGCTTGTGTTTATTTTAAGGAATACCAATCTGCAATTGTCTTTATATAGAATAAAATTGGCAAGTATTCCTTGTATAACAATATTCGTGTAGATGTTTATGATTCTATAATAATTAACTTGTATTGAATGGTCATGAGAAGTATGTCATCCTAACTGTTAAACTACGTTATTTTATTATTGAAAATTCATTTGGTATGTGCAATTGAGAAATAATTTTGATCCAAAAAAAGGGAAAATACATTGTTCTTTTGTCTTGATTTTTTTTTCTTTCAAATTTTTTTTTTTTTCCTTTTAAAAATTTTTTTTTTTTTCCCTTTAAAAATTTTTTTTTTTTTTTTTTTTTTCCCTTTTCTAAGTATTATTATTATTTGAGTGTAAAACTAAAGTACTACTTATCTAGATGTTGATATTTGTAATGGCAGTTTCATATTGTGAAATTCCTGAAATAAACCTCAGTTTTTGTAAAAGTGATAAATTTTGAATTGGTAAAGGATTTGTAACAGAATTTATGGGCAAATTTACTTTTTAAACTAATATGAAAAAAAAATACTTGTCCACCAGTATTTCAAATTTTAAAAAAAATATGTGTTAGGGAAGTATGTTAATATTGAAAGCTATGCACAAAATTAAAGATTATGTATTGTTGCATTTGCATCGGCACTTAGTAGAACAATATTTAATTTAGAACTTCCTTTAAATGCTTGATGCTCAGATTCTTTGACCTGTAAAATATGATCTATGGTTTTTAGACAAATAAATAACTCAAAAGAAGGATTATTCTCACTGAAATACACATTACAATAAACTTTATTCGCTCGCCTTCACAAATCCTAACTACAAATACAGCGTGCCGGCGATTCTACTCTAAATTCTATTTTTACAAGTTGAGTAGTTCACAGCTTCTCGCGGATGCAACATGTATAAAGACAAGTAACAATGCTGGAAATGTGTTAAAAAAGTCATGCAGTGGTTGTGTATTATTGAGATTTTACAATATGTATTTTTTTACTCAAATATTTTGATTCTTTTTTCTTAATATGTTACATTTTATGTATTATTTTTTTATTTATTGTTAAATAACATATTTTAATAAATATAACACATTCAGTATGTTACATTTATTTTGTATCAAATTATGCATATCTTGTATAAAATTTGCTAAAATGCTGTGGCTGGTGTTTTTTCTGTCAAGTTCTGATGCTACTAAAGACCTGTTGTGTAGCAAGGCTAGGGTGTTAAATCTGCCAAGACTTTAAGTCCTCCCATTGGTGTGATGCGGAAATTTGGAGGGGTAGGTGCAAGCTTAGGTGTTGCCCTTGTCACTTGACCAAGTTTTAAAGTTATGAGGTTTGCCGTCAATAGCTTTGTATTGCTCCTTTTAATGAATAATCAGTCAGCTAATTGCTTTATTCACATGAATATTAATTTTGTGAAAATGATTACTGTATTCGAGATTATTTTAATTTGTCACATTGAATTTATTTTGAAATCATTTTGTTCATACCCAAAGAATTAAATAGCATGCTTGATTTTAAAAATCCCCTTGCTTAATTCCAAATTTTAGTTGTCACATTATTTAGAAAATTGAAGAGGTGATGATATATGTTTGCAATACAGTTTTTTTTTTTAAACAAAAGGTAAAAGGTTGTAATGTTAAATTTCTCACTGCAATTTTCAGTATAAATGTATAATTTAATTCATTTGGGGATAGAACATAAAAGCATTTAGCAAGGAACATAAAAATATTGTTTAATATGACCATGTTTTTGTTCAAGATATTTGCCTATTGTCTTTTTTTTTTTTTTTTTTCTGAAATGGGATTTAAAATTCTGTTCACTCCACTTTTTTAATCAAACTTTCAACTTTTGCCCAACTGTTCTTCACTGCTTCCTGCCATACACACTCAGTCCCACCCCAATGTTAGCTAATTTGCCTCATGCTATGCTTTATCCAATTTATGATCAATTCTTTTAAATCAAAATTATTTAACTATGTATCCAAGGACATTCATTCCTTACAGACAACTTTTCATCTGTTATTACAGATCAAGCTCACATATAAAATTATTCCCAGCTTATAGAACCCATAAAATAGAGCACTTAAACCTTCCTTAGAAGAATGAATTAAAATTGCATGGTCATCCGACATACGCATAAAATCTAATACAACATAATCCAGAAAATAGCAAACAATATCTTTAACTTGGAAAACCTACTTATTTTTAAAAAAGGCTGAACTGACTTAAATATGTCTTTTTATTTTATTTATTTATTAATTTTTTTTTTTTGTACAATTACTTCTTTTCCCAAATTTTTTTTTTAAAAAAAAAAATCTTCAAACTAAATTTATTGACAACCTCAAAGTAAAAACTGAATCCTATAGGAAAGTGGTGCTCTCAAATCAGCTATCATCGCCAATCTTTTAACCATGTCTGTAAATTTTACACTGAAACAATGTGCTAATTTAAATGCAACAATAGCTATGAAACCAAAATGTGCAGCAAACCAACTAACACACCTATACTTGTCCCTATACAACTAATTACTGTGATAGCCATAAAACCCTTAAAGAATTTCAATGAAAACCTAGGTTAACTTGGGAAGAGTGCAAAATATCCTGCAAAAAAATAGCCTACCTCTTTATCCAAACTATGTCCCAGTTGCAAACTTGTAGTGCGACGTTAATAAAAAAAACTAAACAGTTGCAAACTTAGGCCTTCAACTTAATCTTCATTCTCCAAACTGCAACAACTATTAAAAATGTTTAATATGGGTAGGGGGAAAGTAAACCTTCCAAATAACCAAAAACATCCTTTGTTCTTATACTGAATAGCAATTCTGTTAAGTGATGAATTATTGAATTTTGCTAAACAGAATAAAATTCAATCTCATTGGGAGAGTGCAGTGTTTTATTTTACTTCAGTTTTAAGGAAGTATGAAATGTGGTTATTAAATAACAAGACTGACGCTGTAAAACATTTACCAATCCTGACCTATGCTTGTCCAGTCTGGTCCCACTGTGCTGATACAACATTAGACATCTTCAAAAAATCCCAAACAATAGTCCTAAGAATGATTGTCAAAGCTAGCTGGTATTTGAGTAATAATATAAGAAAATCTATTAAATACTCTTCACTCAAAACCTTCATTGAAAAATTCCTCCGTAAAACAGATACATCCACTAATAGAACCATCAAAACCATTGAAAAATATACCCCGATAAGAAACAACCAACAACTACTCAGACCCAGAAAAATTTTAATTGATCAATTAATTTTTATATTGTATAGATCAGCCAAACCCTCCACTGATATCCAACCACTACAACAGCCAATGAGAATTCACTCTCTTGATACTGAGAGACCAAGTTGTGACATTTTATAAAAACACTAGACTAGACGAACATGCTAGATACTCCAATTTCTGCTGCCACCACCACGCTATTAAAAAAAATTTCCAATAACCAACAATTTGATAATTTAATCAAATGTACCTAACATTTATCTGCTCTAAAAACAACTAATAGTTTAGTAATAGAAATAAGTCCATTACTACTTTCCTAAATTTCCTTCCAAAATCCATTAGTTTCATTTATTTTGAAACCCAACACCACTTAATAAATTAAAAATTTTCAACTTAAGAAATTATCAATTTAATTCACAGATAAATAAATCACAATGTTAATGTATTTTAAATCTTTTACTATTGCTAATTCAATTTCATATAAATTTTTTTCATTTCATTGAAAATAAATTAAACTAAATATAAATTTTTAACTCCTGGACAAGCATGATAATCTATGATCTGTCTCTACCAATTCAATAATAAATTCTGGGGATTAAAGCCCAAGAGGCTTATGCGCCCCAACAACAATTATTCTGCATCTGTAAAATATTTTATTTTGATTTCTTACACATTTATTTATTGTCACCTTCAACATACACCCTTCCTCTAACACTACACTACTGCATGTGAATCTTCCATTGTTCAAAACAGTGCTGGCTGTCTTCTTTTAACTCCTTCAGAATGCATGCTGCGAGTTTAATGTACATTATGGGTTATATACATTGCATGCATAATGTAAAATTTAGATACTTTGATTAAAAAAATATATTTTGTTGAAGCATGCATTCTATGCATAGGTGAATATTTAAAATAAAACTAAACAAAATTTTTTAAGTATTTTAATATAACTTTTATATGACAAACAAATTAATAAATATATTGATCTCTGGAAAAATAGTGGAGAATAAAAAAATATTGTCAGTGTGTAGATTGACTTATTGTGATGTGGTATGACCTAGAGTTATGCATAGCTCAGCAAAAATCTTAGTGAAAGTGGAAAAGTTAACTGAATTCACTGTTATGATACAAAAATTTTGTATAAAATTCACTAATTCCACTAAATATTCCTCTAATTCCTATTTTTTTTTTTTTTTTTTTTAAGAGGGGCAAGTATTCATTCTGTGTATCATATGAATACCCTGCTTAGATTAATAGATATTTGGATGGAACAATTTGAAAATCAGAAATTAGCACTTTGCTGAACTATTCAAAAACTGCTTATTTACTATGGAATTTTGATAGCCATAATATATGATGCAAACAATTAATACTGCATTAGCAGATTACACAGTCATGAGACAAAATAAGAATGATGAGGAATTATAATATTGGAAGTATTTTATTTATATTTTAAAATTAACATGATTAATAATTTAATAATTGAATCCAAATAATTCTCTTACATGTTGTAATGTATATATACATATAAGATTTTAGTAATACCAATGGTTTGCAGTTAATGCATTTAGCATACTATTTGCATATAACATTTGAATATATGTCGTTCTTATATTTCATGCACATGGTCGAAAGTAGATAACATTGGCAGGTGTCATTTATAATGGCCAGTTTCCACATATCTATTAAGACAGCTATAGGCTGATTTCTGACAAGGTACTTTGTTGACTCACCTTAATTGTCTTACAATGAGTTGACAAGTGTGAAGACCCTACCACCAAATATTGTCCTTTCTGTTGATTCAACTAGTGAGGATGGGAATATAAATGGCAAATGTGCCTGGGGATATTGACTAAGTATGAAGAGAAACAAGCATTTCGTATTTAAAATTAACATCTGTTATATTCTATGTCATCTGTTTGGTCCACTATTACTTGGTTCTGAACTCTTCCTTATTCATTTTGAAATCCAAATAAAAAGCAAGAGCCTTACCCCTATGATTCATTTTACTGTTACAGTCAGGTGGAATTTGATCGCGGCTGTGCATTACCTGATAAGTCACCTATTTTGTTATATATGCATACCTTGTGAAAAGTTAAACAGCAAAATAGTTGAATTGAAATTGTGAGTGTTTCTGTAATTAGAGTGAATAAAATGAAATGATTAATAATTCATCTTTTTATCTTCTGCTTAAAACAAGTGAATATATTTTTAATTCTTTATTGAACCTTGATTTCTATACTCTATCAATTGTCTCATAAAAGTAAATATTATACTTTATTTCTATTATTATTCTTATCATTACATAATAAATCTTTTGAAATTTTAGCGTAAGCTCTTATGTTCCAACCAAATCCTGTAATAAAAAAAAGGTAAATTTATCCATGAAAGCAATTTATTCAATAAAAAATGAACAGAGAACTATTTTTTAGAGAAAAACTGAGGCATCTGTTTAATTTGCCGTGTTCTTATATCTGTCTTCAAAGAGTATAATTTGAAAAGTCATTATATTTATAAAAAAAGCCTCTAAATGTGATGCATTTCTAGAAGAGTATTGTAAAGACAACATATCAGTGTTCTAAAAAGAGGCCTAATATCTGTAACGGATTAAATTGTAAATATTACATTGTAAATGATTCTTTAAATCGTATTTACCAAACTGTAACTTTCTATGACTTTTTTGTTTGTTTGTCAAATTAACATCAGTTTTAATTTTGATACGAAATAGAATCCTGAATTTGTGAAAAGGGACTATTAGATTTGGTGAATAAAATGATTCAACATTAATATTTTATTTTTATTGAAGTCAAACACCATTAAAGTATTAAGTCTCTGTTGCAACATGATATTGCAACAAATCCTTTTTACCTGCATCTTATAACTTAATCTCAAACAGGGAGGTTACACATCTGAACAAATGTTTTTTAATGTTAGTCTGTTGTGAAGGCTAATTTTATAATTGCAAATTTAATGGGCAAAAAAATCAAAATCATTTTTGGATGATGAATTTATTAAGCAATGCATGTAAAGTGTGGCAGTTATATTTAGAATGACGATATGTCTAAAATCAAATTATCTCATCAAGCTATTGAGAATTGACAAACTTGAAAAATCTGTCAAAAAGTTTTTGAAGTAATTTTTATTTTTCGACAATGAATGATTGTACTTATACCACTGATAGGGCTCATTTAGCCATTTGTATTAGAGGCCTTATTGACAATTTTTACTGCAACTGAAGAAGTGGCCTTTTTAGTACCATTAAAAGACACTACATCAAGAAATAGATTTATATGCAGCAGTGAAAAAATTTGTATATTTTCTTTGTCTCTTGCCAACCGAACTAGAATAATTATGGAGCTATGATAGTCAAAAAATAAGGTCTTGTAAAAGTAATAGAAGACTATGCTATTGCTTTATAAATCCAGAAAATATATGTGGAGAAACTTTAAAAATGGACCATGTTATGTAAACTAGACTGAATTAAGGACCCAGGGATTGAATCAGTGCCAATTCCAGAAATTTTTTAAAAGCTTGGATGATGAGCGGCAGTGTATATTTTACAGATGTGAGGTGACTCTATCAAGTATAAGTATTAAAAATATTGTTTGATGTTTTTAATGAAATAAAATCATTTACAATATTGAAAGCAAAATATGTACAGAACTTGGCTATGCTAACTGGTTGCAGATTTAGCATTTTAGGTAGATTTGACTTTTCATTTAAATGACTGATACATGTGTCTTCATGATAAAAATCTTTTAGTTTAATGTTTTACTGTGTTTCAAACCATAAAAGTGTTCAAATTGAAATCAGGGAAAATCTAAATAAACACAGCAATATTTCTGGTTTTCAAGATAATCTTTAAAATGAGAAGTACTGAATTTTACTTTGTAATTTGATACAATAATTCAAAAATAGATTTTGGGATTTTCAGGAAAAGAAGAAAAAAAAGCACTTTTTTTCTTCTGTAGCTCCATTTACAATTGATATAGTTTTGCTGCCAGCAAATTTTCAAATTGGAATGCTTAGAGTGTGATCTGAATTTAAACTTGCCCTTTTGGGAGGACTGGCAGGTCGACACCACAAAGCAATTTCTCGTTAACCTCCAATCATCATGCATATGTGTCAGAGTTTTAGAACGTTTAAAAAAAAATTTTAGGTAAAAGATTGCTTTATATAAAGTGTGGATATTGAATAACATGACTGACACTGCTGGATAAGAAGTATGCATGTGCCAAAGGCCAGCCACCGACAATTGTTTAGCGTGAAACCTTCTCTTTAGAATGCTGTACCTCTTGTTTCTGTAAACTAGTCCATATAGATGTAGCCTTTGTTTGCATTAGAGTTATTTTTTGTTTCACTGGGGAAATGATAAGTAATCATAGAATTGTGAACATTCACACAAAATTTGGAAAAACTGTTACTGAAACTAATAATTTATTGAAAGATGTACATGGCAATGAATGTTTATTGTGTGCTCTTGCTTGAGTGATTTAAGCATTTTCAAGACTGCTGAGAACATGTTGAAGGTTATTCATGTCCTTGTCACCCTTCCATGTCAAAACTGTCAACAATATTGAAAAAATAGGTAATCTGGTTCGATTTGATCATCAGTTAAATATTGGTGCGACTGCTAAGATTATAGGAATTGACAAAGAATCCATATGGCAAATTTTACATAACAATTTTTCATGCAAAAAGTTTGTGCCAAATGGCACTAAAAATTCTCACATTTGAACAACAAGAAACTCACAAAAATGTTTGTACTGACACTTTGAATTTCATTGAAAATGGCCCAAACTTATTGGAAAGGATAATAGCATGTGACAATTGTTGTTGTTTTTTTTAAAACTTATGATCCTGAAACAAAGTGCCAATCCGTGCACTGGAAGAGCCCAGCTTGAATGAGCAAACCAAAATTCAAAGTAATGATTCTTTTTTCTCCCCAATATTCATGGGATTGTATACCTTCACTGGGTTCCTGAGGATCAAACTATTAATCAATAATACTATCTTCAAGTTCTTACTGAACTCTGCAAAAGAATAAGGAAAAACTTACAGAATTGGGGATGGACAAGTCATGAGCACCAAGAGAATGTCCCTGCTCATTCCACATTGCCTGTCAATAGATTTCTAGACAAGCACAGCATCCCAGTATCAGACCATCCACCTTATTCACTGGATCTTGTGCCGTGCAAGTTCTGTTTCCTATGGTAAAATCTGCTTTAAAAGGAATAAGATTTTGAGTCATTGAAGCTGTGAAAGAGAAAGTGGCACACATCCCGAAGGAGTTGACAGAAAAAGACTTCCTACACTGTTTCAAGTAATTGAAGATTCACATGGAGCATTGTAGAGATAGAGGAAGGGTAATATTGAAAGTGATAAGTAACTATGTATGACATTAAAATTACATTATAATTTACAGCATCTGTCTTCATTATTTAATAGCCATATCTTGTACGTCCTTAGGTTTAAGATACATGTAGATTTAATCTTCTACTTCAATTTAGACAAAGGTAGCTCGCATCCAGATTTTGATGATATTAACTTGGCATAAAAGGTATGTTATCGACTCGCAGACCTCCTAATGACTCTTGGAATGAGCATATGGTATTTGTTGATTACTGATGAGAGAATTTTAGTTTTTTTTAGAGCTTTGGATGTTTTTGGATCTATATCCAAAGTTCTAGAAAATCTTCTAATTTGAATTTCTAATCAAGAATTAGACCTTCTATATGTAAAATTTGTGTTTTGGTTTAGTATTCGACTCAGATTATCCGACAGATATGGATAGTTGAGTTCTCAAATGTTATAGAATTGGTGTGTCTGTAGTAAAAAATACTTGGATATACACCAATGATGTGTGACTACTGTGGGATCTAAGACCTGCTGATCTACCATCCCGGCCAAGCCACTTGTGGTGTGTGTAAAGATTCAACTTGTTAAACACACACAATTTATTTGCTGACGTAGGACAGAACAATAAAACACAAAACAAATTAAATTATAATTAACTCGTGTAATCATAGATTTAATGTCCAGCGCAATTTCCTGAACCTGGTCGATGGGGAAGGAGCGAGGCGCTAAACAAGACGGTTCAGAATATTGTGCTGGACGTTAAATCTTTGATTACGTGAGTTTAATCAATTTGTTTTATGTTTTAATGTTCTGTCCTACATCAGCAAATGTATGTAATAAGTAGTCGCTACTTTAAATCTTTACACACATCACACTATGAACATAAGATTTCTCCATTATAAGTCTACTAAATAAAAAGAATTTTATTTAACAAAACTCTTAAGCATATATAGTATGTATATAATATTAATATAAATTCTCTCTCTGAATAATATATAATTTCTGGATAATCTAGCAAATACCGTTAGATCATCGAAAATTCTGAGTAACTGAGGGATCACTAAAAATAATACATATAAGGAGTTAAAGTTATGTATAGTATAACATTTAAACAGTACATTCAAATAAAGTATTAAAAAAAATGGAACAATGTATATACATATATTTACTGCATGTATAATTTACAGAACACTGTTAAATAACCGATTCATTTTTCCATAATATCTTCGATTTATAAGCTTAGTAGTGAAAAACACTCCATTCCAAGTAGTACATTCACATTTGCACATGTCATACCTACCCAAAGACAAATCTCTCTCGCAGCATAATCATATCATCTAGTACCAAGTACTTATTTGAGTAACTATTTTCAAGAGTGATGTTCCCTAAACGTATTATTAAAACTGGAATATTGGATGAACTCCTTGAGAATCGACACCACAATAATCAAATCAGGTATTAGGACATTATTTTCTAAAATTCAATGCCAAATATTATACTAATTTTCATTTCTAGCTATCTTTATTCTCATACATTTTATAACAAAATGTCATATAAGGTGTATAAAACAATGTAAACCTAATTTCCATGTTGCAACCTTCATTATTCAAAAATCATAAATTGTTGAAATTACTTCAATATGTAAACTATATATTTTATTTTATTATTTTTGTTTATTAGTCATTGTTATTATCCTAGAGTTACATTTTTATGTACTGTCCATGGAAGCAAACAAGTTAAATATCCCTGGTTTAGAACTTTCAGAATGAGATGTTGTGCATGTAAAAGCTTTTGTTTTGCCGATAAATAAATGTTTATTTTGGATAATTTTTGAAAGGTAGAATTTGTGATTATATATATGAGTTAAGTTTAAATAATTACACATGCTTAAAGCTAAGACATTTTAAGGTAGAATTAAAATGTCTTAGCTCTTAAAGGTAGAATTTGTGATTATATATATGAGTTAAGTTTAAATAATTACACATGCTTAAAGCTAAGAGAAATACATCACACATACTTGAGAAAAAATATATTATATATATGAAGGGTAAACAAAAAAATTTTTAATAATTTTTAAATTGTAATGTTCTTCAAATTTATTTGTGTTCAAAAGGAGTCCCGTCCTTTTGATATGAAGTCTTGGAATTAAATTTGAGTAAGAAAATAGTGTGCCTTCAATGTCCACAGTTCAAACTTGAGAAAATTGTAGCCAATAGCCATCCTGCTGCTTCTAAGTTCGACATTAATAAACAATCAATACAATAAAAAAGTTCCCCAAAAAATACATTCTGGTACAAAAAATAAATGAATCAAAATAATAATCTTCAAAAAATTTCATAAATATTGCTTGAGCAATAGGAGATGTGGAACAGCAATACCTATTCTCCCTTTACTTACAAACAGGCAGCCAGAAACAACAAAAGACTGACATAATATGTGCAGTGAAGACTAAATGTGCTTTATCAGTCACTTAAACATATGTTAAAAAATCTAAAGTAAATTTCTAAAAATTCTCTTATAGGTGCACATCATCACCACTGGTAATTTCAGTGTGCCAGATTTCTAGTCTCTGCGCTTTCCCAATTTTTGTTGTGTCATCTACACAAACTCTTCCTTTTTGTATATATATGTATAAATTTAGCCTGCCCAGAACAAAAACTATGGTGGTTTGGTTATTTTGTTAAAGATTTCGAAAAATCAAATTGCATTAAAAAAAATTTCATAAAATGAGCATCTTTGTAGCTGAAATAGTTTGAGGGAAAGCGATGAAAAAGGAGGGAGTTGGTGGGAACACCAAAAATGAATTTGAAAACTTTTTTAGGTGGATTATGCTAACTGCACATTCACGCAGTGTGATCAACAGTATGGAAATACATAAAACAAACTTTCAAATTTATATGTAAGATTTTAGACAAACATATCAATTTTGGTCCTGAAAACATCAAAGAGGCCAAGACTCTTGGGTAGAGGAGGTTTAAAAATTATGAAAGTCATTTCTACACATTTGATTATTAATATTTAAAACATATGAATCAATATATATAATATTGTGAATTATCTTGCTTTATAAGAAATAACAGAAGCATATCTCGAACTACACATGTTGTAAAATGTCTTGCATTTGATTTTTACATCTTATTTAAACTGTAATACTCCTACTTTTTTTGTATTTACAATTTTTTTTCTGTTATTTTTCTTCACTGCACTTATTCGAATAAGCACAGTGAAGAAACTTTAGCGACAAAGGATAATCACAAAAATTTTAAAAAAATAAAGACTAGTTAAATTGATATTTGCTTTTTCTATTTTGATTCTTTAATGAGTAAACCATTCACTCCTTACGTGGTGTCATTTGGAAGTTGTTGTGGCCTGATTTTTCAAGATTGTCTTGGTCTAGTCCACATCACAGATGTTATTTTATCTAGACATCTTTTTTTCTTTCTCTTTTACACATTTCCTGTGTAGGTGCAGTAGCCTGGTGGTCATGGTTGTGAACTCTCATGATCAGTGTTTTGGCGAGTGGTTTGATTCAAGGCCTGGCATCTATAAAGACCCACTGTTTAGAGAACCTGATGCATGTTAGATCCATTGAGGTTCCAATGGGTGGTAAATTTAGAAAGGGAGGTGCCAGCTCATTTATGGTCTTTAGCATTTAAAGAAGGCTCAAAGTTCAGGATCTTTTAATTGTCCTCATGTTGATTTTAAGTATGATGTACTTCTCCAGTTATATATATTTTGGTGAAGCGCTCAGCAATGTCACCTATTGTTCTGACTGAACACAAATTTCGATTTTCTACAGAAATCAAACCAACCCTTCCTTCCAAGGTCAATAAATGAGTACCAAATTTGCTTGGAATATATTTGAGGATTCAGTGTTGGATGTTTGTCTTGGACATTATCTAGATATCGGTGTCCCAGGTTCAAAGGCTACAGGAACAAAGATGATGATGGGACTTAGGCTCAGGCAGACTGTAACTGAAACCATATAAAGCTCTTCAGATCCCCTCTTTAATATGAAAGATGTGACTCAATGATGAGTACAGTATTCTTTTCTCCTCCATATTAGTAATTTAATTGCTAACAAAATAATTAACAAATACTCTGGTAGAAGTATAGATGTTAGGAAGTTACTTCTGAAGCAAAGAATTGGCAAACAATCAGATGATATTACTTAGACTAACACTTGTCAACCATCCCCATTAAATATCCTATCAGATAACAGACATTATCCTTGAACTCAAAAGTAAAGAGCCTGGTGCTGATGGCATTAACAATAATTTATATAAACATCTCCCAATTGAGACTCATTCACCTCATTAAAATTTTCAGTTGATGCTTTTTTTCGATCACTATCCCTACAATTGGAAACATGCCAAAATATTATTCCCTGAAAATTTCAAGTTAGGTTAAATTTGCTAATAGATTGGCTTCTTTTTTTTTAGAATGCATAGAATCTCATAAACCAGTGTACGATCTGGGTTTCCAGTCTGGAACCCATAAACGAAACAAAGACCTCCTTTCCTGGGCCAAAAAGAAGCAACGTCATATCCGACGTGACGATTTGATTGCTTACATTACTGGACGCAATCCACCAGCAAATCGACCCTTTTGTCCAAGGCCTCGTCTTGTCCTGGATGGAATGCATACCTCTTCCCATCTTGCCCATGCCCATCGATTTTCTCCGTCAGATACTGCTGGCCTCTTGACACCTAGAGCAGAGGATTTAGAAATGTTTCGGGAGGCCTTAGCTTTTTCAGGTATAATTTCTGGTTTGTTTACATCTTGTAAATGTAAATTTTTATTTTTAGAGGTAAATAACTAATTGTATTGATTTCTCTTAAACCGAAAATATTTATTTTTCAAGCCATTGATATTATGGAAATCATATGTTACTGTCATAACATAGCTCATAATACTAACTATCAGCTAATTATGATTGATGGGCTTATAAAATTTACATTGTTGTTTATATATGAAAAAAAAATTGTAAGACTAAATTATATTACTCTTAAATATCATTTATAAAATTCATTGAATTAAAATGAGAAAAAAATATTGAGAATTTATTTTCCTCCCATTTCTAAAATTTGTGGATATATACTTAATCCTTATACAACTCAGTAATTTTACTAAAGTGTTTTTATGTAATTTTTTTAAAATTCATTATGAGAAAGGAATTAATTTAGTATTTACTTTCTTATTATTTTACCCAAATGTAACTACGAAATTTTATGGATCCTTTTTATTTAAATTGTTTTTCTCTTGATAGCCAACATCAGGCAGCACAATCCAAGTTCTCCTACTGGGCTTTCCAGAGTTCGAGCTCGTCACTGCAACTCCTCCTCTACCTCCCATAATGAACTCAGTGCATTTATTACTGAGGAGTTTTCCAGACACTCCAGGAAACGCTCTCCCTCCCTCGATGTTATTATGGACTCTCCCACCCACAAGCGCTCACGCTACTATGAATAACCAAAATTTACTTGTGGGTTTTTTCCTTGCTACGCAGAAGTATAATGGACATCTTATCTATGCAATGGACAGTTGTGAGATGGAACTGGTTATTTCCAAATTTTTATTTTTTATGTTTTTTTTTTGCCTTATAGGAATATGTAATTTGTATGAGAAATGCTATTTTGTGATAGTTGACTTTAGTTGAAATTATTACTGTGCTTTACTGGACAATTTCAACCAATCAGAAATGTATATCTCAATGGAAAATTATATTCCAGGAAATGTTAAAGAATTGCCATATTCCTTTATGAAAGATGCAGCTGTAATAAAAATATTTTTGATTGAGTAATTGAATTTACACTAATTTGTCTTTTGTCTGCTTTTTATATGTGTATTCTTTTATTCTATATTTGAATTGGATTTGAATAGTAGCAATATTAAATAATTCATTTGTCTTGTTTGGATTTTTTATTTTCATCAATGGTGAAGTGTAGGATTATTTGATTATTTAAATAATGAATAAAGTTTTGATCATAAATGTCAAAAGAAAAATATTTCTTTTAAATTTAAGCACATTTTTAAATTTTATGTGACTATATATAAATTATGCAGTACTGGAAAAAAAAATCATTAGCTCATATAATATGTGCTGTTTATTTTTGTTTCATTTTGATAGTATTTTTATCAGTAAACTTGACGTACATGGTTGTGGTATTAGTTTTTTTCCCCACTGTTTGATGCTGTATTAAGTGTAAAAAATATTTATTTTTATGAATGATATGAATTTAAATAATGATGCAAATAGTTTGCGGATTATTCTTGAGTGTATCAAAGAGTTAAAATTCTTTTTTATGCTAATATTTCCAGATATTAATCTCTATAAATCAAATTATGAATGCATAAAATTTGTGTATTTTTCTCAATTTTCTTATATATAATCTTATTAAAAAATAATTGTTAAATTTAAATTAATAGTTTTTTTTTACTTCAAACATTGAATAAGAATCTGTTATTTTTGTTGCATAATTTTTAAAAGTTTTTTTTTTTTTGTTATGATAGTATTTTTATCAGTAAATTTGACATACGTGATTTTTTATATATAATTTCATTGTCTGTTATAGTATTCAGTGTGAAAAAAAAAATTATTTTTATGTTTGTTATGAATTTGGATAATGGTGCAAATAATTTGCTGATTATTCTTGATTGAACCAAAGAGTTAAAATTCCTTTCATGTACAATACGTCTCATATTAATCTATATAAATCAAACTTCTAGTGCATAAAATCTATATAATTTTCTCAGTTTTCTTATATATATAAAAACTTACTAAAAAATATTTAGTTTTAGATTAATAGTCTTCATCTAATTTATTTTTGTTTTTTATTTCAAACATTAGTGCAGAGTCAAAGTAAGTTTTTTATTTGTTCATGATTTTTAAAAAAAAATTCTGGGCATCTTTAACATGCAATTATGTTACTTATGCTGATAATTATTAGCAGATATGTTGTGTAACATGTAATTATAAAATTAGATTGTTTGATTTTCAATTCTGCATGTCACTGTCGGGGGGGGGGACTCAGTAAAAAATATATATTATGTAATAAAAATGTTAAAGTTCTTTCAATGGTCTTAGAAAAAAAATTAAACTAACAAATAAAACCTTCTGTTATGCAAATACTTAGTGTTTTGCATGTAGTGAAATTCTTTATAAATTGAGTATGTATTGCAATTCACCATTGATGAAGATTGTTGATGTATTTCATTAATGTATGTGTTTTTCAATATTTATTTTTAACCTCTAAAGTTTTTTTATAAAATTATATTTTGAAAAAAGATGAATATAAAATATTTTAAGTTAATTTCATGTTTACTTTTTTTTTTTTTAATGCTAGAGGCAATCTTTAATTTTATGTACGAATTTATATTTGAAGAGTAGTGCATGTTTTATCACTTCAGTCTCAGTACTTCAATTTTTAAAAACTAAATAGACTATTTTCTGAATAATATCATATATTTAATATTTTTCTTTTTGTAAGATTTAATTATTTGATTTCTTGACAAAATCTTGAACTTAAATTTTAAGTATACCTAATTAACTTGGAATTAATTCAG
Organism: Nephila pilipes; assembly: GCA_019974015.1. Classification (NCBI taxonomy): domain Eukaryota; kingdom Metazoa; phylum Arthropoda; class Arachnida; order Araneae; family Nephilidae; genus Nephila; species Nephila pilipes. The sequence goes on along the minus strand of BMAW01129921.1, from coordinate 178,903 downwards.
ATAGTATATATTTTTATTTTGAATTTTTAAATGGAACTAATTTGTGTTTTAATTATTATATAATTTTCAGTTTCTTTTTCAGATTTGTTTTGTCTCATTTGTAAAGGCAAACAAAGGAATTACTTTAAACAGGTGATTATCTTGGACGGTTTTAACTTACTGTGCAAATGTGTGTTGTGCACACTATGCTGTATGTTTAAAATGCTTATGATTTCCATAATAGTTATTCTAGTCATTCACAAGATTTTTATGTTGATTTTTGAGTTATAAAATCTTTGTGGCTCAGTTTTTATTTAAAGTTTTTATAGTATCCTAAGTATAAGATAATATTAATTAAATTAACATTTTTTATCCCTCTAAAAAAAGAAAACAACTGGACAAAAATCTTTTGGATATTGTTGAGTAAATTTCTGAAATAATGTATTAGTATTCGAGTAAACATGGATTTTGTTTTCAGAATTTGTTTTGTAAATTATATGAAATTAGTTAAATATATATTATTAATTCCACAGACATTTATTGTAATGAAAAATATTTTATTGATTATGTCAAATAAAACTAAAAATTCACTAAAAGCAAGTATTCACATGGATTCAAAATAGATGTTGAAATGACCATTGGGTGATAATTTACTATTTAATATTCACATTTATTTATTAGTATTTTTTCTAGCTTGTGATTGGCAGATCATTGTTTATGTTAAGATTCAACTGGAATTGTAGTTAAATACTGTTAAAGGTTTTAGCATTGATTCAACCTGGGATAGTTTTAATCTTTTAAGAAGCATGATATTTAAATTATAATAATCATAGTATGCTACAAAATGTTTATTATATAATTTTACGATAATGTTAAGATTTTTATTAAATTTTGCACAAGTATTGATTGTTATATTTTTATTCCTTATCTAGAATTTGTTGAAATGTCTTGTACAGATTTTTATATGTTAAGAAGCATTTTGTAGCTAATAAATAACACTAAATTTTTAAAAAAATTAGTTTTTTTTTTTTTTTCTCTCTTTCCAACCCAATTGGGAAATGCTTTTTGTTGTACTAAGAACTTGAAAAATAAATATATTCTATTATATTGATTATAATATAAATTTTAAAAGCTCTGTATCAGTGATTTTTCTTTTAGGTGGATGAAAAATGTTTTTTTAAACACATCAATTTTTTCATTTTTTAAAAAAATTTACTGTTATTTTTTTTTATGAGGATATTAATATGACTGTATAATTCTGAAAGATTTTCCTTTTTAAAAATATGAATTGTGGAAAAACAAGTGCATATTGAAATAAATCTAATATGGATATCTTCCTGCTTTAGTAAAATGGATTTCTTCTACTAGCTGCTTATACATACTATAAAATTATTATGTTGTAACTTACTTTTTATGTTTATATTTTTAAATGTCTTTTGATATTGAGAAATTGCAATTAATTTGAAAGAAATGAAACTTTTCCTGGGACATTTCATCATGTAAAGAAAAGCAGAAATCGGCTGTTTATTATATAAAAATTAATTCAATAATCTTGAAATAATAAATTTTTTATATGAAATTACATATTGCTTAATATTTCTATCTAAAATAAGCATGTTTGTTTTGTTGAATCTGACTTTAAAAAATTAACCTTTTAAAATGTGTATGTATACAAGTTAAATAATTTCTCATTCTTGAAAATGACTAGAATTTTTTTTTAATATATGTGGTATTCTTTGAAACATATTTTTTAACTCCTTTCAAATAAAAACAACTAGAAATTGATTTAGTAGCTTGTTAAGTTATGCTGGTGTAGAATATAAGTATTTTTTACTGACACTTCATGAGTAATCATATTAGCATTTATTGTTCATTCTTATTATGTATTTAAAACACTGTTTTATACAATTTTAGTAATTTTTTTTACACAAGGCCTTTTTTTTTAATGATATAAATTGTCTAACAACCTACATCTTTCTTATATATATATATATATATATGCAGCTTTATTTATCATTATTTTTTTTACCTAAAAGAAGGGGGAGGAATTACTTTTAATTTTAAAATTGTCTTTAAAAGGTAATCCATTGAAATTTTGTTTCTGAAATATGGAAAATAATTGATTTTTTTTTTTTTTTTTTAAAGTTCATCTCTAGAGAATTTGTATTTTTGAAATTAATGTTGTGTATCATTATTGCCTATCTAAAAATGTTGGCATTTTAAGTGAGTAATTTGGTACTTGTAAAATGTACTTAATTTTTGTGTGTGTTCGTGTCATGTTTAATCGAAATCAAAAAGTTGTTCATACATTAATGTAGTTGATCATGATATGTTATTATAGTTGCATTTTAATGCTCCATTGGATGCTGGTCAATAACTTTGACATTAAGTGTTATGCCAATATTTTTGGTAGGCAAATAATGCTTTCATATTGCTACAGCTTGAATCCTTAAGTATAATTTATAATTGTGTATTAAGTATATGCAGTATCTTGAATCTGTTTGTGATAACCAATCATATTTTTGCTATTCTGAAGTACTGGTGAATAAATCTTTGTACTCGACAATCCTTAGATTTTGTATTTCCAATGTATACTTGATTTAAAATACTTGTTTCGTGCAAGTTTTTTGCTAAAAATATGTGCCAGGGAAGTTTTTATTTTGAGATAAAGAACCAGGTTCACGAACTCTTTGAATCCAGGATCATCTTGATTTAAAATGAGCTGTAATGGAATCGTGAGAATTCCTTGAAAACTGTTGAATTTTCGTTTTTTGCACACCTTAGCAAAGCATTACTTTGCATCAAGTGCTTAAAAATTATTTAATTTATGGCACTTTTTCATATCTTTTTTATAAATGATATGGGACAAAGACTATTGCCATGGGTGCCATGTTAATTGACAATCTGTGAGCAATAAATTGAAAGAAGGGGGGGGGGTACATTTTATGGTAGAAAGTGTCTGCAGAAAAAGAATGTCATTGGAAAATGATGAAAATGTTGTAAGAGTTATAAATTAGAAAATATAAGATCCTTGTGTAATTGTAAATTGTATATAATTTATTATTAATGTTTTGATTATGATTGTTTTTGTAAATATTGAACATGTAACTCACATTTGGAAAAAGAATGTTAAATATGTTTTTCTTTTTGACTTGGAAGTTTATTAGTAGTTTTATATTTTATAAATTGAACAAATATACTTATGAAACTCGATATAAATATAATTTTAAACAGAAATTGTTATATAAATTGTATTTAGAAGCATAAAGCAAACATAAATTTTGTAATGAAATTCTTATAAAGTACTTAAATTGATTGTATGAAAATGTATCATTCACTAATATATCAGTTCCTTCATTTACAGGATACTGATTATATTTGATAACATTAAACTATTTCAGTAATGGAATGTGGTTCAGTATGAAATACTGCTGTAAAGATCTGAGATGGGTGTACAAGCATCCTCTGATGTGTCTTAAATTATTAAACCAATATCTTACATATACTTATGCCATGTTTTTGGCGGAATAAATATGTGCTACATAAAAATTTCATTGTTAAAGATAAGAGAAAATATGTATTTTTATTGGTTGTTACTTGTGATGTCATTCCCCAGTGAGTATTTCTATTCATATTTAAAATTGTGTATACAGTAAAAACACCTATTAGACTAGCTATGAATCCCATGAAAAAGAAAGTGTAAAATATTATGACATTTTGTATGACTCGGATATAGATCATTCTATAAGCATTACTAACTGGATTCATAAAGACTGCCTTCTTTTTGCCTATGTAATTAGTCACTAAATAAATGGAAATAGCATTTTTGGAATAAATGTTTGGCAGCATTTTTGAAGATATGCAATATTTTTATTACATATAATTTATTAACGAATTTATGTATTTTTATGATATTATATATATACATAGCATAAAAATCAGTATGTAAATCACTTTAGTTTTAATTTTAAAAAATTTTAAGATCCTGTTTAAATTAGCCTAATGTATTTCATAAAATGTAACTGAAAGATTCAACAAAATTGATGAAAAGGCTTAGTAATGTGCAAGAAATTTCATATGGAACATATGGTTTTGTACCTTAGCTTAATATGTAAATCTGGGTCTTGGAGGAAATAGATTTTGCTTTTTTTTTTTTTGTTATATGTTTTGTTTGTGCATTATTTAATTAATCAAAATCTTCAAAGGCTTATGATTTATGCGATTTCTATTCTAATTTATATGAATATGTTGTTTATATATCTTTTTTAGTGAATTTGTGTATCATAGTATAGTTTGCTTTATTCATGTGTATATATATTATCTATATTTTTGAAAGGGAATTAATAATGTTCTTTCAAAATTATTACTAAAAATGTGAATTTCATTAAAAAAAAAAAAGTCATATTTCATATAAATTATTTATTTAAAAAAATATTACAGACATTGTTGTAAGAATGAGAGAAGCAAATAAATTTTAAATTTTTTTAAACATCTAAATGTAATTTTATTCTCTCTGTCATTGTTCTTTACAAAAATAATAATCAAAACAACACAAGATGTGTTAATTATGTATTATTATTAATGTATACTTCTTGAGATCGGAATAATGTTGGAATAAAAGAATTGGTTCTTTTTATTCAATATATATATATAAATGTTCCTTTCGAAAATTTTTTAAGCAGTTCTATTTAAAAGTAATTATTTATTATATATTCCAAAATTCTCATTGATTAACATTTGCTTTATTCTGTTTCTAAAACATTATTTTTAAAATTTTCTTTCATAACAATATCATGGGTTATTTTTAAATCTAATAATCAAGCTTTGATTATTTCTGTTAACTATCTATTCTAGATTTTTTTTCTTTTTGTGCTCCCCTTTTCTTTGTAAACATATAATTTTAATTTAGTTTTGAAATTACATGATGTATTAATCATTTTTCTACTTCAAATTTAGGCTAGTAAACTTTGCTATTGTATTTTTGTTTGAGATCCCAGGGATGTTGAATCCTTGAAATAATTATTCCAATGTTGTGATGAACCTCTGAATTTATGAAATGAAAAATAATTGAAGAACTTACTCTATGTTGAAAGCTAGAAAATAATGACTTTCTTACAATATTTAATATTGTTGTATCTTAAAATATGTATATTTGATACTTCATTCCAGATTTTTCTGTAAATAAGTTAATATTTTAAATTGTAGAAACTCATAATTATATCTTCATTTGAAAAAGGGCCTTTTCATTGCGTATTTGCTATATTTTGCATACACTAACCCAAATCAACTTGATAAATCTTTCACAGCTATCAGAAACATACTTTTGTATAATTATTTGCATTGTCTACTTGTAAATATTTTGAAATCTTTATTTAAATTATTTTTTGAATAGCGTGCCTTCGAAGCAGATGTCTGAAATAAAGGTGCATCTTGTATGTAGTTAAGTGAAGGTAAATGTATCACTTAATAAATGCAACTTTCAAGAAAATATATTGTGTTCTGTCTTATTTTGTGTATTATGAATCTGAAAATTTAGAAACTACATGTAGTGTTTTTTTTAATAACATTTTTATGTTAATAGTTAAAACTGAACTTTTTTTTTTTTCAATGTGTACAGTCTGTAAAACTTTTTTTTAAAAAAAATACTTTACGGTTGCTTTTTATACTGTGATTTTATTTGTTAATCTTGAGGCATTATCATTTATTGAGCCATACTAAATTGTCGCCTTCATTCCTTGGTCAAAGATTATCTGAATTAATCCATATAAATACAACATATTCCACAAAAGAAAAGAAAAATGTGCTGTAGTAATAAGTCATTTGAGTTTCAATTGAAATATTTAAAAATGATTTTTTTAAGGCATTTAAAATACAGATATAAAGCTGGTTTTGTATAATAACAGCATTTTGAACATTTATATTTTAAATTATATTTGATAATACTTGAATGCAGTATTTATATAAACATAAATGAATAAATTCTTCGGGAATGATGATCAATTTATTTTTGAAATTTATCTCTTGAATTATAAGGAGTTGCAATTTGTGCAAAGACTATTTGTTAGTGTGGATAATTATTTTTTTTAATTCAGATGAGAGAGATGGTTGTTACATATACTAAAAGATTTTTCCTTATACTCTGTATATAGACGCTAGCACTCCATTAGCATCATAGGATATATTAATCTGGTGCCATAGTAACAAATATAATTTTTCTAACTTTTTATTTAAATTGCAGGAGATTTTTTTACAGCCCTTCCAAATCAATTGATTGCTTTCGCTTATTTTCCGTTCTGATTTTTTTTTTTTAAATCCATTCAATGTTTTTAATCTTTTGGCAATTAAAAAATATGCTGTATTGTATAAATTTAAATCGTATAGTTTGTATAAAATAAAGCAAATTATGTTATTTTAATTCTTTCTATTTTATATTTACAGACGCCATAAATAATGTATTTTTCATACATGAAAATTTAGGGCAAACTATTGAAGTTCATATATTTTTTAAAAAATGGTTAATTTCTTCATTGTAAATTATTTAAGGCATTTCTCGGCCAATAAAATAACCAACATTCATAGATGGCGCTGAGCATTCCAAGGTATTTGGCACGTTGCGTTGGCTAGAATTTGCGATAAACATCTTTGTGAGGCTATAGTCAGTTGGTGTTATTAGAGGACATGGAATTTCACAGTCTTAAAGTTGAAAGGGCTTTCAGATTTATTGCATTTGAGGGGGGAGGGCTGGGCTTTTTGTGTGTGTAGAAAGAAAAGTTTTTCTCTTTTGAAAAGAAAATTTTAAAGGAAGAAAGGACTATTAAAAGTGTTAAAGATTTCAACATGTAAAACCTCTCTCATTTATTTTTATAAGGAAAGTATTATTGATAGTAAAAAATAATAATAAATTAATAATTAAGAAAAAGTTATAGTGAATAAGAATGCGAGGAAAGTTACCAAGCATTTATCAACAGAAATGCAATATTTTATTTTCGAAGGTGTCCAAATTTAAATTATAAAAACAATATAATGATTAATTAACAGTTTACATAAATATGCTTAATTAGTATTGATTTTGTAGTACAAAATTTGTATATTAATTTATTGTGTTAAAACTAAACTAATTGTATACTTTTTTATTTCCTTTAAATGGAAATATTAAGGTAGAACTATCTATTCTATTAAACATAATTATTCCCTAAAATTAAATGGTTAATATTATGTAATTATTTGGAATATCTTCGCAAGAGTAGGTTCTTAAAGTAAAACCCAAAAATCCAGCTAGCACGCAAACAATTTTTTTAATGAGGGTTCCTCATCCAAATCAGTGACCGTGGTAGCCTAGTGGTCATGATTTAGGATTCGTAGCCGGCGGTTTTCGTTCAGTCGCGATTTCGAGCCTTGGCCGCCAAGGACCCGTCGTGTAGCCGGGGCTGATGCTCGTTAAATCTTTTGGGGCCCAAAGTCCTCCCGTTGTTGTGGTGTGGATGTTAGAAGAGGGGGGGTACCAGCTCGGGTGTCGTCCTCGTCACTTGATGGTGGTTCAAAATTACGAGGTCCGTCGCCAATAGCTCTTGAGTTGCTTCTAGTGCGACGTTAATGAAAACTAAACGAAAACTCCCTAAAATTAAACTTTATGAGTAACTCCTCATTGTTTGAGAAATTCATACAGAAGTAAAGTAATTGGGAAGTTACTGCGGATCTTTTTCAGTCAAATTTATTTATAAAAAAAAGCCCCCCCCCCCCCCCCACAAAAATTGGTTCAATATAAATTTTCGTAGTTCACTTCTTTTAATTTTATTGCCTTAGTAGTTAGTTTTGGAAATATATATATATTATTGTCATAATGCATTTAGAAAGAAAAAAAAAAGCTTCAGGACAGTAAGATGAAACTTATCTTTTTCAGTGGTATATGAAATTTTTATCTTGTTTTGTTCTTTATCTTCTTCAGGTTTCTTTTTACATTGAAATATAATTTTTTTTTTTTTCCAAATGCTACGAACAATTTCAAGTGAGGCCACAATACCGGAGAAAGCTTGTGGCCGGCGGTTTTCGTTGAGTCGCGTGTTCGATTCTGGCCACCAAGTCCCCATCCCGTGCAGCCGGGGCTGATTTTCGTTAAATCTGTCGGACTCCAAAGTCCTTCCGTTGGCGTGCTGTGGAAGTTAGGAGAGGGGTGCCAGCTCAGGTATCACGTCACTTGACCGAGGTTCAAAATTACGAGGTCGGTGCCAATAGCCTTCTTGTTGCTTCTATTGCGATGTTAATAAAACTAAACTAAACCGGGGAAAGCTCGTTTAGATTTTTAAATAAATATTTTTTATATATGCCTGTTTCCTAAGAATAAGCAAATATGATTGATGTTAATAAGAAATTGATAATGTTTTCTTCATTAAATAATTTAATTGTTTATTAACTCCGCACGAAGGAGCAGCATTTGGGCGAAAGACCTTGCAATTAACCTTTGACAAGTGACAAGGACGACACTCGAGCTGGCACCTCCCTGTCCAAACTTCGACACCACGCCAATGGAAGCAATTGGGACACCAACAAATTTTATGTGCATCATCTCCGCTACACTGTGGGTCTTTTGTGGCATCAGGACTCGAACTCACGATTCGACGGAAATAACGCCGGCCGAGAGCTCGTGACCATGATTCGGTATTGGACATTTCAAACATGATTGGTAGTTTAAACAGTAATTGAAGACATGAGATATCCATCTGAAATTGGAGTTCATTCAATGCGAGAGACTAGGATCTCACTGAATTTCGATGTAAGAACTTTCTTCATGCCCGATGTAGATATAAAATGAAGCAACGAATGAGAAAGAAAACAAGCTAAAGAAATCGTTAAACTGAAAGAATATATATAAAGTGTTAGTCTAAACCCTGGAAAAGAAGTGGAAAGAAATAAGATGCAAAAGAGTTACAGAAACGTTTTCATGAAATTCGTCATGTCCAAAATCGGTCACTAGAGCTAACTCTTCACTCGTCCTTTACTTTTGAGAAACTAAAAGTTGATTCTAACTTCTCGAATTCAGAACAAAAGAAAGGTTCGAATTCACAAAAACAACTGATCGGCGCACAGCAGAAATACAACGGAAACCTCTAGAACTGATCACCCCAAACCAGCAAAGGAAATGGATTCGAATGCTAAGTAAAAGTGAAAGCCCCTATTGGAAGACAGGGAACCAGCCAAAGAGCTCCAACTTCGCGCTTTTTAAAATTACGATTCTTTTTTGCCTTAAATTATTTTTTTTATTCGATAAAATTGCATATACAATCATTATTTCATAAATATCCTTTTGCACAATTTTTTCATTTTTTAAAAGAATTCTTATTTTATTCTTCAGAGCGACTTAGCAATATGTAATCAAATGTTGGTTAAACACAAGACCCTTGATTCAAACCCTAGTTTACAAAAATCGCTTTTTCCTCGAACGTGGTGCAAGCAGTACGCCGCAAACGTTTAGAATTGACAATGAATAGTTTGAAGCCTTGGGGGAAAGGATATAATAGGATACTCTCAAGCTATAAAACCAGTAAAAATAATTCGAGATAAAAATCAACATTTTTATATGGTGGCAAAGTTTATTAATTATTATACATTAAATTCAAAATAAACACATGATAAATACACAAAAAACTTAATTGTAATTTCAATTTAATCAATCCTTTATTGAATATTTTTTATTGATTTAAAACAATCGCCGCGCCGCCACTTTCAAGTGGCAATTTTTTGAAACAAATTCTTCATATAAAATAATGGTTGTTGAAAATTATTGAAATATTGTCGCAAATGTCTAAATAATGCATTGTTAGGCGAGTAAGAACGATTCACAAAGTTTCAGAGCTCTAGCTTGATGGGAAGTTGGTTAAACTAACGATCGAAAATTTGATGACACACACACCAAATGAAATACAGATAAACGTTGTAAAAAGGAGCGGTTTTCCTCACCCCTGACGATTTTTTCACTAATAACTTCACGATGGAGTAGCGTATAGTAACCACAGCGATTCAGACCAAATCAATTGGATATTGCTCGTCTTTCTAGTATATGAAATAGATCTATTTCTTGTACACGTTACTCAGCATAAATGGTGTAATTTTTATATATAATGTAAAAAGACATTTTAACATAGCGTATACAACGAAACAAGGAATTTTGAAAAGCCCTAATTCCAAAGCTAACAAAATTTTATTTTAACGGCAATTATTGACGGAAGAATGCCTCAGAAGATGCTTTTGAGAGAGCCGTCTGAAGTAGAAGCATTTAAAAATAAAAAGAAAAGTGACTGACATTATTTTACATATTCTCAAACAAGATTCTATAAGAACTGTACGTGTTACTTATGTATAATCATACTAATATTCTGCGGATTACTGCATAAAAGGAAATTATTTTGTTACCCAATGCATATAAAAGGTTTTCTAAAAAATCAATATAAAATGAGTAAGATATAATGTCATACGAATAATGAAAACACCGACAGGCTTGAAGATTATTTTAAGCTAGATGTTAGACTATTTTTCTTGTCAATCAATTATCTTTTCCCTGATTTTTCAAAAGGTGCCTTTGAGAGAACCATCTGAAGTAGAAGAAGCAAAAAGCAATAAGTGACTGACATTATATTCTAATAAAGTTTACATATTCTCAAACACGGGCAAGTTTCAAGATTTTATTTCGTTTAGATTTTCGTCTCTTTTTCTTGTCAACCAATTATCTTTTTTTCTAAATTTTTCAAACGTCTAGATCACAAATACACATTGCTTGGCGTAGCATAACCATATTTGGCTCTTGTGCCATAAACCTCTACTTTCAATCATTCACTTGGCATGGAGGAAAAATTCAGAAAATAGTGTCATTCTGGAGGGAAATAAAGCGTAATGTAGGGAAATTTTCAATATCCATATGGCAACACTCTACAAACGGCTCTTTCAAGTATTTCTTTTTAAAATGTGGCTCTTAAAAATAATGCAACTGGCACCCCTATTATATAGGATTTTTTGTGTTATTAACATCGCACTTGAAAGCAACACGATGAATATTGGCGAAAGACCTAATAATTTTGAATCAATCAAGTGACCAGGAGGACACGTATGATCTGAAAGTCTCTCTACTCTCCATTCTTCCACACCCCGCCGACGTAATACTTGGAGCCTCTATAGATGCAACGTACATTAACTTCCCTAAATGGTGGTTTTTAACGGAATCAGGACTCGAATCTATGCCTCGATGAAAAGAAACGCCGTGACCTTTCGGCTACAACGACCAGTAATTATGTGAGAATATAATGAATAAGGGGGGGAAATATTTTCAACAAAATACATATTTCGTTTCTCTAAAATTTATAACCAATAGACTTACTTTTCCTAAAACTGTCAGAAAAATTGAATCGGTAGAATTGTTATTCCAACTCCGGATCCGAATCAAGGGTGGGTAGTGGTGGACGTATTTGTGACATCTTCTGCATCGTTACTTAGGATCTGAGTCATCGGAACTCAATGAATGCTCATTCAAGAAAGAATTAGGTAAGAAAAATTAAAAAAGTTTTATTTGTATTATAGAATGATATCTTTTATACTATGGAGGATAGGTAACAAACTCATGACTAGAATCCAAGAATATATAACTGGAAGAAAAAAAAAAATTCCACTTATCTCAATTACAAACAAAATTGGATCTGAGTCGAGATTAATGCTTATAAACAGAGTCTGTGAAAAATATCAGCTTTTCGATGATCACGTAACTTTCTTGCACCAATATCATGCGCTCTCTTATATTGCTAACCTTCGATCTCCTGTAATATATGTTGGTTTACATAAGACACGGTTTATACACAAAGCGAGGTTCTTAAATGACGTCATAAAGCAACCCAAAAAGTTAGCTGAAGAGGGGAAAAGCGTGAGAATCAAAACGGTTTTATATTCTCTATCGCTTTTCAGACAAATCATGAAATTCGAAAGACTTCTACGATTGAAAATTATGTACCTTTGATTTTTCGAGTTAAAGACATCTTTTGCATTTTAAGAAAACTAATTTTTAATCCTTCAAATGCTCCAAAGGAATCGGAATCTTTTCGTTAATTTTGTTTTCTAATTTAAAGGAAAAATACTTATGTTTAGTTATAACATTGGGGGGGGGGGCCCTTCTGATAAATCAAATGAAAAAAAGTTCAATTTTGTTATAGTAATACTGTTTTATGTTAGATAGCTATTCTGTTAAATTAAACTGCAATAGATATTCTTTGAATTAATTATAATTCTCAGCCAAAATGAGTAAAATGTATTACCCTTAAGCTATAACGCTTATGTTAAAAAGTTATTCGAGGACTTGGTCAGAAAATTGAAAATATCCGATTTTAATATTCAACAATAATAACAAAAAAAAAAAAAAAAAAAAATGCGAATGTAACCGAACATAAAGTTTGAAGTTCTACACTAATTAATACATTACATAGATTAATCATCGATTAATTTAATTTAAATTTTATGCGATTTATTTTCATACACCAATTACATAAAAATTAGTTATATGAAGCTACCCACCCCCTGTTACTGAATGAATCATTTATGGTCATATACAGTATTTGTTACAGTAATCATTTGTAATAAATCTATAATCGTACAACTTATGCCTAAAATTATAAATTCAAGACACTATGATGCAATGTATAAACAAAAACAATGGGATGTGAAGTGATGGTAGTGCTTAATGGTGCAAGATCCAGATGTGGCTATGCTGCTTTAAACAAGATGTAATTGTGGTTTGAACATTTGAAAAATGAAAAATTGATTAACAAGAAGGAGGGTTAAAAATAGAGAAGGATCGTTAGGGTATCCCGGGGATACGTCACCTGTGTTCATCAAAGACGGTACAATCCAACGGAAATAAAAAAAAAAGATCACAAGGGTGTCTTCGGGTCTTGTATTTGGCTGAAGAAGGCAAGTTTCTGAGGCAATGAAGCAAAACAAAATATGACAAGTGTTGCAGTAGACGGAATAACACGCAAGGATCATAGCGTTCAGAACTGGATACTTTTCCAGTTGATACTACGTGACTCCCGCCAGAGGACGCTGTTGATTGGATTGAGCAGCGCAATAACAGAACGAACTTTAATTAGTAGAATAAAAGAATGCTTTTGTTCTCCTATATAACCTGTGTTGTGTCATGTAGTGCTATGTGTAATTTAATGTTGTATTTAAATTAATTTCAGTACACATATTTTTATTTACAAGCAAGTTCAGCTCTTTATTTAGAAAGGATAATCAATTATTCTAAAGGAGTTTTGCTGCAGCTAAAAAGTTCAAATGCACCAGTTCCCCGGAACGACAGAAAAGGGATGTCAAATTTTGCTATTCTTAATGAATAATTACATACCAATTCTGAATTAAAACGAGAAATAAGCAATTATTTCTTGACACATAAATATTTTTCATTTTTTCTGTGACTATCAGCTTATAACATCAATGATTGGGTATGAAATGGCTATATTTTTAACGAATGTGGAAAGCGTTTTCACAGGATTGAGTTCAGTTTTCTTTATGGAAAATGTATAATAATTTTGAAAAGATTGTTAGAAGATGAGATTGAAGCGCAAAAATATTAACTAATCTATATAATCTTTTGATAATATATTTATTTACTAAAAATTTAAAAATATAATGTCTACATATAATTTGGTAACGGTAATAACACTTGTTATAAATATAAGTGTGTATATTTGCGATGATAATTGCTTATTTAAAAGTTCAAATAGCGTTGACCTCGAAAGATTGAAATTTATTTTCAGTTTTTTGCTACCATTATTTATTTATTTGTTTTTCATTCTTCTTTATATGCCAATATTCTCAAAGAAAAATAAATTACATTTGATTGAAGCAATATTTTTGTGTTTTGTTTCTTTCATACGAATACAATGAAGATTATTGAGCATTTAGAAATTTCCTCTAATGATTCTATAACACGTTACAATATAAATTGAAATATGAATACAATGCATTGTACACTCTATAAATTATTTGGAATTCAGCTAAAGTAATAGCATATTATTAATAATTTTTCCAGTGCTCTAATACTTAAATTTTGTGAGAACTCAATTTGAAAAATAATAATAATAAATAAAATAAATAAAGTTAAATTTTAAAAAAATAACTTTTGTTGGAATAAACAAATTAATTCAGTGCATCATAGTGACTAAACTAAAATTTCAAATTTTATGCTTCACGAAATAGTAATTTGTATTTTGTTGTATTTTTTAAACGTTAAAGAAACTTTAATTAATTTTTTAATTGATTCCGGAGAAGTTCAATATTAATTTAATTCTGATTCTCTCTTCTCTCCTTTCACTTCACTGAATCAAAACTTATTTTTTAAACATCTTTTAAATAACACAAATTTACCATAACACACAAATAAATTTTTATGAACGCACAAAATATTCCCGAATCGGAGAGTTTATAAGTGGTTAGTTCGTTAGCTTCTCGTACGCTTCTGTGAATTATAAAGCTTTCTCCATTATTTACCATTTGTCACAATTTACAAGTTTCTACTATTTCATTTCAGAAAGTAATTAAAAATGTTCACCAAATATAAACATTCCTTGTCAAGAATATGTTCTTTCGAGAAAAAAAAATCCTGGCGCCATCTGTTGACGATAGTCCGAAGTAAGTCAATAATTAGAAGAACTCATTTAAAACTTTAAAAAAATCAATTAATCATGACATAAAACTATATTCTGGCTAAACCATTCGATAGAGAGGAGTACATACTTCTAACTTATTTAATTCTGATTGAATCAATAAATTTTTTCTTGTAAAAAATGTGTTCGAACATTTCGTCCTATACTTTAACACTGAAAATTGAATATCCATTTTACATAAAGGCAAAAAATTGCATATGTCTTTTTTAAAAAAAAATCAAAATTCTAAGAACGCTATCTAATAAATAATTATATGTGTTATATCCGTAGTAATTTATATTAATATTGAAGCATGTGTGTGTTCGAACTTAGGACCTTATTTCTTAACATTAGCAGGAAACAGCCTTAAATAACTTTAATATCTGGTCGCTGTTGAAGCTTTACAAGTTAATTTAACATTTAAATTAATGAATAATTAAATGAACTTCTAAAAAAAACTTTTATTTCTTATGAATGATTAAATTTGAACATGTTCATATAGTTATTAATAACTATGCATGTGAAATTGTAAATTACATTTGTTGTCACATTGTAAACGAACTTTAGTTTCTTAGCATTTGTAAAAGTGTTGATTTGTATTTGAAAATAAGACATTGTCCAGCTACAATTTAATCTAATTTCACTTTGCATACTTATATATACAAATATTTTGCATACTTATATATAGATATTGAAACTAAATGTATTATCTAAGTATTTAAAAATATCTTTAGAAATTTATTGATTGATTTATAAGGGACGTGGTGCTACAAGACTGTTGTGGCCGCAGTAGCCTAGTGGTTAAGGAAACGGACTTGCGGCCGGCGGTTTTCGTTGAGTCTTGGGATCGCGCGTTGATGCCACTGAAGACCCACCGTGTAGCCGGGGCTGATGCATGTTCTCATCTGTCGAGACCCAAAATACTTCCAATAGCCTGGTGTGGAAGTTATGAGAGGGGGGTGCAACTCAGGTGTCGTCCTCGTCACTGGACCAAGGTTCAAAATTATGAGGTGAAGCTAAATTTAAGTCAAATTGATTTTATTTATTTTTTTGGATTGAAATCAGGAAAAAATAGCCTGAAATTGCAAATTGCCAAAGATATCCAAATTGTCATATATTTTAATCTATGCATGCGAAAAATCTTTCTCTTTGTACACTGCTGCTAAAACAGATGGGGGGGTTGAAGATGGCATTTGGTTATTTGTAGATTTCAACAATTATTCCAGACGTAAAAATACTTTGCAAAAAAAAAAAAATATTGCAGCCAAATCCTTAATTTTTTTCTTTTTATTAATTTATTATGATTTAAAATATTTCTGCTCTTGTTTATTACTCAAAAAATATATTTTAAGAAACAAATACACAAAAACATTTGCTGCCTTACCATTCATTAACTTACTAAGACGTTTCTATTGTAATAAAATAGGGAGGGAATTATAATTTTCGTAAATTTGAGTAGGATAAAGTTTTTATATCTTGTTTTTTCTACTCCTTAATCAAAGGGGCTCCTTCAAGAAAATAGTAAGCTCAAAGAGTTCCCCAAGATTTAAAAGGTTGAATACCACTGACATTGAATGAAACGCATTTGAAAGAGCGTGAAAATAAAAGTTTCGCGAATGAGTTTTTTTTTTTTTTTTTCCTTCTGAATTTTGTAAGTTTTTTTTTAAAAAATTTTTATTAAAAATCTGAAAACTCACATCCGGCGCACTAAATTGGCCACGAAAATACTTTCAATAAAATATGGAAAAAAAAAAAAATTCTAGAGAAAGCTTCCCTTTTTTTTATGTTCCTTTAAATGTTGTTTTTTTTTTTTTTTTTTTTTTTTTTTTAAATTTTAATTCCGCTGCTTGTAATTTGAGTAGTCAGCAATGTAAATTAGAATAAAGGAGATAAAATTAAGAATCCGCTTCTTTGCGGGTGTAAGCGACTCGTTTGGTGCTGAGCCAGAGCGGCATGGAAATTTTCTTAGAATTTGTAGTGTTTAGATTTATTTAAAGCTTTATTATCAATCACGATAATTCGGTAAGTTTGGCAGTAATTGGTAAGTTTTAAGAAGTATTTCAAATACGATTGCGAAAAAAAGTAGCAATGACCCGTTGTTCATGTTATTTTTACTAAAATCATTTTCAAATTGTACTAGACAAATTAAGTTTTATTGATTACTTAACTGAACACAATATGTATTTTTGAATACATCGTAAATATATCACCTCAAATATTGTGAATCAGTTGTCGCATTCCTTGTTTATACCTCTCGAATTGAAATTCATACGCTCTTTTTCCAATATCTAGTTGTCAAATTATTTAGGAGAACATTATACAAGGAGTGACCAATTTTTTTACAATGAAAAGGGGAACGAAAAAATTTAAGAAAAAGGTACGATATAAATAAATGAAACTTTTATTAATTCAAATAAAAATACACTAATTATGCTTACATCCCTTTCAATTATTTAGTTAAACGAATATTTTTCCATTGAATGAACATTTTTTTTGTCAATATATCATTTTCTAACAATATGTTGGAAATTTAGGAGCGTGAAATATCCTTTATATTGAATTTTACAATAAGTACTGCAGCTAGGGTATCGACATTCATTCTTGATTTCTCATCTGTCCAAAAATCATCACCGATTCAAAACTCTTTCTTGCATTAATTCCAGGACAGCACAACGTAAATTCAATTAGAATAATTAAATTTTCATATGAAATATATTTATTTTTGAAAAAGTTAAATATTTCCACCCATCTTTTTATCAATTTCAACATGTTGATTTTCCCATTGTTTTAATTTATCAGAGTTTAAATAGGCATTCAGTCTTCTAATTTCTTCTAACAGATAATTGTTATCGTTTATAGGTATTTTTTCTATAGGCCTTTCTTTCCATAAAAACTCGACACAATATTCAATATCTGCCCAATTTACTTGCGATTAAGTCGTAAAATACAATTGAATACTTTTATTTTCTGTTATATTTATTTCAGACCATTCTTCGACATATTGGAAAGATGTTTGGTAAATATTCTACACTTCTTTGGTGATCTTTTCTGTTGTGCCCGGATATGACACCTCTAAGTTTGACAATTTTCTTTTTATTCATTAAAGGGATAAATTTTTCTTCAAATCGTGATTTATATTGAATGACAAAATCGCTCAAAATAAGACTAACTTCTGCAGCTGAAATATGTTCAGCTTCATTCCTTTGAATCGTTTTGTGGAAAATAGATGTCTGATTACGTACAAAACACGTTACTGTCTCCAATAATTAGTAACTGAAAAAAAAATTCCAAAATTTTTGGACATTTGTGTTAACTTTAAAAATATGAACGGAGAAGACCAAATAATTGTAAGACACGCTCTATAGCAGGTGTTAGAGGGAGCCATCTAACTTTTGAATATCCTAAAAGCATTTTGTATTCAACATTTGCATAACAGTTTAACGCTTCATCTCTGAATAGAGATTATCAGATTAGTTTTAAAATACCGAAAAGAAGGACACTTTTCGAAGAAGGACAGAACCCACAAATGTAGGACTGTCCTCCCTAAAAGAGGATGATTGGTCTCTTTACATTATAACAATATTCCAGAATAGGATTGATTGATATTAACAACGTCACACTGAGAAGCAACACGAAAGCTATTGGCGACGGGCGTCATTATTTTCAGCCTCGGTCAAGTGACGAGGATGTTACCTGAACTGGCACCTCCCGCTCCTAACTTTCACGTCATCCCAACGTAAGGACTTTGAGCCTCGATAGATTCAACTTGCATCAGGCATGGATACACGGCGGATCTTTATTGGCATCAAGGCTCGAACCCATAACTCGACAAAAACCGCTGTCGTCGATCATGACCACTAGCCTATCGTAGCCTGCAAAATAGTGCAATAAATATACTGAATTGCTTCTATGCACCACTAATTAAAAAAAAATGGGGGGGGGATATTTTATGATGATAGAAAATGAGGTTCCGTTAAAATATATACTCGAACACAAAATTTAATTTTTATTAGTATGGTACAGATGCTTATTGAAATGTTTTCCTTCCCAGCTGTGCTTTTATCGTGACTGATTCTTTTCGTCAATGCCAATATATATGTAACTTAGATTCTATAGAATTAATCCAAGTACGAAAAAAGTATCAGTTTTTATTCAGTGAAAATCGTAAATAATTTTAAGAGGAAAAAAATATCGTGTTTATTTCGTATATAAAAAGATATTCCCTTTTTGTGATTAAGAATTGAATTTCATAGATGAAAAAATTTTCTCGTTAATTTATCGAGAATAATTGACAAATTTTTATTGCGGGGAAATTCAATGAAACTTTAACTTTTTTTTCAAGTGTTCCATCTTTATTTACGCAAAGATTGTATTAATTTTTTTTAAAAAAAAATAATAATAATCTACATTGCGTAAATATGGACTATTCGCAATTTTCCGGATACTAAACTTCTGAACTTTTTCTATTTTGGAAATGTTTAAATTAAAACCTTTTTCCAATAAAATTAAACGTGATTTTTACTGATTAGACTGAAGTAAAGAAGCGTAATGAATAGATTTGAGGAAATGTATACATAAGCTAAGTAGAATTGTATATTACAATTAGTAGTGTTATGGCCACCATGGGCAAACCCAAAAAATGGCTCTCCACCCCACACGCACATTGAATTAAAAAAAAAAAAAAACCATTAAAAAAAGTTTTAAAAAAAAAAAAAAAAATTTAAAAAGTTTAATACAAAGTTTTACAAAGAAAAAATTTAACCAACCAAGGTGCGCTTATATTTATAAGTATTATTACATTACTCAATTAAGTATAAGAATTAAAGTAAACCATAAAATATCGAAAAATGGATAATAGTAAACTTTTACGATATTAAAATTAAAGCAAACGATCAATTTTTAAATTAAATGTGTTTCAGCTAAATGTAATTAAAACTGAAGCAAAAAATAAAAAAACCGAAAAGTGATCTGGTACGCCATAAGTGATCTAACTAAAACAACAGCCCCTTAAGTGGCTAATAATATATTGGTTCTTAGTTTTGTTAGTACTTTGCAATACGTTTTTTCAGTAAATACTTTTATTTTTCCTATCAATCAAATGAATTCAATGTTTCTTTAAAAATTAACTTTAAAAAGAATTAATGTTGTATATAACCTGTTACAAATTGGTCATAAAATTTTTAAATAATATTGGATGACCGATAATGATCTTGCGACTTACCCCCACGCCATTCCTCTGTGAATACTGATTGTTCTGACGATTCGGCTCTTCTTTCCTTGAGGGGAAATTTAAACTACACATTATAAGAAATATGTAAATATTTCTAGTCCCTCTCGAAGAATAGTTCATTAGAGGATAGAGATACAAATAAATCAAAAAAAGTTTTTCATCTTTCTAGATAATATGGACATATTAACCACACAAAAAAAATTATATTTATTTGATGAAGAAATAAAATAGGTATCAATGACTCGTTATTGGCCCCATCATTCATGTTATCGACTACATATTTCAAATACATAAAATATTTGTTAAAGACATTTTTGATTGAAATTGATTGTTGCATAACGATAATTGATCGATTTTTTAAATATCAGATTGAAAAAAAAAAAAAAAAAAAAATATGTAGATATACATACACAATCCTCATAATTATTGTTTCACTAAGCTTATTGCTGCATTCAACTACCTGATTATATTGTGTTTATGTAATAATTGCAACAGAATGCAATATATTTCATTTGTTACTTGTATTGAATGAAAAAAAGTCTTTATTTGCGAAGTATTTCAACTACTTTTATTTCTTCATTTTCTTTTTTATTAAAAATAGTTACTTTCAAAAAGAAATAACTTAATGTATCATTAAGATAATTATAATTTTTCCTCGGTAAATAATTCTAAAATATGTGACTATCTCTGAGTGTTTATATTTGATTTGATATCAGTTTGTATGGTTTGTTATCTATTTACATGTAAGATGTTTCTTAAAACATAATATTCAGCAAAACTGCTCAGTAGAAATTTTGCTTGCATTCATTAATATGCAAGTTTTATATATTTTATGCATATTTTAACAATACGAATCAGAACAATGATACTTCTTTCTTTCCTCTTTTAATTATATAACTTAAACCATCCTTTTTGCATCGTGCTCTTTCTTAAATTTACTTGATTTAATCTTGAAACTGTGAACTAATGATACATTGCTATGGCTGGAATTTTTCTCTCCTAATAATGGGAATTTTAAACTAAAAAAAAAAAAAAATGTAAGTTACTTAATAATTATTTTTTAAAAAGTTACCACTTTTAGAAGAGAAATCTGTTTTTCACAACGCATTGCACAAAAAAAACCTTTATTAAATTTTGTATTTTGGTTTAAAAAACAATTTTTTTGTGGGCCTTTATTATTATTATTTGAAGGATTACACAAGATTCATTATAAGTTAGGTTTGGAAGAATATTTACTTTTCGCAAATTTTCTACTGAATCAAAGGTTACATAATATGATTATGTAATAGTGGGTCAATACATAATGTATAATTTTAATTGTACTTCCCTGTACCAACAATGAAATTTAATTAATATCTTTTTTTTTTTATTTCTGAATGTGTTGTTTTATATTCATTGAGTGATAGTTTTTCTTTTGAAGTCGCATGAAGAAAGTCAGTGTATGATTCTTGCTGTTTCGAAATCATATAATTTACATAATTTCAAAACAGCCGGAGTCTTGATTACGAAACAGCAAGAGATTATACACATATAAAATTAACAAATCATGACCCGCACAATGATTTACAATACACACATTTACGACACAAAATGTTGCTTATTGGAAAACACAGATATGCTGTTTTCTATATTGTATAATTTGGATTTTAAAGGGGTTGATTTTACAATCTATTTGTATGTGATATTTAATTATAATCATTTCTAACTTTTTGACCCTTTTCATGACGATATGAATTCGTATGCTTTAAAAAAAATTCCTTTCAGAAATTTGGTAGTCTTTCAAGTGGCCGTGGTAACGCAGCGGTCATGGCCATCGCAGGCGATTTTCGTCGTGTTGCGGGTTCGAATCTTGATGCCACTTTGGACCCACCGTGTGCCAGGGGCTGTTATACGTTAAATATGACGAGTATCATACTGTCCTCCGGTTGGCGTGGTGTGGAAGTAAGGAGAGGGGGTGCCAACTCAGGTGTCGTCGTTGTCACTTGACCGAGGTTCAAAATGACGAGGTTCATCGTCAATAAACCTCTTGTCGCTTCTAATGAGACGTTAAAAAACCATCCAATCAATTAATCCTTCAAAGGTCTTGTTATTTATGTAGTTATTAAACTTTCACAACACTTATCAGTATATTTGCGTTTTTCCCATCTGACAAGTATTCACTCAGAGCTATATTATAGAGCTAAATTTTTTGTAATTTTTTTTTTTTTAATATGAGATTTGTTATAAGTAACAAAAAGTTTTGATCTGATTGGAAACAGTGTGCAAGAATTTACAAGTAAATAATTTTCGTAAAAAGCTATTATTTAAAAAAATATATAATTGTGTGAATCAAGAGATATGAAATCATTTACTGATAATACTGAAAATATTATCAATGCCACATTTCACGTAAGAAGAATAACAAATTATCACCTCAGAGGCAGATTTAAAATATAATATTCAAAGTGTCAGGTTTGATAGAAAACAAATAAAAATAATGAGCCATATATGTGTTTTGTATTGTTTATTAGAATCAGGTTATCAGCGATTTCCTAATTCCAAAACTCTTTCAATAACAGAATAGGTCTACATACACTTTTTGAATCGGCAATAAATTAATCAATTACTTCGAATGTTTTATATAATTTTTCAAGGGTAAAGGATTTTTAAAAACTTTAAAATAAAGCTATGTTAACTGTAATTAGACAGTACGCTTAAAAAATAATGTCAAAGTGGGAATCCTTTATCCAAGCCTTTTTTTTTTTTTTTTTATTTTTCACACGCTTCAAGATAACTTTTCTTCTTCTTTTCCTGCTCTCTTTGAAATCTTAATCTGAAATCATTGCCTGACACGGCCTACGTGGGAGTTGCGATGTTGATATATGGCCTTAAGGCTCCCGTCTACACGCCATTTTGATTTCATCAGCTTAATGTTAATCCTATGGAATTTCTTCACATTAAAATTATGAAACGGAATTAAGTTTTTATAAAATATTTACAAACCTCTAAAATATCACTAAATAAATATCTTTAAAATATCTGCTAATTTTCAAAGAATATGTGAAAACAATGAATATATTCTACCGTTTGTTTTTTCTTGTTTTAATCAATACTTTCAGTTTTTGAAATAAAGATTATTTCGTTATATAAAGTGTCAAAAAAAAAAAAAAAAAAAAACCCCGAACACCTTAAAATTAAAAATGTTTTAAACTTTTAATCTTTTTACAAAGGAATAATTCTTAAGCTTCTGAAAAAAATCCCTTTTAAAATCTATTATAATTCTATTACGTACAAATTTAATTTAATTTCACAATTTCAAAGCCAGGTGTTTGGGACAGCTTGCATACAATCGCTAGTTTTGTATTGTTAAGATACGAAATATATTCAAATTTTAAGCGGCGGAACTCCCATTTGCTTCAAAAAGCAGATAAATAAGGGTTTTCTCCCAAATTCCGAGCAATATTGTCTACTGACTACTGTTACTCCGTGATGACCTACCAAAGAGAATAAACCAATGAAAACTTTAATTTCGACAGTTGTTAGCTCGCGCATCTCTCTCGATTAAATTTTCCTTTAATTGAAGAAATGAACTTATTTGTATAAGTAACAATTACCTTTAGTAAATTACCTGAGATGAAACAATTCCAAGTATCATATATAGTTAGCTTTTGCAATTCCTATTACTCCTGGTAATTTCATTATAATATTTTGTAAATTTCGCTAAACATTTCTACACACCATTAATTTTGTCCATGTAGTTAAGCCACCTTTATCTAAAAAAATATTATCATCAGATCTGAAATCATCTTCGGTTTCTGAATCACTAAAATAATTTTCTTTGTCAAAAGGAAGCTCACGTTCATCTTTGGAGAAGGGGGTTCCAGCTCAGGTTTTGTCCTTGTCGTTTGAACGAAGTTAAAAATTACGAGGTCCATCGACAACTCCTAACTTCCACACCACGCCAACGGGAGGACTTTGGACCCCGACAGATTTAACGTGCATCAGCCCTTGCTACAAAGCGGACTTTAGTGTCATTAAGCTCGAACCTACAACTCGACGGAAACCACCGGCCACGAGTCCGCTGACTGATCCGCTAAACTACCGCGGTCTTTGATTCTTTTTTTTTTTTTTTTTTACCTTAGAAGAATTCCATTCCATTCCACTAATATTCTTGGATACGTACAAATTTAATGGACCGACATATTTAATCAAGAAAATATTCCATTTTCAAATATAAAAATCATATAATAAGGCTTTAAAAATAGCTTTTCAAAAGCAAAATAGGCAATCGCCTATCAAGTGATACTTTAAAAATCTAAAATAAATGGTTAAACGAACAGCAACATGGGAAATATAATGTAAAATTACAGAATTTGATACAAAACAAAATTAAACAATAGCAAATTTTTTTGCGACATTATTTTCAGTATGAAAAATTACACATTCAACAACCTAGCAAGAGATCCATTCACGGAATAATCCCATTTGACAAAATAATTCAGGGAACCATTAAATTAAGGATCTTCAAAAAGAGCCAGAAATTTACCAGCAATCATTTCATTGTTGCCACTAAGAAAAAGAGTATTATTTATCCGCTCTGCATCGTTCCTATTTCTTGTAACAGTCAAAATAAACACCGAAAATGGAAACATTTAAAAAGTTGTAGCCTTTGTTGTTCTGTAACCTTAAAAATCAATCATTTGAAACATTTAACATATTTCATTAGAAAACTATTTAAAATTACGATCGTTTCGTTTAATGTCAGCATTTTTTAGTAATTTATATAAAATCTGTGGTTATTTTTTTTTTAAAAAAAGTCGATGTTTAAATATTGTAAAATTTAAATAATTTTCTTCAACTTATCAAGTTTTGTTTACCAAATTATTTATTGTCAGTTAATAATTTTTAACCTTCATACCAACGGAAAAATTTTGCGAATCAATATAGTTGATATTTTTCTATTTCGAGTGATCATCTGGAATACATCTACGAACTTTGAATTTTAAATATTTATTGTATTTCAAAAATTCGAGTAAGTTTTAAATAATTTTTTATTTCTCATTCAGAATTTTTATAATTTCGAATTGTATCAAAATATGAATAATTAATTTTCAAAAAACTTTTCCCCAATATTTTTTGTGTTTACTTATTTTTATTTAAAAAAATGCCTTGAAAGGTTATCTAATTATTTAATAATTTTACGTGAAACTTCAATGTCGAATTACATTTCTAATTTTTTTGTTTTTATATTATAATTTTAAAAATATGTGACTTTTTTTTTTTTTTTTTGATTTCTTAAAACAATTTGGAATCTTTAAGAATGTTATAAAGAATTTGATACTCATATTATGTTAAAATTATTGAAGAACTGTAAATACATTATCAGAGTAACCCAAATCAATTGTGAATCAAATTCTAATGAATTTTTGAAATTTTGGATATATGTGTATTTATTTATTAACATATGAAAATATCAGTATGATCAATATTTGTTTTGTTTAAGTCATTAAGATGTTTAGCAAAAGCAAATCTGCTATGGTTAATAATACAATAAGTATTGAGTGTTGCAATTCTTCTGTGAATTCATCATGATTTCTCTCCATACATGGTAGTGAATCAGTAAGTCTCATTTCATGGTAATTAGAATAATTGTTACATTGAGATATCTTTCAGAAAAAATTAATAAGAAAAAGGGTCTGTCTTTTTTTAAAACAATAGTTTTATATTCAATGCTAGGAAAAAATTTTGGTTTTGATACATTGCGTAAAAAAATGCAAGTAAAATAGATTATATTTATCTCAAAGTGAATGTTCAAAGGGCAGGTAGGCATTCTACTAAACTTTTCTAAAATTATTTCTGGTTATATCTTTATGTATGGACATTTGTGATCAGACTTTGAATAGAAGTTAGTATAAATTTATATCAACTTTTCATATTTGCTTATGATATTATTTTCATTTTTGTCATTGTGAGAAAAAAAAATGTGAGGAATGTTTTGAAAGCTGTTTATATGAAATAAAGATACAAAATTGATTTTAATTAATGCATTTCATATTGAAATAATAAAATAGTCTAAAATTATTTTACTATTTTTGTATCTTTGTTAAATTATTTTAATGTACTTGGAGTTTATTGTAACTGAAATTCGCCGAAAAAGTAAATATATATTTTTTCTGTTACAATTAAACTTTTGCGATGTTGGTATAAAATCATACCTGACGTTTGTTTTTTATTTACTGTTATTAGAAAAGTTCAAAAACAAAAGTGAATAGATTTATGTTGACATTAGATTTTCCTAATGATTTTTCCAATGCATCAACAACTTCATAATGTTGACTTGTTCTTTTCATAAATTGAATTCATGTTATGTATGCAAACTAATTAAAAAATATAGCTAAATATTTTAAATTCAAATAAGAAACCTAGGTACTTATCCACTGTACATATAATTAAACTGATGGTAAAATATTTTTGATTATACAATTGAAACGCATGAAATATTTACTTAAAATTAACTGGAATAAAGAAAATTATCTCTCTATTTTTTTGGACAATTGTATTTCTTTCACATAAGACAGAGGAAAGATTTTGAATTCCGGAAATAAAATTTGTACTTACAACTGCTGCAAAATGAAATTTTGGATAGTGAAGTCAATAATTAAGTATAATATAATTATATTACAATAAAATTTTAAAAATAACATTGATTTTAAGAAGGCCAAAGAGTTATTCATGATTATTCCTTTCTTTTATATTTATTGTTTATAAAGAATTTGCATATAAATCTATTAAATGAGTTATATACTTGTATTAAAACAAAAATTCAGTAAACTAATGTAAAATAAATTTATGAGTATAAGGAAAAATAAATTACTAAATACATAAAAACGGTAGGGAAAATAATGAAGGGTGATGGTGAATAATCAAAGATGTATATTAATAATTTTTTTTTTTTTTTACCAATCTGAAAATTAAAATTTTAATAAACTGGAAATAATATACTACATTTTACAAACAATCTTGTATTTTTTATTTTTCTTGTTCCAGTTATGTATAGTAGACCATTATGAATGTGTTTTGATATGAAGTAACTATGTTGGTGCATTGAATGTTAAATTTGTACCAAGACTGCTGCATAAGGCTGAAATCTATTTGGAATTTTTATGAAGAGCTTTGAAAAATATATCTTGCTTTCAAATTTTTTTATGATATCTTGCAGTATTTTTTTGAAAAATAAATTCAAGTATAAGAAATCGAATAAATTAGTTTTAATGGAATTTTTCACAAGAATTAAAATTATTTTATAAAATGAAATATATTCATAAGAAATCTTTTTTTAGCATGGATAATGACAGGGATAGGGAGACAGGTGAATCTTCTAAGTCTCAGCCAGCCACTAAACCAAAGGACATTCCATCAGTAGCCAGTTCCAGCAGCTCAATTTCTCCAAATCTTGGTGCTGCTGTTATGTTTCCTGCAGCAGTACCAGGTAGGTTTGAAATTTTATTGCTGAAAATTAACTATTTCTTATGCATATAGTTAGTTGACACAATACCTCACATATACCAAAGTAAAATCTTTTTCTTTTGTTTATTAATCACATAGTTCTTTAAATAAATATTTACATATTTCTTTTGTTGATCAAATACTTGTTTTCAGTTATGTTACAATTACATAGAGCAATATGTGACAGTGTTAGCATAGTGGTCATGATTGAATACTTACAATCATGGTTGTTTCAATCGAATCTTGGGTTTGGGCCCCAGCGCCACAAAAGACTTTTCGTGTAAACAGGGCTGATTCTCATCAAATTTGTCAAGCTCCAAGTCTTCTCATTGGCATGATGTGAAAGTTTGGTGAGAGAGGTGCCAGCTCAGGTAGAATCCTCTTCACTGGACCTAGGTTCAAAATTACAAGGTCCAATGCAAATAGCTCAAATTTTGCTAAATAATGCAACAATAATAAAACAATTAATTACAGGGCCTTGTAATTTTTAGGAGGGTTACAGCTATGTTATATAGAGGTGCATAATTTCTTTTTTGCTTTACATATTTAATTTGCTCTTTTTCCTGGGACCATACTTATTATGATGTATATAATTTAAAGCTGTAATTTTATTTAAAAAGAGGTAGTTTGGATGTGCAAGTTCTTAATAGTAAAACTAATCAAAATTTTTAAAAAATATCCTGGATTAGTAATGAATTTCTGCATTTTTGAAGAAGACGTAATATACAAATTTCATCAAATAAAGTGGATCAGGAAGTACTTACTGTACTAACTGCAATTTTACAAATTAATCTAAATTTTACTAAGATCTACTCATTTTTCTAAAAGTTGAATAATGTATCCATTAAGTAATTATGAGACCATCTGAGAAACTGCATACATTACATCAGAAACATTATAAAATGCATGTGTTAGTAATTCAGGACTGTATTACCTGTGAAGTAAAGGTGCAGGTTTTGATCATGTGATCCAAGATTTATTTGGTAGATGCCACGAAGTAAAGATTTTTCTGAGGATGAAAAAATTTTATTTTATAAGGGTACAGGTAAATCTGAAAGAGGAAGAGCTAGGTTAATGAAGCATTCTAACTGCAATTCACAATGCCGTAGTTAAAAAAGATGATTCAAACAAAATACAATGTTCTAGGAAAGAAAAGAGTTTGACAGCACTAGATTATTGATAAATGTTTCCTATTAACTAAAAGAGTTTTACGACTCCTAAAATTTTGGAATGTTTCAGCAAATGGCCTTCACATGTCACAAAACTTATGAAAATGAAGAAAATATCGAATTTATTGAAACATCATTGATAAGAAAGTTGAAGCAGGATAAATATGTCATAGATTGATGAGTGGAAACAAATTATATTTTCTGATGAAAAGAAATTTAACCTTGACAGTTCTGATGGCTACATACAATATGGCATGACTTGTGGAAAGAACCGAAAGAAAATTTCAGTTAACAAATGGGAGGAGGGTCAGTAATGGTTTGGAGAGCCTTTAATCATTATGGATTTTGCAATTTAAATGCATTTTGGAAGCTATGGACTCTGCACTGAAAGAAAGAGAGAGAGTTAATTTTTTGCCATGGCCAACTTGGATGTCCTGACTTGAACCTTATGAAAAATCTTTGGGGTGCATTATGTCTCAAAATTTATGTATATAATGCACTTTTCATTAACCCATGCACTGAAAGTAGCCATAGTAAAATAATGGTACATTATTTCTAAAATTGATCTTAATCACCTGGTCATTTCAATGAAAAACGGAGGACAAATGTCATTTTAATTTTCATACTTTTTTGTTTTTATTAAAGTGCTCTTAAAATTTGTTAACAGTGATTTTTAATATTTTTATTAACTTAATCATTTATTACATTATTTAAATTATTGAAAACTTTTTTTAATAAATGTGTTGTGCCATCATATTTAATTTATTTAAATTATATTTGAAATCAGTATTTATTTCATAATTTTTTGACAGACTGTAATTAAAATTTATTTAAATATATATATAACTTTAATCATATGTTTTAAATGATATTTTAGCATCTCCCCCATCTTTTATTTCTTTGGAGCAATTATTAAAAGCTGCAGAAGATGTATCCAAATCTGGTTTTGACATGGCTTTAGCTCATGAGATAGCTGTGAATAAGGATTTTAAACTGCAACAAAAAACCCCAAAATCTAGGTATGAAGCCAGTTCTCTATCTAATATTGTGTTTTGAACTCTATCTAATATTGTGTTTTGAGATTTTAACTAATTCTTTAATGTTCATCATACGGTTATTGCATGAAAAAAATTTTAAACCTGCAAGATTTAATTTTCTTAATTAATACTTTTAAGATTATTTTTTTCAAATACTTTTAATTCCTTTTAGTTTAATCCTTTTTAGTGTGATTTTTATTTCATATGTTATCAGGGTTGCAGTTGCTTAATTGGCAGTGTCTCAATTCAGAATGCAAGTTGAGCAATAGATCTGGGATTAAATATTTAAAGCTCATATTTGCTGAATAAAGTAATTTGGAATGAGGAAGGTGTTTCTCATTAAATATAATTATTCTTTAGTGTGTACATTTCTTAATGAAGTACAGTAAAACCCTATTAAGTATGATTAATTAGAACCAGTGCTAATTCAAGTTATAAAAAATATAAACTGTAATTTTTTATAACTGAGATTAGTCAATCAATAGTAGCCTTAAGCTGTTTCTTTTACACCTGTAAGTACAATCAACAGTCTTTTATACCACATGTCCCGAGTAAAAAAAAGAGTGCTTTTTGCTAATATTATGTAAAGTTAAAGCTTATAATTGTACAACGTGCTATAAAAAGTAAACATGTAAACTATGAAAACTAATCCTAAAAAAGAGCTAAAATAGTCAAAAACCATTCTAGTTGCAAACTTGTCAACATATATAAACAAAAGATAAGTAAATATAGAAAAGAGCTAAAATAATCAAAAATAATTCTTGTTGTTTTCAAACTTGTCAACATTTTATGAATTGCCTCACAGTAGATTTTCACTATGATATAAATTTACTAAAAATTATATCAATATATTACTTACATTATGCAATTTGACTGTGTAAACAGATTTCGATACTTTTCAATTTCGCTGGTGCAAGTGATAAAGTTGCCCAAAATGGTACATCTGACGCCAAACGGATTATGTGAATACTGTGTGTTGTCGCCAATAAAGTCTGCTTGGCGAGATTTGCGCCGGAAGAATGAAAAAGTATCCAGATTTCTTATTTCTTAATTTTAAATGTACTGGTTCCACAAACATATTTTTAACAGATTTTGCAAGTGTTCAAAGCTTATTACCTTTGCATGCATTGTTTATGTTTATGGGAAAGGATCTCTTGAGTATAAATTTTTATAAGATTAGAATCGGAAATTTTGGGGACTTTTTTGATTAAATGTTTATTTTTTTGTAGTTCCTGAATTGTATCCAAAATAAAATCATGGGGCTAATGTTTTTATACCCAGGTGCCTTCTTGCAAATTATTGAAGCATATATCACAGCCAAATAAAAAAATGTAAAAAAAAAAAACTTGAACTGACCAATGTCCAGGTGAGGTCATCTCGATACATTTTCTGGTTATCTGGTCCAAAATATCAACTCCATATCTAGTTGAATTGTAAAAATTAATAGCTTCTGTGTTTTTTCTCTTCATTAAATGTGATATCCAATGTTGGGTATAGAGTATTCAGGAGCAATATATATTAATTTTTCTTTGCCATGCTAAAACGAAAGTGATATATTGTAATACTTACCAGTCTTGCTGCAATAGAACTCATCTCTCTTTTTTTTTTAAAAAAATAAGGTACTTCTATCTTTAAACGATTTGCTGTACCGACACAGCTTATTTCTGCATTCCTCATTCATTTCTCTAATTTCAGCGAAGTAATAAAATTGACATTTGTTGAGTTTTTCATGTGTTGTAGTAAAGTTTCATCAAATGAAAAGTTGCATGTTTTCCTACCACTTCTCCAGCTGGCCTTGTATCATTTTTGCCCGAATAGGGATATCTGTTCAGTAAATATTTTGACTGCACATCAACATTTAATGTCGAATTTATCAGGCTTTGTAGGTATATACAGAATAAATCAGCATTGAGTCTTTTATAGGATTACAATTGTTCATTCACTCTTATATTTTCCCAGAGTTTATAACTCGTCAATCAATTTTCTGTAAATGTAATCCAGGCATTTGAAACAATTCGGAAGAAGACATCTTTTGGTCTAGTTGATGTAATGTCAAAGTGCAAAACGGTCCCTAGCCATTGTCTTGGTGATAAATTTTGGGCCCCATATCAGAAATTCAAAACAAATAGACCTTTTGCAATGGAACCCCAATGAGCATACAGCAGTAAAATAAAAGCGTGTAATTTACTGAATGACAAACACCATTTTTTATTTTGGGATCTCTTATGTGCTTTTTCTTCAGTGCACTATTGAATGTGAGGCAATATTTTTTCATTGATAAACAAAATCCATGCACTACTTTTGTTGCCAATTATTATCTTTCTGTTTGCCTATGAAATTGTTTTGTATGTTTCTCTTAATATGTTCTGCTGAGGACTTCTCTCTGTAACCTTTGATTAAATATTTCCTATTTGCCAGAACTGAATCGTCATTTTTTGTTTCTTCATCTCTTTCATTCTTCATGTCTTCCTCATTCTCAAGTTCTGTGTGGTCACTCTGGACCACTTTCTGCCACTGACTTCAGTTCTGGAAAATGTACTAGCAATTGGCAAATATTTTCTTGATCTAAATTTTTAGTTTCATTTATTGTTACAGGAATAGATTCCAGATCTGATAAATTGGATTCACTTGTTGCAGTATTAGGAACAATCCAGTCTTCATTGAATAAATTGGATATACTTTTGGTATGGAATTCTTCTCAGGTTTAATTTTTGAACCAGAACTATCTTAACAAAGATTTTCAAAAACTTTCAACATCTCTTCTTTTGTTAGGTATTTTCTATCAATGCTTCTGTGTGACATAATACACAAGTGAGTGTACTGAAATTATTCAAGGTGAAATGAAGTTAGGTATATCTGTATCCATTGAAAGGCATAATTTGCAACATGAAGGAAATGTGCAGTTAGACGGTACATGAAAATTCCCAGCAGGTGTTTTACTCCCCCTTCTCACCCACTCCATGTGAAATACCCCAACCCCTTCATGACAGGTGCACCTGTTTATCTATCAGCATATAGAAATAGATGTGAAACCCATAAAAGTAACATGAAAAAAGAAATTTGTTTGTTTGTTTAAAATGACAACTTTCTGTAATTGTAAGTGGATAGAATAATATTAGCAAAAATAATTATTTAAAATGAACAAAAATAAATTTATTAATATTCATAAGTTTTTAGGATAAGTAAATAAATATTAAAATTATAAATAAGAAAATTAAAAAAATTAATTAAATTGGATTATTGGTCAAAAGGACTGCTGATGTACTTCTACTGTTAAATGAGAAATGGAAAAAAATTAGAATAAAAAATATTTACTAGAAATCATCTTTATATTGAAAAAATCATATATGACTCTTATTTACAGAAAAGATAAAAGCAGTTACTCAGTGAACACTTGGAAGTGCTATTAGAGTTGTTTTATTGCAATTTTCATTCAGATAATTTAGCATCATATACCATTTGTCATTAGTGATAAATGCTACTAAAATTTTGTTTATTTTGCACAGAATAGTTATAAAGCTCCCTCCCCTTTTCCTTTCATACATTAATGCAGATAGAAAATTTCAGTTAACAATTTTTTTTTTAACTAGTAGGTGCAACAATTGTTTTTATGGAAATTTACATGTTATTTCTCGTGTTTAAAAAACAAAAACAAGCGAAACAAAACTCTTTGCACATACCAATCTGGGCTATTTGAAGATGTAAGTTAAAAGGGTCTGACTAAATGAGGTTCTACTGTAGTTAAAGAAGTAAAGTACGAACTTTGGTATCACCCTCGTAACCTGACTATGATTAGAAATTTTGCAGCTCTTTGCATATAGTCCATTGTGTAGTTCTAATTAAAATAATTCAAAACAATTATTTTTAAATCAGTAATGATTGTGTATAAGCATTTTGATGCAGTTATGTATTTATTTATAACTCTGTAGAATTGTTAATATACATATATTTAAATATATTAGCTTGCATTTGAGAATCATTTACTATCAAACTATACTATGAAGAAAATATACAGGAGACTTGATTCTTTGTTTATCAACTTGTATATTTATTTGTGCAATAAAGTTACTGTTTTAAAAATAAATTATTTTGATATTAAACTTTATTTAGTTTAAATAAGGATTTTTTGTTGATGTTCTAAAATAATAATTTTTTTCTCATACTTTTCTCAAGTAACATTCTAAATTATTTTCCTTCTTGGCTCTTTTCATAACTTTTCTGTTATATTGTCATACTTTTTTTCTTCCTATTCATAGTCGTTAGCTTAAGGAAATGTTTTTTTTTTTTTTTTTTTGACAGTTTAGAAGAGAAAGTCACACAAGTTTTTCATAGGGCATTTTGGGATCTTCTTTCTGCTGAGTTATCTAGTAATCCACCTATATATTCACAAGCTATGATTTTATTAAAAGAAATCAAAGAGGTAAGTTTGAGGTGTATTGTTATTTATGCAAAACGATATAGTTAACAATTAATGAATTCTGAATCTTGAAATAATTCTTAAAAAATTGAATTTTCAGTGGAGTAAAAAAATTATCTTAATAGATAATTTTTAATCACTTTAATAAGTGATTAAACAAAATGGCTCTCAGATTTTTGAATTTGATAATGACCTTGAATAGTTCTTATATTTAGTGACCTGAATCAACTTGTTAGGGATGGGGAACTTATTTTGTTTCTATGTTTTTTTGAAAAAGCTATTTTTAATTTGATCTTTTAAAAACTTAATTTTAATGCTGTTAACACACATGCACAAATACATACACATACATACTTATATATATATATATATAATTTTAATGAATAATCTTCTACCTTGGTAACAACATTTCTTAAGACTAATCTTAATATTAGTTTTTATCTTAACATCTGAACAAAGCATTACTATGTGGCCACGGTAGCCTAGGGATCATGGTTTCGGATTCATGGCCGGTGGTTTTCGTTCAATCGCGGGTTCGATTCTTGGCCGCTAAAGACCCATCGTGTAGCCGGAGCTGATGCACGTTAAATCTGTCGGGGTCCAAAGTCCTGTTGGCATAGTGTAGAAATTAGGAGAGGGGGTGCCAGCTCAGGTGTCGTCTTGTCACTTGACCGAGATTCAAAATTATGAAGTCCATTGTCAATAGCCCTCGTGTTGCTTCTAGTGCAACATTAATATAAACCAAACTAAAACAAAACATTACTATCTACTTTGATATCTTATCATTTGTTTTATTTTAGTATTTAATTTAGTAATTTGATTTTTAAAAGCATAATTGTTTGGTTGTGGAATATATAATATTTGTTTAAATGAATCACTTGTTATAACTGTTTTTGTGACTGATTTGAAAAAGGTAATAGGTAAAAATTATAATTCTACTGTTCAAATTTTGTCTTGGAGTTTGTAGAATATGATAAGCTATAGCTTTGTGTAATGATTGTATATTATTATTGTGCTTATGAAAATGGATAAAAACCGCAAGTTACAAAGTTCTTTAGTGTGGCTCTCTTTTACTACAGAACTGAACTTCTTTAGAATATGCACTATTTGAATATTCAATCACAACAGGATTTGGCATGATTTATATATATATAATTATGCATATATAAATATTGTTTGCACTTTAACTTTTCTTAACTTTTTTTTATAGTTTTACTCATCCATAAAAATATAATAAAACCATCTCATCTGTAGAATTATGGGCCACAATAGCCTAGTGATCAAGGTTATGGACTAGCAGCCAGCAGTTTTTGTTCAGTTGCGGGTTCGATCCTTGGCCGCCAAAGACCCGCCGTGTAGTTGGGGCTGATGCATGTTAGATCTGTTCGGGGCCCAAAGTCCTCCTGTTGGCATGGTGTGGTTGTTAAGAGAGGGGGTGCCAGCTCAGGTGTCATCCTCGTCACTTGACCATGGTTCAAAATTACAAGGTCCATCGCCAATAGCCCTCATGTTGCTTCTAGTGCGATGTTAATAAAAACTAAACTAAACTAAACATCTGTAGAATTGTATTTAGTGATGTTAATAGCTTTTTTGTTTCTTTGATGCATATGAAAAAAGAGATTATAAATTATTTTTAAACATATCTTTTGGCATATCTTTATTTATTCAAAATATTTTCTTGATAGTATAAGTAAATCATTTATGTAAATTTAAACATCATTTAGAAATAAGATTACTAGTTACACTTGTACATTTTATTTATCACATGAAAATGGTAAAAAAATTGTCCATTTTGAATGACAGATGGTATTGCCAATATTTGGTGATATCATTGTGTGCTGTTGTCTGTTAAATATGCCAAACCAAATTTAACTTTGATTCATAGATTTTTTATTGTTATTGTGTTGAGTTGTCACCTTTCATGAGACCCTGATTCATCACTATACCCTGAAAATCAAGAAACAATTAGAGCAATGGCTTGCTTTAAGTGAATCATTTCTAAAGAAAGCAGAGATGTTCTCATCAGCTGGAAAAGTTATGGTGACAGTTTTTTTTAAATGAAAAGAGTATCATACTCATAGACTTCTTAAAAGAAAGAAAAATAATATCAGACAATATTACAGTGAAGTTATCCCATTCCCATCCTTAGCAGGGGTACTTTTTGAACCACCCTTATTTTAATTATTCAAATGCTATTTTTAATAAAATATTATTCTTACTTTTGAATTTTTCTGCCTGATTTGACAACACAAAATATGAAAATTTATAACTTTAAAGTCTTAAATTATATGTCTTATTATATGTAAAAAATAATTATATATTTTCTGAAACTGCATAAAGAATATGAAAAACTTAAATGAATAACTAAATGAAATTCTCCCAAAGAAAAATTAATTGATTATCATGTGCAAAGAACTATTTAGGAAGTTGATTGGCATGCAGAACTATGAAGAACTAGTTTTTAATGCAAAACACTTTACTTTATATATATATATGAATCAGGTTTCTACAAAAATTGACTTTTTATTCTTTTAGAACAGGTCTTTTATTCCCTATCCCTAATCACTAACTATAAAATTTATGTATCTAATTTATTGGGTTTTATCTTTGAATTTTTTCACTTCATTTCTTCTTGACTGTTGCTAATATTTAACAAAAATAAGGAATTGGAGTTTTAAATTGGAAGGAAGGTGGCTTTTAAGCTTGAAATTATTAAATTAAAAGTAATGTTAGTAATTAATTTTTTTTTTACATATTTTGTTTCTCAACTAAACTTGAACAAACACTTTACTTTCTCCTTTTATTTGAATGAATTTTTTAACCATCTTGGATATGAGGCACATGGTTAAATCCTGTTGAAAATTCCCATTCTTTCAGGGTATAATTTCTTCAACATCCTGGTTCTTCAACAATGGTTCTGTAATGACCGTTTTCTCCAAAATAGTAATGTATTGCTGAGAACGCATCATACTGTAAACAAGGCTGCAAAGAACCACCCCCATTGTAACCGAAACAACACCAAAACATCTTCTCTTATGGATGTTTAACAAATTGGTTGATGTGGCAATCCCGAATACTGTTGCCTGGTGATTTCGGCTCATGTGGAGTTCTCTGACCTTATATGAAAAATGACGTTCGTCACTAAGTAGCATTTTTCTCCAGTTTTCGACTGTTCAATTCTTATATTTCAACACCCACAATTAACACTTTTTCTTCATTGGTTGGGTCAAAAGCAGTTTCTTCAGAGGCCTATAGGCTGCAAGAAGGTGCCTTCAAACAGTAGATGAACTAATATTTATTTCATGCTCTTTTAAATCTCTATTAAATGCAGCATTAGTCTATTAAATGTAAAAAATATCATCTTTCGATGGTATTTTTTACAGTATGTAAGTTGAAAAGTGTCATCTTTTGGTATTGTTTTCTTTTTCGGCCACATTTCCCTCTCCGCTTTGAAGATATGGATCATGTTTCTTAACTTTTTTTATGATATGTCTCATAATTGCAATACTAATGCCAATTATCTTTGAAATCTCTCTACAAGCCTATGGCATATGTTCAGAGCGAGTAACAATCTTTGTATGCTTTCACAACATCACATCCATCTCTGATGACAGTGAACTTTCAACTGATGTGATCATAGCTGGAACTTTCATCTATGGAAGTTCCTGAACATGCACTTTCAGAACCCATCTGATTTGTGGAAACTGTTGCTAAGTAAAGGATTTATTCATCCCCCCCATATTTTAACATATTTTAGAATAATTGTTGAAGAATAATAGGAATGATTTTAAAATTCATGAAAAAATAGTTTGTTTCAATTAATTGCTCAAAGGTATATATATATATATATATTATGTATGCGTGTGTGTGTACTTGTAATGAATTAAATGTAACCTTTTTTTAAAAAAATTTGGTTCTTTTAAAGTCATGATAGTCTCACGTTCAAAAGTTTTATCACTTTCAACTCTCGATTTGCAGGAAAAGACTTATCCTCCTGGGCCCTATTAGAGAAATCAAGAACGTTGGGCAATAAACTAAAGAAAACTACATATTAATGAATAAAATGTATTTCTATAAAATATAACATAAAAAACTGTCTTGCAGTTACAATGTAATACTGGTGCTTAATTATTAGAGATCAAAAGACTCTGAGCTGTCAGTATATTTGGAACTAAACACTCTGATAGAAATATATTAGTCTTGATGCAAACAGTTTAGCTGCTACTATTTTGCATGATCTGTGCATCGCATTCCCTCCCTGAGTCAAATAATGCACCCCCTCGCTCATCAGCAGGTTTGCCAGTTAGGGATACATTGTTTATAGCCTATGCACTCAAAAGAGTCCATGCACTTTTTAAAATGAGCTCAACTTCGTAATTGTTTCTAAACAAGAATTTGGATGAAAATTTGTGACAGTAGTTGATTCAATGTACTGAGATATTCCTATAGTTCATATCATATTCTATTGTAATGGAATATGATATGAACAATGTATGGTGGAATGTTCTTTAGTACTTTTACGTACAGTAAAAGTTTAAAAAATTTTATAGATGACCCAGCTTCTGGGCTACAGGTTGACACTAGGTGGGCCACATACAGGATGTGGATTGGCCAGGCCTGCTCTAATCTAACATTTCAAACCAAATCTACTGAATTTTAAATTTTTATAAAAATTTGCAAATAAGAAAATAATTTTAAAAGTTCAAATTTAAAATAAATTCAGTGAAGCTGTTAATGGGCATATGTTTGTCACATAAAAGTATTACTGATGATACTTATAAAAATATTGAATGTCTAGTTGCTTTTTGACTAATTTTCAAATTATCCAGTGCTTATAATTGTTTCATTATTGAACTTATATTACATTTTTCAGGAACTTATTTGGTTACTCTTGCCTCACAATACACGTTTGAAGAATGAGATTAATGAAGTGTTGGATTTAGATCTGATTGATCAACAAGCTATGAATGGAGCCATAGATGTCTTGAGTTATGCACAGTTCATAATTTCTACTATGGCTAGAATATGTGCTCCAGCTAGAGACCCAAAAATTCAAGAACTTCGTCAACTCGTGGAAGTGGTTCCTCTGTACAGGTAAAGAAGAAGCAGTTCTGAATTTAGATTTGTTGCTTATTTCTTGTGTGGTAAATATAAATTTAAAAAATTAATGTTTCATTTTAAAGAATTTTATTATTGTTCTTCAGAATTTAAAGACGCTTTCCATTATTCTTTGGAGAACTTATATAATTTTATCTCTTTCTCTGGTTTTTCTCTAAGTAAATATATCTTTCTAGTTTCAATATTTCTATTATGAAGCTGTTTAGGAAGTAGTATTGTATATTTATGGAAAACAATGCTATAAACATAATTTAAAATGTATGGGGAAAAAGTGGGATAGTGTCCTTTACCTCTTTGATATTGATTTATTAAATAATGTAATATTAAAAAACTAGTCTATTTTTCTAAAGAAAAAAGTACATACTTTCATCCAGCTTATTTAGAAATGGAGCAGCTTATTTATTGACAAAAAACGTTGCCAGTACATAGTTCTAACAATCACATGGATTCATCATTATGTTCCAAAAATGAAGAAAACTTTATCAACTATGATCACACTCAAAAATTAGTATTTATATCTGTCATGAATGGTTTTTGCTTCAAAATGTTTAGTTTTTGTCATTTTGAGATGTAGTTGGTGTACTTGGACATCTAAGATAATTATCAAAGCTTTCAATTTGTTCATTTTGATTCTCGAATAATTTACTATCTGATTGAAAATTTTAATATTTTGTTAATGAAATGTTTGCATTCTTAATTCTGTTATGGACATTTTTTGTTGTTCTGTTTAGTAGAATTCAGGTGAAGAATCTAAAAAAAGTTTTTTTTTTAGTACTTCTGTTTTGAAAGTCACTAACTGTAATTTTTGCAAAATTCTTAAATACTTTATAAATTGTTTTTTAAGAGGTATTCTGGAGACTCTGGAAGCAATGAAATTAGACATGGTGAATTTTACTATTTCACGCATGAGACCACACATACAACAGCATTCTATTGAATATGAACAAGGAAAATTCAAAGAAATAATTCAGTCTTTAGAAGGTGAGTATAGCTTTCTTTCATGTTTTAGTTTACTTTTCTGTCATCTTCCAAAGTAATTCTGGGTGCCAGCTCCAGGTGTCATCCTCGCCACTTGACTATAGTTCAAAATTACGAGGTCTGTTGCCAATAGCCCTCATGTTGCTTCTAGTGTGACATTAATGAAAAAAACTAAACTAAACTCCAAAGTAATTTTAAATCTCTGGGGGAAGGGGGAATTCTTCTGATATAAAAACTTATTCATGCTTTTGTTAAAATGTACTATCGGAAGAGAAGAGTTTTAATCTTTAGATTGGAGTAAACTTTAAGGTATTTCAGAGCCCTCAACTAGCTTTGTGTAGTCAAATTTGACAGAAAAATATGCATTGATAGGCACATATTAAATTGACAGGCCCATTGGCTTTAACCTAATCATCCATAAGAAGTATATGGTTCTGTCTTAGTTATAATAATGAAAAATAATCTTATTTAGACAGAATGTGAAATAGGCAGCATATTTAAAGATATTTTTTAAACTAAGTTTTACATATGTTATAAAACTGAATTCTTGAATATTAAATACTTTGTATCCATATTTGTAACATTTATGTCAGATATTTTATTTGCTGAAGTATCCATTCTTAATGGAGTGAATCTAAAAATTCAAGAATCTGGCTCACAGCATAAAATATTTTTTATTAGGACCTACTTTGAAATATTTTGAGAAATTTTCAGTAAACCATAAATTAGTCTCCAAAAAAAAAAAAGAATGATTTTGTAAGTTAAAAACAAAATAAAATATAAATTTAAACACTATAGGGATGAAGGTTGCAGTTCACTAACTAAAAAACTTTTTTTCAACTTTCATAATTTAAAAAAATTGTAATTTGTTAAAATAACAATCATTTATATTTTTGATGAAGCTGTAACTAATTATGAAATATGACTTTAAGCTTGATAGAAATTAAAATTCAATAATACATATTATAAAAATTAAATGTTATCTTCAGTAAAAAATGAAAATCTGGCAATACTTATTATGAGAATCAAAGAATAAAATCGAAAGATATTTTAAATAAAAACTAAATAACATATTTTTATGATATAAAATGTAACAAATGGATGCAACAATTAGTTTAAT
The DNA here is from genome assembly GCA_019974015.1 of Nephila pilipes. Classification (NCBI taxonomy): domain Eukaryota; kingdom Metazoa; phylum Arthropoda; class Arachnida; order Araneae; family Nephilidae; genus Nephila; species Nephila pilipes. The sequence continues at coordinate 137,692 of BMAW01129921.1, read as the reverse complement.
GATATGAAAATGTGCAATGCTGATTGTCATTTGAATGAAATAGATTTAAAAAAATAACCCAAAACAAACGCATATAGTTAAGAGTCGATTTTAAAGGTGAAGTAACATTTTATAATTAGTTACAGCTTCATTAAAATTATAAATGATTGTTATTTCACAAACTACAATATATATATATATATTATGAAAGTTAAAAAGTTCTTTAGTTAATGAACTGCAACCTTCATCCCTATGGTGTTTAAATTTTTAAACATAATTGAATACAAAAATGTTACTGTCTCAAAACATGAAAAATATTTATTATGAAAAGAGTTCAACAACAAATTTAATAAGGCAAAATTGCGGTGGTGGTCATTGATCATAATATTAGAGTTAGCCATATGTTATCTAAAAAAATAAGTAATCTATTGTATTAAAAACAAAATAAATATTTAAAATGTAGTACATAGTTTTATGCATTGGCTCCAAAAATTAAGGTAAAACATGTTTTTTGAAGCTCACCGTAAAAAAAAAGACAACAATAAAAAACTTACGCAAAAACGATAGCTACCACTTTTATTTTATAGAAGAGAACAGGTATATATGAGTGAGAAAAGAATATGCAAATATCAAACTTTCATAATTTCATGTGTAAGTTTTGTTGATTTTCAACTGTTGCTGTCAGTTTCATTGTCAATAATCAGTAGAGTCTAGTAATGTCTAGGAGAAATCATTAGCCCAATTCGTTAAAGTTGTCGACTTGTTGCAGTTGGATGGGTGAAAATGGAATTGTCACAGGCTGATGCTGCTAGATGTCTTAATGTGTCTGGAAATGTGGTCCAATGACTTTGGGATCAATATCATTCTAAAGATTCTGCGTCTAGAAGACGTGTTCTAGGCCAACTATGAGCTACAACACCTGCAGAAGACCAGTTTCTAGCTCTTTTGGCCCGAAGGAGAAGAACCAATACTGTGCCGAACTCGTTGCAAACCACTTTATAGCATCAGGGAGATGAATATCCCCTTGCTACGGTATGAATACACCTTCACAATGCTGGTCTCTATGCAAGATGACCTATTGTGTCTCCTTCGATGGACAACAGAGAAGGGCTCACTTATGTTGGGCAAGGGAACACCATTTCCTGGACCAAACAGTAATGGGCTTCTGTGCTCTTCATAGATAAATCCAGATTCACACTGGAGAGTGATTCAGGGCATATGCTGATCTGGCAGGAACAATGCACCAGATACCATCAATCCAACACTGTTGAAAGATACAGTTATACAAGTGGTGGAATCATCACATTTTCATATCAATTTCTCACTCGGTGGTCACACTGACCTGCTTGTTTTCCATGGAGGAACTCTGATTGGTGTGAGATATCGGGATGAGATCCTTGACCCATATGCTGGTGCTATTGCTAATGATTTCATTCTGATGGATGATAATGTATGACCTCACGGAGCTGAGGTTGTTAAGAACTATCTTGAGTGTCACAATTTGTAGTGAATGGAATGTCCAGCTCAATCTCCAGACCTGAATCTGTTAGAACATCTTTGGGACTATCTTGGCAGACAGGTTGCTGTTTTAAGTCCTCCAAGGTTGTTATATGGTTTGCAACTAGGTTTACTTCATGTCTGGTCTTCACTTCGCATTTCTGTGTCTGACAACTTAATTAACGGCATGGAAAGTCGATGCCCCCAATGCATTCAAGTTACAGGAGGACACATTCCTCATTAGAACCCCTTTTTGTAATGTTTCTATGATATCTTACCACATAAAATTGTGATGTATTGTTTTCTCCAAGAATATACTTTTCCGCTAGGAGTGCTTTTTTGTTGTAATTCATTTTTGCTTTAAACTTATGTAAATTTCTGTGACGCAAATAACTATTTAATGCACATTTCCTCAAAATTTGCTGTTCTTCATTCATTTATTTGCAAATTAGACAAAAAATAGTTGTACCTTAACTTTTGGAGGCCTGTGTATGAAGTAAAAATAAGGAAATCGTAAAAGGACCACTAAATGTGAAGAACAGTATGATTAATGAATCTCTGGATTTCGTAAACAATCAATGCATAATAAGTAATATATCTCAGGCTGCCTTAAGTTCTCTGTGTAAGAGAAATTATAATATTAACTAGTGTAAAATAATGTTCTAAACAAATAAATCGAATCAATTCAGCTTTGGAATCGTATCATTAAAAAAGCGCCTGTCAGTGCTCTTCTTATGACATAATAAATATGAAGTGATCTATGGAAGAAGCAAAGATTTCTCAGATGCAATCCAACAATTTGAAAATACACTGTATAAGAAAAAAAAAACACCAAGAAGGAATTACCCGATTGCAATGAAATTTTGTGTGCAAAGACATTTGAACCGAACATGCAAATGATTAAAATTTAAAAAAGTGGGAGCACAGCGTATCAGAACTGTGCATTCAGCAGGTGTATATAAAAAGCAATTCTCAATCTGATGGTCAAATTTTCTGTTGCATTGCAATTTAGGATATCTTTCAATGACTGAAATAATGCCTCGCTGCAGGGTTTGAGCTCATTACAAGCAACCATCAGACTTTGAAAGAGGTCATATCATTGGATTGAAACAGGCAGGTTGAGCAAATCGGAGAATCGCTCGTCATATGGGTCGAAGCGATACAGCGATTAGAAGATGCTGGCAAGAATGGGTGGACAATGGCAGATTTCAGCAACAAAATAATAGTGGGCCACAGCAGATCGGGAGGACAGAGTGATTGTCTGATGAGCTGTCACAGGACTTGATTCATCGTTATCAACCATCAGATGAGTGATCCGCACATGAGTGTCCCCATGACTATTCACAGACGGCAGATAGAGCAAAATCTACACTTGTACGGACCACTATGCCACCTGCCACTCCCACCTGAGCACTGTCAAGCCAGATTACAGTGGTGCTTGCCTCGATCAGGTTGGAATGATGCTGACTGGGGACGTATAGTGTTTAGTGACGAATCCCTCTTCCAACTGTATCCTGACGATCATCGTAGATGTGTCTGGAGATGTCCAGGGCAGCGTGCCGAACCTGCTTTCATTATTGCATGTCACACAGGCCCTTAACCAGGAGTTATAGTCTGGGGTGCTATTTCTCTTGATAGCCTTTGGTCATCATTAGAAGCACACTTACAGCACAGCGATACGCCGACGACATTATGAGACCTGTTTTGCTACTGTTCCTTTTGTAGTACTCTGGCCTTATTTTTCAGTAAGATAATGCCAGATCACATATGGCACGTGTTGCTATGAACTGTCTTGCAGCTTGTCAAACATTTCCCTGGCCAACTAGATCTCTCTTTCATGGAACATATCTAGGATGTGATGGGAAGGCGACTGCATCTACCAGGTAATGTTGATGACCCTGCCTGACAATAGGAGCAAATTCTGCAAGAAATACTGCAAGAGACTATCAGGTAGCTTTATCCCTCTATGCCACGTCGTGTGGTAGCTTGTATCCAGGCTAGAAGTGGGTCAGCACTTTATTGAGCTCATTATTTTTTAACTCTGAAATAAGTCATTCACTTTTTCTGAAATTTTAATCATTTTCTATTCTGTACATAATTTTCATATCCGCCAATTTTTGTCCCCATCAGACAACTCCTTCTTGGTGCATCATTTTTTTTTTTTGTTTGTTTGTTTGTTATAGTGTGTATATATCAATAATATGACAGCTGAAAGTTTTTTTTTTTTTTTTAAAGTCAATAAAAAGTTATTGAAATATAACATTTTGTTAAAATGTGAGTTAATTTAATTTAAAATTGAATAAATTTTTTTATTAAATTTTTTTCAGATTTTTTTTAAGCAATTGAACAAGTAGCTCTATTTTTTAATGTTTATTTTAATAAAGTTAATTGGAGAAAATTATCATAAGGCATTGTAATATTCCGGAGTGGTACTGTAAATAGTGTTAAACTTTTTTTTTTTTTTTTTTTTTTTATTTTTTAAAATTTTTTTTAATTTTTTTAAATTTTAAAAAAAAAAAAAAAGGGAGGGTATGATAGTTTAAAACTGGTGCTTTTGAATGAAGCTGTAATTGAGTATAAAATATAATATTAAGCTTTTCAAAAATTAAAATTCAATAATACTTTTTACAAAAATTAAATGCAACATTGAATAGAAAAAAAAAATTAATAATTTTAAAAATGAGTGAAATTAGCAAATGAGAATGCATTATATATTGAATGTATAAAAACTAATTAATATATTTACTATATTAACTTTAACAATTGAAAGTAACAATGTTTAAAAAGATAAAAAAAATGCTAAAATACTGATTATCAATTGAATACAATAGATTGTAAAAATAATAAACAAAATCAAAACCCACATGCAAAAATTTAGACTCAATGGTGAAAAAGTTCTCTATTCTCAAGTAAACAGAAAACATTTTTTTCCAGCAAACCAATGCATTTAATTTTCTCCAATAACTTTTCTGAGGAATAAATTGTCATATTAAAATATATTGATGTCACAAGAGCTATGCATAGTAAACCAAAGATAGACCATGATGTAGTTTGCATCAGAATCTTGCACAGTGAAGACAAAATATACCTAATAATAAAATTTAAAAAAAAAAAAAAAAAAACTGCTTCAAGATGTGCTCAATCAGTACCGTAGATTTCTGAGTTGTGCAAACTTTCTGCTAAGTATATACATAGTTACATTTAGAGTTTATAAATTTTTTTATTGCTTTAACTTTTTCGCTTTATGGAAAGAATCATTGAAGAACACTTTAAATAGGGGGAAAGCTATCTATTTTAATAATATTTACAAACATTTTAGGAATTTTTTAAATATATTTAATTGCTTATTATATGTAAATATAAATTTTGGTACTTATGTGTATTGCATAAAAATAAATATAATTTAATAAAATGCTTGAAAATTACTCTGTCAAATTTTAAATATTATTAATATTGGTCAATAAATTATATGAAAAGAATCATTTGTTTGCTTATCAAATTATCATAAAAATCTCCTTTTTAAAATTTTCTTTTATTATTATTATATTTATTTTTAAATTTGAAATACAATGTAACCCTGTTATTTTGACCACCTGAAGTACCAGAACAAACTGTTTAACATGATAAGGTGGATTGATTGTTGGCATTGTTATGCCTACCCTTATCATAATTATTTGCCATAATCATTTTTGTGTGATTTTAAAGAATAATCAAAATCACAAATTATTAAAATGTTTCCATTTCATCATAATATAAATGATTTTTTTCTGAAAAAGGGGTGATAAAAATTTAGTATTATATGTTTCTTATTCTCAAAAAGATATGTAAAGACATCCTTAATTCTGACTCAACCATTCAACATATCTGAACTTATCTCTCAGTGAAATACTTTAGTAGTACTGTCAACTGCATGATATGTGAAGCCATTTTGAATTTGACCTCAGGATCATTTTAATCTATTAAATTTAAAAACTGCGTTATTTAAAACAAATAACCTTTTTGTACTATAACACTTGCATGAAGTTAAAATTTGTCCTTAATATTAAAAAAATCTTCTACCTGTGGCTAAAAATAAAAATATTAAATCAAATTTAACATATGGCAGTTACAAAATGCAGACAGAGAAACATAAAATAATCAAATAATGTGATTAAGAAGGAAAACCTTATATTTTATATTTTAGTGTAATGTACATTAAATTAATCAAGTCACAGAGATTTAATTATTAGTAAATTTATATTGTGTGTCACAATTCAAATGTTCAACATAGACTTACAAAAGTAGTTGATATGGAAAGGTTATGTATCCCATCGAATATAATGTGGTAGACATTTGAGATTGCAAAAATTAGGTTTTGTTTAGTTAGGTGGTTAGCTTAGGAGTTGCTACTATATATCGAAATTATAAATACATACTAAAAAAACGATCTTATCACTTTCAAAGAAGTCTCATTTATGCTTAATACATTTGTCTGATAAGATATTCCATTGTTTGAAATATTTTTGATACTCATCAGCATTTACCCCTTCTGCATTGTCTAATAGATGTTATTTCATGCCTATCTTCACACATATAAACAAGAAATCTCATTGAGTGCATTCAGATGAGAAAGGTGCCTGGGGCAAGGGAGTATTGGTGGTTTTGGCCAAAAAAAAAACTAGTTCACTGAAATTACTCCTTTTGCTGGTCAGTCCAAATCAGAGGTACATATTTGGCTGCAATCTTTCTTATTCTCAAATCTGTTAAAATTTGGGAATTAAGCTCCAGTACAATCCAGTTAACTTTGTTATATTCTCAATAGTTTTATGCCTGTCTTGAAAACATGTGTTCATATATTTTCTCGGCATTTTAGTATGTTCAGGCAGTTAACAGACATTTCAAATGAGGTTTGTCGTCAATCAACATGTCACTATTTTTGAATGACAACATGTCACCATCAATGACCACTTGTATGCTTGAGTTTTCTCCAAAACATCATTTTTGTGATTTGTTTTTAACTTCTCAACAGTTTTTGCAACTTTTTTTCCCTTGAAGAAAGCAAAATTTCGTTGTTGTGGTGAAAATTTTTTCTGAAGGCAGACATAACCTTCTCAGGTGACGCCACAGCAGTACTAAACTCGAAAAGAATTTTGTGACACACCTTTAGTAGGAAAAATATTTACCATGAAAGTTCCGCCCAAAGCTGCATTATTCTGGGAACTTTGGATACCTCTTCATATATTAATAATTAATTGTCATATATTTACTTATTTAATTGCAATATCCCTGTATAAATGAGATAAGTCTGAGGAACAGCTTTTTAAACTACATAATTTGTAAATTTCGTGTGTAGATATTGTGCGATCCTTGCATGCTGATTATTAAGTAAGTAATCTGGCAGTGGTGGATAAGCCAACCAGTCAAGTGTGAATAAACAGTTGCAAGGAAGTGAATTCAAGTCCTTCCATGTGACTACTTAAAGAGTAGGTTTAACTTCAGCTTCTGATGCTAGTTCACATTTTTTTTCATTTAGCTGTTGGTTTGGTCACTTTCCACACTGCTACTTATTACGCATGTTTCAAAATTGATTATTATAAAATTATTTTGTATTGCACGAATTTTTTCCTGCTTTATTTTTAAATCATGATCCCAACATTAAATTGACTGTTATTATAGAAATAATTGTTTACGAGAGGTCTCTAAAAATGTCTTATAGAGTTAAGTAAAAATCTATTTCTTCAAAATGAAGATGAATGCTAAATTTGTATATTTTCTACATTCATTAAAAATATCTATTTTCATTGATTTTGCCTAAGAATCTCCATTATTTGCATAAGTTTAGATGGTGTTTGAGATTGTTTACAAAATATACAGAATGTTTTTTAAAACAAAATTATTTTTTGTCATAACTGTTGCATGACACACAGCACCATTTGTACCTCTCGAGGAATCTTACCATTGTTTGCTTTAGAAATTCAGTTCGGATCTTGTATCCAGGGGGCTTACCTTCTTTAGGTAAGTACCAGTTATATAGTCTCTCAAGGGACCTGAATGATTTTCTTTCCTTTGGGGTTTACCAACTTTGGTAAACACAGATGATGCAAGCTTGGAACCACTTGAGTGAATTTTCCTTATTTCCATCTCTTCTCCTTATCAACCAATATTTTCCTCTGTTTTCTTTCTTCACTTAACTTCAAAATAAAGTTAAATTCATAATAATTTCTTACGTAATATACTTGGTTACTAGTAGGTTAGTAAGTGTTGGGCACAGTTGGCCCATGTGCTAATAAAACCAACCAAATTTCAAACAATTTTTATTCTAGCATTTTAATAATGTTAAAATATATCTAAAAACCTTTTTTATAAATATAGGAATTCCTTTAGAACATTAAAAGCTGGTGAATAAAGATAGTTGATTTATATCAAAAGGGATATTGTAGTTTCATAAATTTAAAAAAAAAATTACTGCATTTAATTTAAATCATGTAGCTTTTCCTTTACAGTTATAAGAAAGACTAGCCTTTCACTGATTTTTTTCCCAGTTAACTATGTACAAAAGTCCTTTGAATCCTTTTAAATAATTGTATGTGTTTGGTATGTGACTATTAACTGTTATTTTTTCTAGGCCTAACACCACCTGTAGATGGGTTGAAATTTACTCGTTTGTGGTTGCAGAATGTTTATGAGGAAGTGAGAGATGAATGTGAAAGCAGAAAACCTGTTAATTCACTTGTTCTCAGGAGAGCCTACTTAAAAGTTTTGAGATGGAAGGAAGCTGAATTCTTTCCAGAAGTAAGATTAATTATGTATAGTTACATATCAGCTCCATTTTTTTGCATTAAAAATAGTCCCAGTATTAATATTCTTATTTATTAGCAATCTAATTTCTTCTTGGAGGACAATTTTATTTTTTAAGTTCTGTTTTTATAATACTACCTGTAGCATGAGGTACAGTGGCAAGATATTGTTATGTCAAAATAAATATATTATTAGTAAGATGTAAAACAGAGGCATACATTTTGATCATTATGCTATTTCTTCTTTGTACATAATGTATTTTTTTGATTTTTCATGGATTATAAAACTATACATTCCAAATTCACATTACTCAGTAGGATAACGTATGGTGCAATTTATTGAGCCTGAATGAAAAGTCTGGTACAAAAGAACTTTAGATATAGCTCACTTAAACAGAATAAGCAAATATGCATGCATTTTGTATATCTATCTTTTTACTATGAATAACTTGCTTTTATGTAAAGAACAAAATCTAACTGTGTAAGTATTTATCCATTTGCAAACTTTATTACTTATTTAATATGGATGAATTTAGATCTTTAAGTTCAGTGTATGGCATAGAAAAGTTAAACTTGCTGTGTTTTTAAAACTTTTCGTGGGTTGCTACACCAGATGGTTCTTGTAAATATACTTGAAGGTTACACAAACTTAAACAAAACTATATAAAAAAATTAGCTTTCAATGATTGAAAATTTATTGCTAATTATTTTGGCACTATTACGCATATAATATGTCTGTGAATTCATGATAGTTAAACATTGCTTGGTGAATTCTTCTTTTGCAATTTGTTTCGGTTTTCCAAGGTTTGATCTTTGCATACTGTGTCACCTTTGCTTCCACAGTTGAGACTATTGCTTATTTTGAAGTATAATCCACAGTTAAAAAATTCTTATTCTGTAATTCTTTGATAAGTATGTATAAAATCAACATGCTTTTTAGCATCTATATTAAATTCTAATTTGTATGAGTTACCTGTTGTAATCAGAAGTAATAATCAGAAAAGTTAAAAATTGTTTTTTAATACAAATTTAATGTTGTAAATCTAGAGTATTTATTCCAAGATTATATCCTGTGTTTATTTTATGTGTTAATTTTATTTTTACAATATTTAAAGTTGAAAATATGTATTCTAATTATGTAATTGTTTGTTTATTTTTTTATATGAAGTTACAAAACAACACATAATAATGGGGGGGGGAAACTAAATACCATTAATTAAGAGTCTCTCTCTCTCTCTCTCTCTCTCTCTGTATGTGTAAACATAAATGATAAAAAAAAATTGTTCACAACAAACTCAAATACATAGCAAACTCTTGGTTAATAAGTTAAAAGTACTTAAGTGCGTAATGCAGTTTTGATGAAAAAAGGAAATATGATAATGTAATTTCGACATTTAATTCCACCCCTACCCCTTCATATTTTTTTTTTTTTTTGTGATTACAATAATGCAGAAAAAACCATTTGCTTTATTTGTAATAGATAAAGCTGGATCAATAATAGATGTGAATATTGGATGCCAAAGACAAATCTAATGGTAGTTAACATATAATTTTTATTTACCGTATAATACATCCAAAGTCACTCACAGACAACAACAAAAATCACATCATTTAGAGGCTTTGCTTTTCAATATTATAAAAAATACCAATTTCATATAATATAGGCTGTTTACAGATGCCTATTTTAAAATCCTTACAAAGATGCGGCTGTTTGTTTTCGTCAAGTTGTGGATTCGAGCCTTAATGCCATTGAAGACCTGCTATGTAGCTGGGGCTGATGCACATTAAATCTGTTGAGACTCAAATCCCTCCATTTGGCATGGCATGGTGTGGAAGTTAGGAGAGGGAGGTGCCAGCTCATATGTTGTCCTCATCACTTGACCCAGGTTCAAAACTACAAGGTCCATCACCAATAGCCCTTGTGTTGCTTCTAGTGTGATGTTAATGAAACCAATCGATCAACTTTACAAAAATATGAGTTCTGATTTTTAGTTGTCATTGTTTCATACAGAAGTATGGTTTCAGCTCAAAAGAGAACTAAGTTGATACAGATTATTACAGTTGAAAGACAAATTATTAAATTTAAAACTTATTTCTTTGATATTTTTATAAAATCAAGTCATGTTGTCGCTTTGCAATCACCTCCTCATTTAGCAAATTTTCCACCACAATGTCTTACTGTAAAACACAATACTGTTCTATAAAATCTTTGGTGAGCAGCTCTTTGTTGTTCTCTTCCACCAGGTCATTGGTATAATTGTTATTCACCTCCAGTGCCAAAATCTTGGCCAAAGACACTATCTCTTTAACAACAAGCACCACTGAGATGAACATAAGCATGAATTAATGTAGAATCTTAAGTAACACAGCTTAACAAGTGCTAAACATGGCTCAATGTAGCAAACCTCACTCTGGACTTCCTCTCATCATGTCTCTTGTTATGCAAAATGTTGTTCATTTTGTGATTTACTCATTTTAAGAGGTGGTTTGTTTGGTGAGGTTCCACTATTTATTAAAAAATTAAGATGATATTCTCTTTTATACTAGAAAATATGCTTTTGAATTATGTTCAAATAAAATAAAGGAAATGAAGATTAATCAGTAAAGGAGAAATAAGATAACAAATAAAATGGACATAAACTATTAAAAGGTTTCATTTAATCCTTACTGAATATTGTTGTCACACATTGAGGATCGACTTATCTTGAACATTGGGCTGTATTGGAAAATGTTCAAACTGGTTGTTTGAGTGTTCAGGGCTTGACAATTACCAAGAAAATGGAATATTTTTATGTCTGTGTATCACTCTTTGTCAAACATGAATAAGAACTCTTATTGCTATACCTCAATAGTTTCAACAAAAAATTGGTCCTGTATAAACATCTGAAGGTATCTGAACTATGATTAAAGAAAGTACAATTCCTTGGAGGGAGGGGGTCTAATACTCAACTTGCACTTGAAATGGTGATGCTTGTTAAGTGATAACAGTTACTTGCCAAAAGACTTTAAATCATCTCTTACCAATTAATTTTGCATATTAACAAGTTACAAGTGGGAGTAAATGACTGGTTTTAGCCATTAGTAATAAAAGATTTTTTTTTTCTAAGATAATGCCTGACCTCATTTCATAACACGAACAATGTGATAATGTGTGAATCAGGCCACTGTGATATGCTTCATTTATTTATTATCAAGACTTTTCCCCTACAGATTGTTGTGTGGTTCATCTTCTGGATCATTTCCTGTCTTAGAAACAGTGTATTTGTTGCAGAGAAGCTAACCATACAGTTGATAAATTAAATCCTATCAACTTTGGAATTTGTCAAATTGCTATCTTGCTAGACAAATTGCAATTATGTGTCAATGCAGAAGATTATTTTGGCTAGATAAGAAATTGTACTGCTGCAATTCATATTTGTATAGTAAATTAGTTGTATTTAGGGATTTTGAAATTTTACGTGGTACATGTTTATTTCTAGGCTCATTCTTTATTTATATTGCTGATTTTTATGCCAAATGAGATCAAAGTCTGATGTGATTGTTCATAGATTTTATCATATTTTGTGTATATAACTATGTTTCTTTATTTTCAGACCCTCCATTTAGACCATGAACGTTTCATAACTCTGAGAGATGATTTGACTGTGATGTTACTAACTGCAACTGTGATACTTGTAACTTATACCACTGTTGGACCAGCTATTCAGGGAATCTCTGATTTCAAGAACATTTTAAAGAGTCATGTTCAGATTCTATTGGCAGATGCAGCTCAATGCAGGTATTTCTCATATAAAAAAAAGTCATGAATATGCTTTTATGTCAAGTAGAAATTTTGCATTCTAACTGTTATTATAGTTAGTATTGTTACATATATTAAGGAATTCCAATTATTTTCTACACAATTTTCTTTGAGGAAAATAATGAAATACCATAAGAAAACATACATTAAAATTTTAGTACATTTTTGTTCTATTATTACAAATGGTACCAACAATGATGATAATTAAACATTGAGAATATTTTCAAACACATCTCAAGCACTATAGTATTAGTTTTGAATATTTACAATTGTATTTTACTCGTTGATGAAAAAAATATGTACTCAAACCTTTCTTTACTATTATTTAACAATAACTTTCTCAAATTTATATTACTTACCTGTATAATATATGTTGGTTAAATGAATCAAGAACCACACACATCATTTTATACATGACTACCATTTTTTTTCCTCTTCTGCTTAAAATTGTTACACATGGACATCATATACACATGCATTTTTCTTTGTTTTTTTTTTATATAGAATCATTAAAGAATCTGGAACGTATTTATAATGCCTTACATAGATATTGTAATTTCATTTATTCCTATTTTAGAATAGTGATAGAAACTTTTAATTTTATTAATTCCTATTTCAGACTTGTTATCTTTCAAATTCATAGGCAATTTACTAAAAATTATGAAAAATTCTTAATCCCATGAATCATTATTGAAATTTATTGTATTATAAAGGGAAATAATTCTATTAAAATATGTTTTATATCAAATAATTTTACTCACCACTGTTATATTTTGTTACAATATATTTGTACAGAAAGAAATGGTATTCTATGAAAGAAAAAAAACATGATTGATGTGGATGATATAATGTTAAACTACTCCTTTATTTCCCTAAAAAATATTGGAATTCTCTAAAGTATATAGTGATAATGTGAATATTTACTTTTTAATATATCACAGCTTTTTTTTTTAATAATTGTATTGAAATGTTTAGTGTGAGATGTATAAATTTTTAAACAATTGACTGATACAATCGAATATTTTTATTTAATATTTACTTAGTTTAAAAGATCTGGAAATTAAAATGGAAGCTGTTGGACTTCAAGTAACTAAAGAAGTCAATGAATGCTTGGACGCACATGGTTATTCTGTATTAGACAAAGAAAAGGAATCATCATTATTGGATATGATTAAAAAGACAGCTGATGAGAATCATAATGTGCGTCAGCTTATAAGTAAGTTGCTCTTTTTGAAAAGTAATTTTTACTTTTGTACTTTTGGATATTTTCTTATACATAAAGTCATATTTGTTTTATTTAAAAATTGAAATAAACTTTTAAAACAGTAATCGTAAAAAGATTTTATGAATGAAAAGCATGTCTATTCTAATTTAAATGCTTGCATAGACAAGGTGAAAAGAGGGAGGGGGGCTGGATTTCTAGATAAGCAAGTTAGGAACTCTGCTTCTTTCTTTTGAAGCAAGAGGGCTTGGTTGGCTGATTGACATTAATGGATTTTAGCTGTTAAGAGAAAAAGATTTTTGATAGACTCTTGGTAGACCACTCTTTGGTAGATTTTTCATCCATACCTACCCTTTAAAGAACTGTTCCTTTCATCTGAAAAATTGACCACCTATCCTGTAGAAGTTTATTCATATGTGGGCTGCTATAATTGAACATAATTTTGATATGTGGAACTATTCAGTTTGTAGCTCAATTATTTTTTTAAATATAAACAAGATGAAAGAACTTGACATGCAGTATTAAGAGGCAGATGTTTTTTTTTTTTTTTTTTTTTTTTTTTTTTTTTAATTTTTTATTATTACTTTTTTTTTTTTTTAATTATTTTTAAATTTATTTGTTTAAATCAATCCTGAAAGCTTCACATTTGTTGTATAATATTTAAGAAATTAGTAATTCTAATTTATTCATTTATGATCATTATATTATTTTATATGCAGTGCCAATATGTACTATTATAATATACATTTTTTGCTATATATATACAGTCACACATTAGCATGTAGTTCCATAATATGCAAATCTGCTTTATTTGTGGTTTGGCACCTTTATTAAGCAATTGCTTACAATATGACTCTTAGAAAATGTTTCATTATAAATCTTACTTTTGTTTTTCTTAATTCTTATTTCTATTTTTCTTCATTCATCCATTGAGAATTAATTGATAAAACAATAAACTCAATTTTTGTTAAATAATGCATGATCATAAATTTGTTTTCTCAAATTAGCTGATTAATCTTTAATTTAACGTAAATATGCATTATGCAAAAAGCTCATTGTGATACTGGAACTTACAGTAATAATAAAAATTGAATGGTAGTATAACCTGCAGTTTAGTAAGCATGGATCCTGATTATTGGGTGTTAACAGGGTCCAACTGTATATATGATTTTTTTATTTTTGCAAATTTGGTAAATAGATAAAGCAGTGCTTATTACATTTTCATTCTTTTATATATTAAGATAAATTTTAGCAGTATTAACTTTTAAAGAATTCTTTTGCTATGTTAAACTTAACTTATTAAGAGTTCTTGTTCCTGTAAAGTCACTCTTTTCCTACTAAAACTGAATTTAAAAGAATTATGACTTTTGAAATAACAGATAATCAATTTAATTATAAAAATATGCCAATAAAGGTTGAGCAATTTAAATAGCAAGATGTTTTATTAAATTTTTTTTTGTATAAAAAATAGCTGTTTTTTTAAAGTAGCTGATACTAATAAAATTGTGTCTTAATTTTCTTTTCACAGCCAAACGGGCACTAGAATTTTTAGAGCTTGCATTGCAAACATCTTCCAAATTGCAAATTCCACCAGGATTGTCATCCCTGAAAAAAGAGCTCTCATTGTTTGCTGGTCAATTTCTTTCACTTGTCAAACACAATCAAGCTGTCTTTGAAGAATACTATAACAACATCATTGAACAAATTAAGTTTGTAAAATGAATCAGTTGTCTTTTTTATTTACTTAATCATGGTGAAAGCCTATTAAAATACTTACAAATCTATTTTAACATATTTCTTTATAAAAGAACTTTATAACAATCAGTAATTCCTCTTGGGATTGCTACCTGTTCCAAAATAAGAAATACATATTGAATTTTAAGAAATTCTTCAGTATCCTGAATTAAAACATCCAAAAAAGATGCAAAATGTTTTAATAAATTTTCAAGATAATTTAATTTCTTTGTGAGTAGTAGTAATATTTTGAAATTGATATCAATATATTTAACATTCAAAAATATTTGTGGTTTTGAGATCTCATTTACCAAATTCCGTTTATGTAGAGAGGTTTCTGAGATTTGTAATGCTCCGTAATGTAAAATTAGCTTACAAAATTTACTTTTGTTCTATGAAATGAGTACACTTATGACCATTTAATATGTTTATAATTTATTGTTGTTTCTATTATATTTTATGTTGTAAAACATTATCATTGAACCTTCTAGATATATATGCCATTTGGCTTTAGTCAGTGTCAGCAAATATAAACTATGAGTTGTTGTTTTTACTATGTATTTATTTATACAAACTGTTTTTTATTTGTTTCAATTATATCACAATGAGTTTTGTCTTTTTTTAAGATAACATACAAATTAAGCTTCAAAATAAAAATTTTCAAAAATCATTCATATTTTTATAATGATATATTCAATCTTCAAATTTTTTATAATACATGTGCAATTTAAGATTTTTTTATATCTTGAAATTATAGTGCTTAGGGGAAAACATTACTCTTTATTTATGTATTCCTCTTTAGATTTACCAAAAGGTGACAACCCTGCTTCCTGCTAATTAAATTTTAAACAAAACTGACAATTTGTTTCAAAAAGGATATGTTCTTTCTTGTATCATTTTATAGTTAGTTGAAAGACACAGATATATGTGAATATAATTTTCTTATACATTTCAAGTGACTAGGTTAAAGTCTTTCAGGAAGAGACTATTTGTAAAGAATTGCAATGATTATCTGTATTTTTTTTTTTTTTTTTTAATCCTGAAAATCTTTCAAATTTAAAAATTTATGTATCAAGCATTATATTGTATTTCTATGTGCTATTGGGGATTTTAAATGTAATTTTTTTTTGGTACATTTCTATAGTCTTTTAAGGAAATATGTTTTAGCAATGTGTATGTGTTCTTTGGATAAAATGAGGTTCATTAACTTCAAAAGAACTGATAATTGTACTAAACATTTTATTGAGTTTTTTCTGTTATGTAATCTTTACATATTATGAATTCATTGTAATATTAAGTTTAATTTATTTGTGAATTATATTCTTCTTTTAAAGGGAAAGAAGGATAATCCTTTTTGAAACATCTTCATAATAATAATGCTGTATTAATTAATAGAAAATTTGGTATTTGTTATATCTTAATTTTAAGCTAGTGAAAATAATAAAACCTTTTGACAGCTATATAATTGAACGGTTGATTGGGAAAAGGACAAACTCTAGAAATATGGTGAATTAAAGAAAGATAGATTTGCACAAATATTGGTCAAATGACTGTAGAGTGCAATATATATATAATCTCACATCCTATAGCAATGCTGTAGTATTTCCATCATTGAGTGGAAAAAGAATTATATTCAGGGGATTTATCTTTACCTCACTCACTGCTTACAAACCATGCTTTTTTGGAATCTTATCCTTTTTCCGATCATCCATTCAGTTGTAGTGTGAGCTTTCCCAGTGTTTTTCATTGAAGGTATTTTGTGATAAATAAATTTTAAAAAAATCATTATAAAATCGTTTCATTTGTTTTGTGTGTTTTTATATTCTTTTGCATTGTATCTACAAAATTCAAAGACACAATAATAGTTTATTATAAAAAGGGCTCATTAATTGTTATTTATAATGCATAATACTGTTATATATATATATATATGTTTACTATTTTAAACATGTACAGAATTATTCTGGAAAACAGTTGATGTTAATATTTAATGACGAATTTTCATTTCTATATTTAGTTTTTAAATCCAAAGTTAAAATCATACATTTTTATTTATGTGATGTATAACATGCACATTTACATATTTTAATGAAAACTTAAGTTGAAAATTTGGAAAAATCAATTTAATATTAATGAATATATAGGGAACTTAATTATGCACTGTATATGTTCTTTGTGAAGATTATACTAAAATAATTAATTTTAAACATTTTTTTGTGTTTATATTGGATAGAAATGTTTGTATATTTTATTTATTTGGGCAAAGAGAAATTTTTAAAACTGTTCAATCCAGGCTATATATGCATCTTTATTTTATGATTTACTTTCTTTTTTTTATATATGTCAAGTGATTGTTTTAAAAACATTATAATGGTGGATTTATATTTGCTGATTTTTAGAGAAAAAATATTCTCATGAGATGCGCATAAAGCAATATTCGTAATTAAATCAAAAATTCTTTTGTTGGAAATTTTAATACCTCAAGAAATGTGTTTATCCAACTTTTTTTTTTAGAAAGAGGTGTTAATTACTTTTGATATTCATTAAGCATGATAAAAGTCTGATATATTACAATATATAAGAAGAAAAGAATATAGATATAATTTATAGGAATATAATAATTTGAGCCCTCTCCCCATCCTTTTATGTGTTATATAACAGAATGTAATGTAAACTGATTAGGTAAAAATAATACTGTATTTTGTAGAGGGAATAACAGTGTCATTGTTAATTCATGTTATTTTATTGAATCAAAAATATGTAGCATACTTGCTATTTTAAAAAAAAATGCATCATTGCTCTGTTAACATTGTTCATTTTAATGATACTGAAAGAACATTTTGTAAAAAAATAACTTAGAATATTTATCAAAATCGACAAAAGGAGTTTTTTTTTTTTTTTTTTTTTTGATAATATTGAAGGAATAGAAAGTTCTCTCCTTATACTTGCACAATTTTAATGAGAAGATTTTTGTCAAGATTGGGTCGCCACACAATTTTTCATATTAATTGCTGTTTCTGAGAATGAATAAATAAATTATATAATAAGCAAGTAATTAATATTAATTGATAATAGATTACAAATACTTTTTATAACTTATTGATGAATTGCTGAATGAAAATATTTCATTCAAACTTTTGTTATTACTGTATATTCCAGCAATTAATGTGCATTTTTAATACATAAAAATATCAAACTTTATGTATGTTTATTATATGTTGAGTGTAAAAATGATAAATTTAGTATTAAGGAAAAGAGGAGCATAAAAAAAAAAAAAAGATTTATACATCTACCTAAATGCTGTTCATTCAAATGAAATGACGTACCTTATGAATGAACTTAAGAATTTTCATTATCAAATAACACGAATAGTTCGTCTTCTG
Organism: Nephila pilipes; assembly: GCA_019974015.1. Classification (NCBI taxonomy): domain Eukaryota; kingdom Metazoa; phylum Arthropoda; class Arachnida; order Araneae; family Nephilidae; genus Nephila; species Nephila pilipes. Next base: position 119,302 of record BMAW01129921.1, on the reverse strand, counting down.
TTACACTCATATCTTAGGGCATGTATCGAATTCTGTTTATTTTCACCATCACTGTATCTGTTTATCTTCATCATCCATTCATAAATAATTATCTTCTGTTCCATCTAGATTGTTAGATGTACTACATTTTTTTAATTATGTTATGTTTTATTTCATTCCATACTTTTATTATCTACCGCACACTATTTCTAGACTGGCAGGATGCATTAAGCTTCCTTTTGTAAATGGTTTTTCACCTTCTAATATCCGCGTATTCCACTGTCATTTTAAATTCTCTTTGAATGGCTTATTGATACACATATCTAAAAGCTGAATTAATGTTGTTAATCTGACTGGAATAACTGTCATGCTTATGTTACATTATTTCTTCAATTTCTTCATATTATCCATTAGATGGGGTTTGAACATGTCCCAAACTAAAAATTTTTCTGGGTTCTTCAAGGCACCAGTCCTATTTTACCAAACGTTTTTTTATCCATCTTTTCTTTGTCATGAATATAAATGAAAACATCATTGGCGAAATTACATTTCAACATCATCTTTCTTTTAAAAATGATGGGTTTTAATTTTGTACTATCCACTAAGCAGAAAAGTAAAACTAATATTTTAATAATTTTCTTTTATAAACTTTGTCACCATATAAAAACGTTGGTTTTTATCTCGAATTATTTAACGATAAAATTATTCCTACACTTGAGTTTTTCTAAAGCAACGTCATTATAAGATGTTTTAATCATTACAACAGTTTTTGCTGAGCAAAAAGCAAAATTTCACAGCCACGCGTTGTTCGCTTAAATCTGCCATCTTAGAAAAAACGAGGAGTGAACAAAAGAAGTTCAGCAAAAATATTCACTATAGGTAGACAAAACCTTCCTAGAAGCAGGGACGTCTTAAGGCATGGGCCCTGGCCCAGGGCCTCGTCTTGTTCAACACTCAGCCTCAATAAGATCATGATCAGAATAATTTTTATTGTTAAATCTTATTCCCGGACATGACTGGTTGAAGACAGTTACTTCTGTATTACATATTTCTATTAACAACGTTTGCTCAGAATCAGGGAAAATATTAATTTTATTTCTAAAGCGAGATATGTCCAATCTATTGATAAAAATACTGCTGTGGGAAGGACAGTCACAAACACTCTGTCCAGCGATCTTTTATTTATTTACACACATGAGTTAAGAATCGATCATGAATGGACAAGAGATACTCTTAAGCCCCCAACAGAAGTGACAAAAACACATTTCCTATTTTATGACAGGCATCAGGAGTAAAATAAAAAAGAGGGTTGAAAACGACCCTGAAGGAAATCACTCTTTTTCGAAGAACGAGTGGCCTGCAGTTCTAAATCGGCAATTCCTTTCTTTAAATTTAATTTCTCCCAAACAATAAGGGGCAATTATGTTTTTATTTTTGAATTGTATTTCTTTGAGATTTAAGATGATGAACGAATATTTATATCGCATTAAAAAAGTAATATAATTTGCAATTGTATTTGCTTTTTTATAGAGAGAGTTATAAAAATAATATCCAGTTTAAAAAAATGCTGCTCTTTTTTTTTTTTTTTGTAAATTTTCACTCTCTCCCTCGGAACAACATGAAATAATCTCTTAACTGTTTGTAAAATTAAAAATAAATATTTCAATGGACTCTTTAGAATAATTTTATATTGATTAATATGCATAAGTGCGCGCTCCCTTCATTTTGAACGCATTATGATCTTCTAAAAGAATTTCCTATGTGCATTGTAATTAAAAAAAATATTTTTATTTGCTTCTACTATGGAAAGCGTTATTTTACTCGTTTGAAATTCAAATGACTGTCCTTTTCTATTATTATTGAATCCCAAATAAAAAAAAGAACATTTATAAAATGAATATATAACATTGCTACAGATTGTAGCAATGTTGTATAAATGTAGAAAACAATCATATAACAGGAATCCTAGAGTACGATTTGATAATTAGATAAATAAATGCCTGTTCATTAATTTAATATCTCAAGAGTAAAAATGGAGAAATTCTCGTCAAACACAGTACAAAAAAAAAGACTTTTAGTGTAAAGACCTCTGACTAGAAATTTTCTATTTGCGTGTGTATGTTTATAGATTAAATTTTAGAAAAAAAAATCACGTTTTTGTATTAAATTTATACTAAACAGAACTCTAATTTTCTAATTTTATCAAGTGATAATGACAATAGAGTATCTTTCGTAATTTTTCAATAGTAAGTAGTATTTTTTATATATTTAAATAATCAAAATAAATAAAGTGAAACAAATGCTGGTAAATAAAAATTCGAAATTGCTTTTATATTATAAGGGGTATTGTGAATTTTAGGCAAAAACATTTAATATTTTTGTGGGAAAAATTAATTTTAAAAAATCCTCTTCTTAATCTTTAATATGCAATGCGTTATATATTATACTCCAACTGAAATACGCAAAATAATATATAAATATACTTTATTTTAGTTTTCAGTATCTGCAAGCATCAAAATACTATGTACATAATTATATATATATATGTGTGTATATATATATGTGTGTGTGTATATATATATATATATATAGTAAAAGGAACAAAAATTAATAAAGCTATACATGAAATATATTAAGCATTTATATTCATATTCTACTCTGATAGCTTTTCTAATACTCAATAATAAAAATAGAAAATAAAGAGTAAATGTTCTTAAAAAAATTCTTTATAAATAATTTTGAAACTTGATCAAATTCAGATGGATAGTAATGTCAAATATTGAACCACTATATATATAAACCTGCTGTAGCGAAATATCTTCAAATAATTTATCTTATATTATAAGCCCTAAAATAAGTGTTGACCATCAAAAATATTCTTTGGGAGAATTATAATTAGATTTTTAGCATAAATTGGATTTTTATGTTTATTATGCACATCATATGAAGGCTCTTTTCATTTTCTAATTAATATCTAATAAAAAAAAATATGAGAATTTTAGAATTGATTCATAAATTTAAAAATACAATGTAAATAAGATCGAAAGTAATAAATACAATTTTACGGAGGGAAATTCATTTTTGATTCCTTTTGGATACAAAAAATGATTTCGAAACTGACGTGAATAGTTCAAGAGAACCAAAGGTCTGCTTTTAAAAGGATCTCTTCTAGTTAGGAATCGCTTACCGTTCCTTTAGCAATGCGGACCTAATTCAATGACCTACTTGATTCGGATATACTTCGAAGGTTGGCCAGACGAAAGAGCTAGGTCCTCTTTTCCTTTACGTTCTTCTTCTGTTTGGAGCCTTCCTCGCCTTGCTTGGACCAGTCAATTAGGATGGTTCTAATGCTGAAAGATCCAGATGCCTTCGGAGATTTTTTACCCCTCCATCGTTCTTTTGATTCCAAACAACCTCAATTCAGGTGTCATTCTTATAATTCGATCCAATTCGGTGAGTGTACGGCGATCGAGAAGCGGCAGCGTAGTTTCGAACCCTGGACCAAGGGGTCCGAAGTTGACGGGCCTACCAATCAAGCCGAAAAGATATCTCATCGGGCTGGTTGAGTAAAGCCTTATAACTTCTAAGAGAGTCGCTGCAAGTGCTTTTCAGAGAATATTTTATTTCACTGGCGTTCGTTTTTAAGGTCGACCGCTTTACGTTTCGACCCTTTATCTTCCAGGAGGCCTTTCCCCCTTTTTCCTGCACTAAATACTAGTTTCCGTTTTAAATCTGAGATGTCCATCCGCTTGATGCATGCGGCCCCGTTTATCTATAAATGTGGCTCAAGAAGGGAGTGAGGAGCGAAATAAATATTAATACCTCCTCAAGAAAATATAATTCCATAATATTAATTCCAGATTTGTCGTCCCCTAAAGATCTCTTTTGAGTCAAGTCGACTTTCTTGCTTCAAGAATTTGAAAATAAATTCTAGAATTTTTCGAAAGAATAAAGAAATATTTTATTTTTGCGATTCCATTTACAATCGATAAACTGGATGTCACTAAAGTCCCTTGCCACTCTCTTAACTTCGGAATGGCTGCTGCTATATTCGTAAAAGTGGTTCTAGGTGCAGTAAAGAAGCCATGTGCTGCTGAATGAAACCACCAACTGCACCACCTGGTGAAAAACTGTGGAGTTAACATTCACATCTCGAAAACGGAAC
>BMAW01129921.1:0-110798 GCA_019974015.1 Nephila pilipes | reverse complement strand
AAGATAGGGGATGTTTACAAAGTAGTAGTATCATGATTTAGTACGAAAAGATACCTTGTGGGGGGATATTAATGCGAGGAATAGAATGGCTAAAACGAGCATCCGAGATATCACTGTGCCACATTGCAGTGTCGTGTTTAACCCAAAAGATAATCGTTTCTCCTTCCGTTCAAGTTTCGTGACGGAACAGTGTAGGAAAAAGCGAAAAAACAAATGCTTATCTCTACAATTCCTATTCTTCGCAAAAATGTCCACAAGGCGTCTTAGGCATCGTACCAAATCGATGATGTTCTATAACTTTGTAGTTAAATCTCTTTTTCCCTGGTCTTGTTCTGTTTTTGAGACAGGAATGCTAACTCCACAGTATTCCATCCGGTGGCGCTGTTGGTGGTTTCATTCAGTAGCCCATGGCTACTTAACAACACCTAGACACCACTTTTATGAATATAACATAGCAGTAGCCATTTCGAAGTTAAGAGGGTGGCAAGGGACTTTAGTGGGCACCTTGTAGATATGTCGTATACAAATTTTCAAGTGGAAAGTGTAGACTTGTAATTTGACATCCGACTGAAAGAGAAATTTCATGAAGTCTTTTTATTGTACTATTATAAATCATTCAGCAATACGTAACTGAACGAAGTACAACAAAGATTTTATAGAGTTGGCAGGAATATTCCTGCCAACTCTATAAAATAATTATAGAGTTGGAATATTCCTGTACGGTACCATATGAAATGATAATCAACTTTGCCACTTATCACCCCCCCAAAAAAATTGTTAGGCACCCATCGCCCTTCCTCCCTCCCCCCGCCCAAAATAGGATCCAACGACATTTTAAACATTCTAATTTGTAATTCGGTAGTAAATCTGGAGACGAATACTTAAAGCAATGTTACGGTCTAGTGAAAATAAAAACAAGTAGAGAAATTCAAAAATTGTAGTTATTGAAATCGATTAAAATTAAAAATTGAGATACTTTCATTAAAATTTCAATGATATTAGACGGGACCTCACAAAAAATAATCAATTTGATAAATTGGAATAAATTGCACAAACTATTCATTTAACTTAGTGAAATGTTTTTGATATTGCATGCCTAGAGAACCATAAAAATATAATTTATGTTCTATTTATTGATATACTTAGATTCTAATAATAGTAGCAAAATTACGACTTTTAAACATTATTTAATTTGATTAATTTAAGACCGTTGCATTTCGTCGTCATACGATTTTTCTTTAATGTCTGTTAATTTCTTAACGATATAAATTTCTCTTTTAAATGTTTAAATAACATATTTAGGATTATATTTTTTTGTATAAATATGATTAAGCAAACTCTATAACAGGCGAAACTTTTACTTTTCAAAAAAATTTTCAATTTCTCTTCTAATCAACAGTTACGCGCATGATGAGGAAAAATGTTTAATCCCATGAAGGCAACTAGAAAAGTAAAAAAGAAATTATTTGTTTTGACCGAAAACAGAAGAAATAAATATAAGCTGATGATGATCAAACAGAATAAATGAAAAGTTATTAGGTTAAAATTAGAAAAAAAAGGAATTTTTTCTTATGATAGAAAAGGGAACCTAAGAATTTTAAGTCTGAAGTGGCAAAGCGGAAACGCAAAATATATGGACGTGAGTGGCAAAGCGGGATTAAAGAATTTTATGCCATTAGTGGCAAAACGGAACAAAGAAATTTTTACTATGGCAAAACGAAAATATAAAATATATCATCATTAGTGGCAAAGCGGAACTAAAGAATTTTAGACTATGAGTGGCAAAACGGAATAAAGAAATATATTTCTGCAATGGCAAAACGAAAATGCAAAATTTGTTGACACATTAAGAGGCACAAAATGGATAAAAGTAATTCATTGCTAGATTGTTGCATGGAAAAAAAAGAAATTTAATTTTTATGTAGCACATTATCGTCAGTGGAATTAGTCAATTTTTTTAAAATTAGTCTTTTGAATTTTCGCTTTTGGCATCTTGTTTTGAAAACGGTTCACAGAATAATTTGAATTAGTTTGAATTTTCGTTCTCTTTATAAAAAATAAGATTACAGTGTTTTTTTTTTTTTTTTTTTTTGTAATTTATGAGTTTTATTCTGTTAAACCAATTTTTGAGCTTTGTTTCGTAATAAATTCTGCTGTAATATATCTACTTAAATATGAGTAAGAAAATACATATTTACAAATGAAAATAAACGCATATTTTTATGAATTAGTACTTCTTAAAATTAGATTCACAAGTTCTAACAAGATTACAAGATTCGATAAATGACTGCTAAGTAGGAATATTCCATGCATGCTAAGTAATTATAAATTAAATAGGCATCTTTTATAATATTTACGAAAAATTCCTCTCGGACAATACAAAAGTGTTCAGTAAAAAGAGCGGGTACTTATACGTCCGGATTCCAAGTTTGTTACTTTTTTCAAAATTTGCAATTTCTGTTCTTTAGTGATGGCACAGAGTATTGTTTTGCATATTATTATTTCTGCTAACCTTAAGAAAAAGAAAATTTTCTCTCTTATCTCCTTCATATCAATTTTTTTTTTAAAAAAAAAGATGTATTGCTTTTGTTTCCTTAGCAACAGACATCACCTTGATTCTCATTGTTAAATTTATTTATTTTGCATTTCCTGTCCGTGTTACATTATCTAAGGTAACGCAAATAAGAAATTCTTCAGAAATATTTTCTCAAGTGAACATTTTGGGAAGAAAAAACTTATAAGGAAGAGCAATAAAACTATAATTACTGAGAAAAAAATTAAATTATAGTACTTTCAATAAAAATTTAATTTAACTAAAACAAGCTAGATTTCATGAAAAAATAATTCGAGATAAAAACCAACGTTTTTATATAGTGGCAAAGTTTATTCAAGAAATTATTGAAATATTAGTTAAAACTTGTCGCAAATGCCTGAATATTGCATTGTTAGGCTAGTAACAATGCAATATTTAGTTTTCTTATTATTTAATAACAATACATTATTTAGTTCACAATTTTTTACTTTGCCACCATTTTTAAATGGTGGCAAAATTTATTAAAAAAAACTATTGAAATATTAGTTAAAACGTGTCGCAAATGTCTAAACATTGCATTGTTAGATAAGTAAGAACGATTCCCAAAGTTTCAGAGCTCAGCTTGATGGGAAGTTGATTAAATTAACGATCGAAAATTTGATGACACACTGATATACACCCACCCACAAAGTGAAATACATAAAAATGGTGTAAAATAAATATGATTAATTTCAATAATTCGCATAGATTATTCATTTAACACAGTGAAATTATTTTGATGTGGCTTCCTTAAGGAACCATGAGAAAATAATTCATTTTCTTACAATTTATATATTTATATTTCAATTACAATTTTCTGGGAGAATACAATTTTTAATTTACACATTATATGTATTTAATTTAAAAGCATTGGATTTAATCACCTAAAGATTTTTTTCTCATTTATTTTATTAAAAGCAGAGTTTGCTATTTTTGTTGTCGGCGTAGCGAAACAATTACAAGACACATGGCCATGAAATTTGGTACAAAGAATTTATGAATACTTGTAATTAAGGATAGGAATTTCTGTTCTTTTGGATGAACTGTTCTTTCCTATTGTTGTTCGCTTTTTAAACGAAATGTTCTTTAAGGGGACTTAGTACCTTTGCACCTTCAAAAGTTCGATTTTTCAAATTTGATTTTAAAACATAGTACTGAATGTTAGGAGCCTTTTAAAACAAACCGCGTCAAAATCCGAAAATTATTACGCCCTGTGCAACAAAAAATGTAAATGTCTAAAGTGGCTTTTTCTATGTAATGCAATGTAAACAAACCTCTTTTTCTCAGTTTGCTATTTTCACACTTTCCCACAGGATTAAAAAACATCTTTTGCATGCAGAGCTTTAAAATTTTACATGAGTGTTGTACTTGTAGATCTTTATTCTGTGAACCTCAATTTTGTTAATAGGATGATTAGATTTTATTTTATAATATGATACATGAAAAAAAAAGTTACTAAATATAAACTTGATAACTTTTTTAATTTTTCAATTTTTTTTAATGTAAGGTAAATTTAAAATTTGAGGTTTACAGAATAAGGTCATTATTTAGCTTTAATTTGGTATAAGAATTATGGTTCTACTGTACATTTTTCAAAAGTTATCTTGTGGGTAACGTAAGGTAAGCTAATTTATTTTTCAAATTTTTGTACGCATATTTCATGTTGTATAAGAAAATATATTAATTTAATAGAAAAACTTGACCCAATATCTTAAACTATGCACTTTATTACACAAACTGGCAAAGTTTCATACTGAAATGAGCAAAAATTGTTGTTTTATGAAGAATTGAAAAAAGTTTATCAAAATGTTCTACTTTTGATTTCGTAAGGTACTAAGTCCCCTTAACCATTCTGAGATCCACTTGTTTTTTAGATTCCTCGAACAAAACCTCCAAAATATTCTAATGATTTTAACGCTGCATGATTATTACATATGACTCCTGTACGCATTTTAGGAAAAATCAAATAGGTTGAATTTTAGGGGGGGGGGCGCTTTTTTAATTAAATTAACCCTCTGAATGCCCAATTTGTGGACCGAAATCGCTTCAAAAATTGTATAATTTTTTTGTTGCATATTTTAAATCTATATATATATTGGAGAATTAAGAAATGCATTTTTTCTTGATGGAAAAGATTTTTTATATAGATTTTTATCATGAGAAACTAAGTTGCCAGAAAAACCAGTTTCAGATGTTTTCACCAGAATTTTTTTTTCATAAATTTCAGTTGAATTACTGTCATTTTTTATTTATTGCATAATATTAAAAAGTAAAATGAATGAAATTTAAGAAATTATAAAGCACTAAGAAAAAAATACCTTAGATATACAGTTAAGTATGATAAAGTTTGAAACAGGATTCAAGGCAAAGTCCAACTTCACAGTCTTTGCGCCAGATTCGTGTTTCTTTGCGATTTTTTTTTTTCCATTTGCATCTTTTCTTGAACAGCACACTGTCTTCGATGCTCTCTTTTTATGGGGTTATGTGGTATGGGGCTTGCAAAATGACGAGCTGTCAATGTGAAGTTTGAGCGGTATTAACACATGCCTTCAAATGCCACAATTTAGGGGACAATTAATGACATTTATTGGTCAAAACGTAAATTGCACGTCTAATACTGTATATAATTTATTTCAGTGGTTAAACGGGAAAAACGCGGGATGCGCTCCTCAATAAAAGACGAAAAACACATGCCCGCAGAAATCGCTGGATGATCAGCCAGAGGGTTAATACTAAATAGAGCTTTATTTTCTAATTTTAACAGAAGATAATGAAAATAAAGTACCTATGTAAATATCTCAGCGCGAATATATTTCATATATTTACATTGAAAAAATAAATTGATTAAAATAAACGCAGATAAAAAAAATGCTAGTAATTATTAGTGAATTTTAAGCAAAGACATTTAATACTTTTACAGAAAAAAATTAATTAATGAATCCCTTTCTATTGGTTTTATGCAATCTATAAGATATTAAATCTTACTAAAACACACAAAATAATATATAAATATATTAGCCACTCAAGTGGCTATTGTTTTAGTTGGATCACTTTTCGAGTACCAGATCACTTTTAGCATACCAGATCACTTTTCATTTTTTTTTTTTTTTTATCGTTTGCTTTAATTATAATTACATTTAGCTTAAGGGGTGCCGGAACGTCAAATTCTTCAAAAAATCATGATTTGAGATTTTTTCATTTACAAATTGTATAGCTTTTCACCTTTCTAAAGATACCTTATTTTTATCTCTAGGATAATTAAAAGCTTAAAAAACTTCGTTTTAAATAAGCATTGAAACGGGGCCACGCCCATATAAAGGCTAAAAAATGTAAACAACACACTCCATTTTTTGGACGATAGTTCAATGTGCTACTCTAAATGAATTTTTTTAAATATTCATTATAAACTGAGTCTTCCTTTTATTTGCATTAGCTCATAAGAAGTTTCACTGTATCTGAGACGGATAGATATTTGTTTATACTTGCATAAGCACGTTTCTGTTCGACTACTACGAGCTTGTTCATTTTAGTTAGTGTTTGTATCAAAACATATAGGTAATTATTTAAAATATTTGATGTTCCTTTTAGTTAGTGTTTGTATCAAAACATATAGGTAATTATTTCAAATATTTGATGTTCTTTTTAGTTAGTGTTTGTATCAAAACATATAGCTAAATTATTTTAAATTGTAGTCTTCAAGTGATTTTATCATGCCTAGATCAAACACAAGAGTATTTAAAAAAAAAGGAAAGGACATTTTAACAAAGGCAGATGTGAAAAAGTGAGTGAATGTAATGACTTGTCCATAGTAAGAAGTGATGTAGCAAACCATTCCAAGGAAGAAATAAATGTATCTTCCAGTGAAAAGAAAGTAAATAATATATATACATCATATTCGAATGATACTAATTCTGGTTTCAGGAATGTCATTATGGATATCAATCTTTTAGCCTATGCACTTTTTGAAGCTGTAAAATGTTCAAAGTGTGGTAAACAAAGAATTAGATTGCTACTATATGAAAAAAATTGTGATGCTGTTCAGTTTGATATAAAATGTCCTTCTTGTGATTATAAATACACTTTTTTCAATTCTAAGTGGTGTGACAATAATTTTGAAGTCAATAATAGGTCAATTTATGCCATGCGATGCATAGGGAAAGGGGCTGAATCTGCAGTAATGTTTTGCGGTATTATGAATCTCCCACCACCACCTACGAAATTTACAAAATTTAATAACATTTTACTGCAAGCAGTTAGAGAAACTTACGAAGAGAGTATGGCAGAAGCAGTTCATGAAGCAGTTGAAGAAAATGAAGGAGAAAGTGACATTGCTGTTGCAGTTGATGGTAGCTGGCAAAAACGAGGCTTTTCTTTGAAGAATGGTGTAGTGACAGTTACAAGTGTGGATACCGGCCAAGTAATTGATGAGGAAATATTATCCAAACATTGCATTTGTCCGAACAAAATTAAGCTCCTTCAAAACAGCAAAGGAAATTTTGTTGGTTATAGTGGCAAAATGGAGGTGACGGAAGCTCTGTAAATTTTTCGCCGTTCTGAATCGATGTACAACGTTCGATACACAAGATACTTGGGTGATGGAGACTCTAAGGCATATGACTCCATTGTAGAGAACAAAATGTATGGGAATGAGTGTTCGGTGATAAATTAGAATATCTTGGACATGTAATGAAGAGAATGGGGACGCGTCTTCGGCGCTTGAAAGCAAAGATGAGAGGTCAAAAACTTTCAGACGGTAAACATTTGTCTGGCAAAAATAGACTGACAGAGGCAGAAATTGACCGTCTGCAAACCTATTATGGTCTCGCCATACGGAGAAATGTGTCCAGAGTAAAAGATATGCGTCAAGCCGCGTGGGCAATGTTTTTACACAAACTGTCTACTGATGAAAAACCTCAGCATGGATTTTGCCCATCAGATACCGATCATGGTGCAAGTTTAAAAAGTCAGAATTGCATGGGGAAACTTATCATCATAAAAACAGTTTACCTGTTACTATTGTGGTGGCTATGCGACCCATTTTTTAGGATTTATCCAATCCAGAACTATTGAAAAAGTTTTTGCATGGCTGTACCCAAAATCCAAATGAAAGTGTAAATAACGTTATATGGTCTCGTGTACCGAAGAAAACATTTGTACATATAAAAGACCTCTCTTTTGGTACGCATGATGCTGTATCTTTGTTCAATATAGGTAATGTCTCAAAACTACAAATTTTGAGAAAATTGAACATTGAATCTGGTGATTATACGATACAGGCAATGGAACGTCTCGACAAAGTGAGGTTGTTAAAAGCTCGATATTCTTGTTTACAAAAAAACAAAAGATGTTAGAAAAGAAAAAAAAGGCACAAAAGGAAAAGAGAGGATGATGAAATTAAAAAAAATGTGGATAATTTAGACCATGGGGCAGGAATGTTCTGATAGGCAAGTACTTTTACATTGAAATTCCTTTTTCTTAAAATGTGAATTGTTCATGTTCGATGTACCTATTCTAGGAAACTACTGTTCATATGTGTGTAATTTTTGTAGGACATGTTCATAATGCTTGCTAATATATAATGAAATGAGCTTTTCGTAAAAAATTGAAAAAATATTTTTTGCTAATTTTTTTATATGAAAAAAGAGTAAATTTGACTATGTCTAATATAATATTTTGTAAATTGATAAAAAAAAAATTCAAAATTAGCTAAAAACTTATTTCAGTATTATTAGAAAGATATATTTTACTTGTGTAAAAAATTTCAAACTTGTGTCTATAATAGATTTTGAGAAAAATTGCATCGAAAACAACCAATTAATCATTATCGGTATAGGAGGTTCCGACTTCCCTCAAATATATTCAATTTAATAATTTATCGTTTCCCAGAATTTTAATATTAGAAAAGTTTACTATTGTCCTTTTCTTGATATTTCATCGTTTACTTTACTTAAATTCACTGAGTAACTTAATAATAATTATCAAAAAAGTGCACCTTGGGTGGCTAAATATGTTCTTTGCAAAACTTTGCATAGAACTCCTTTATTTATTTTATTTTAGTTTGTAGTATCTCCAAAAAATACTAAGTGCATATACTTGTTTAATTATTTTCTATATTTTTAGTAAGGGTATAAATTACAGAAGGTACACACATGAAATATATCAAACATTTAAATTCATATTGCACTCTTATTTGTTTCCCTAATACACAGTTAGAAGAATCAAAGTAAAGAGAAATTTTTCATGAAAAATCTTTTAAATCATTCCGAGGTTTTATAATATTCATCAACATATAAATCATCTTTTGATTTATATACTGATTACTTTTTATATTTGATTTACATATTTTGATTTTGCATCAATATATATAAACCTGCTAGAGCAAAACATCTTCCAGTAATTAATCTTACATTAAAGCCCTAAAATATACGTGTTGACAATCAAAAATATTCTTTAGGAGAATTATAAATTTATAAGGCCTAATATTTTCATACATTATAATACATATGTATGTAAACCGGGGAGAGATTGTACATCCTGAATCTACACTGGTTGGCTCTTACGCAAATGTGTGGTTGTTTAGGGGAGTAATTCCATTACTGGATTCTATGATTACTTCGTACTATTTATCAATTCAGTGATGAGACTTGAAGTTGTTTTACTTCATTTATTAGAAGGAGAAACGAAGGGAAAATATCTATAAAAGCTTCTATGTACAAGTTGACCTAATTCTAATAACTAGTTCATCGGAGAAAGATAGATGGCAGCCCAATTTTATCGCAATAGGCGATGGGTGTTCGGGGTTCAGCTTCATTAGGAAAAGAGCACAGTAGATGAAAGGAACTGAGGAACTGCTTTACAGTACATTTGAAAATACAATTAATACTTTGATAATTAGTTGGAAAATCCTATATGTATATTATTATTATTACCCCGTCTGTCAGAATAATCTCTAGAAAAATGATAATGGCTTACAAGACTATAACAGTCCTTTGTAGTTTTTTTCCACATCAAATTTTCCTTCCATCTCATATTTTTGTATCCTTAACATATTGGGGTGGAGCATATTTCCTATTCAGAGAATACCTTTGTTGTTTTTTTTCCATATTCCAAATTCGATCGCTTATAATCTTTGGAATCCCAAATCTCGAATCCATTCGTGAAAATAATTCGTTAGTTCGTACGCGAATCCACACCACATAAATTCACAGATCAAAAATCTACAATTGTCTTCCCCTGATAGATAACCACGGCATTCTTTCCCTCGTGAACATAATCCTGAATTACAAGATTTTGTTCGCTCCCACCCTATTACTATTCATGCGGCCCTCATATGAGGCCATTTTGCAACCCCCCTCCCAAATAAAAAAAATATTCACACACTACTAAATAATTGGACTATTCGCAGTTCTGTTCCGCACAAAGATCTTAAAATTCTCTTTAGTAAAACCCATATTATTTTCCAAATCCGGGAGATTTTACAATAAAATAATCGATCACAGCAACTCTCTTAACCGAACTTTTTTTCGAACTTTTCCAAAATAACCCATCTCAAAATAATTAAAAATAGATCTCGACTTCCTATCAACTCGAGATCATGCGCAAGGATAAGTACTCTGCAGTTTCGGTTTCTCTTCGCGGTACTATACATATCATTAACTGCAACTTTGTGACGTAATCCTGTTATCTGTCTCGTCTGTCATCTTAAATGTTACTTTAATCACAAAATCTAAGTTTAAACTTAAGTTCTAGTACAGACAAAGTAATTAAAATAGTCAATTTTATTTCAAAAGATCGCTTATTAATCTTCAAAAAAGGGGATGCTCTTAAGCAGTTTCAAGTCCCTATCCGCGAGTACGAACAACTTCTATGAAATATCGTAGAGTACGCTTACCGGAATTCGATGCGAAAAAACCCTGCAAATATTAAGTTAACCAGACGGCGATGGATCCTAATCTTAACAAATCAATTAGCACGCAAGATCCATACTGCGAAAATAACACCAACATCCTTATTATTATTCTAACGAATAGATTAAGATCTCTCAGATTTATCTCAAAGATAGGGTTTTCTAGAGAAGTTTTGCAAACATTGATGCATTAAAACAAATCGTAACGGAAGAAATCTCGTCAATAACAACAATAATGTTGCGAATTGTTTCAAACAACTTGGTTCGACGTGTTCATGTTTGCTTTCAAAATGGTGGCGAATATTTTCAACATTTGTTGTAAAGAAAGATAATGTTAAGAATTTGAGTTAAATTATGATTTTCAAAAATAAAATTCTCACAGGATGAAGTAACATTGTGCGTCTCCATTTCTGTTTTACCTCACAAATAAAATTATAACAGTCCAACAGTGTTGGGAATTGTCTCCCCCACCTAAACAAGGTTCAAACAATTATACTTCGTTGTTAAAATAGTTACCACATCAGTCAGATTTCAGAGTAATGAAAAAACCAACGGGTACTCTTTTAAATTGATCACACTGTACAACTACTGCTGCGCTTCCTTAGTAATCTTTACGGTTGAATTTCTTCAAATAACCCCAAAATATCTACTTGGCAATGTATATTTTTAGAGACCCATTTGTCTGGGGCAACTCTTTCTCTGTATAAGTTGAAAAAAAGGAATGATAGAGGGAAAAAATGCCACTATTGAGTGGCAAAAAAATTACTGGAAACCAGTGGAGGAAAAAGAGAGAGTAGAGAAAAAAATGGAAGTTTGAGTTGCTTAACTAGAAGATGGGAGGGAGAGTGTAAGAGTAACGGCCAGGTTGTGACATAAATGAGTGCTGCGTTGTGATTGAGGGGTTACTATGCCAACTTTTGGACTTTGTGGAAAGTGGAGGCGAGCGCTTTGAAATAAGCTGTGAGAGAGGTTCAATTTTAAAAGCTCCTTGTGAAGGAGGCGACGGGGAACGAAGACAAGAGCTTTTGCGATGAAACGGATGAATTTATTATGTTGAACTTGAAGAATATTTATGTTCGTTTTTGCCGTGATTTCCCAAATGGGTGAAACATAATTAATTTTTAGAAGGGTGTAAATTTTATAGATCAGTAGTTTGTTTTTCAGAGAAAGCTTAGAAAAACGGCCGAGATTTTTTTTTTTTTTTTTTGAGACTTAAGAATGAAGTTTGAGTTTTCTATATGTGTATGTGGGAATGGTAGGTTAGCCTCGAGACGAGAGTTACGCTGAGATATTTCATTTGCTTAGTCCAATTGATGTTTTTGTTGAACATTTGAAGCGGGGTTGGCTTGCTCTTGACATTGCCTTTACGGAAGATTATAGCTTCAGATTAATCTGTATTAATTAAATTCTCCATTTGGTGGGCCATTTCTGGAGGGAGGAAAGGTAGTTTTGAAGCAAATTTGTTACTATTGTAGGGTGGGTAGATTGAGCTATCATTGCCGTATCATTTTCGAAGGTGCGGATTTGAACATTCTGTCTTTGAGGAATGTCATAGGTGAATAGATTATAATAAAGGGTATAGTGAATTGCTCTCATTATAATTGCTCCCTGAGGACATCCTGCAGCATTCTTTACAAGTTCATGACAGTTTTCACTTAATTTTGCTTGAAAAGTTTTATTGCTTAAAAACTCTTAAAGGATGTTGATGAGGTAATTGGGAATTTTAGTTCAATTGTTTTATAAACAAGACCGTTGTTCTACACACTCTCGAAAGCTTTTCCAATGTCCAGGAAAATTCCACCTGTGGCGAGGTTTTCTCCGAAACCATGAGTAATTGTGTTTGTAATCCACAGAATCTGAGGGTTAGTAGATGTTTTTTCTTGAATTCCGTGTTGCTGAGGTGAAATAATGTTATTACGAGCCACGTGGTCTTGAAGGTGATTACGGATAATTTTTTCAAAAACTTTTGAGATGTTGCTAAGATGGCTGATAGCTCTATAGTTAATTGGAAATTTCGGACCTTTATTTGGTTTTGGAATGGCATGTTTCCACGAGTGTGGGAAATAAATTAGAAGAAGACAATTGTTGAAAATTTTGATACGGTGAGTTATAGCCTTAAGAGGAAAATATTTCAAGAAGATGATCTTAAAGTGGGCACTGCCAGGACCTTTGTTAGTTTTGAGGTTTTTAGTAACTTCCATAACTTCAAGAGGTGTTGTGAGTTTGGGCGAAGCAGAGGAGTCTTGATTTTCTGTATATCCTCCAACTCTTTACGTACAATTTTTTTTTCGATCCAATCATCATCGTTAAATATGTGCATTCTTAGAGAAATTCTTTTCAAACGAATTAACAAAAAGGTCAGCTTTTTTCTTGGCATTGTAGGAGTATTCTTATAAATTTTGACAAGTTTAAACGACGAAAAGTCTTCAGTGTTAGCGAAGGTTAAACGATTTTCCCAAATTTTTATTTTTGAAAAGGAAAATCTCACTCTTAATTTCTCGTTGGATTCTGTGAATTTTTTTTTAATTGGTAAATATCGTGTTTGCTGCCAAATTTTGTGAAGTCTATTTTTTTCCCTCTGATTTTCAACCTAGTTCGGTATGGTAATTCAAAGTGGGTGTGATCAACAATTTTCGCCAGACTAGATTGGTTGAATGCGTTTTGAAGGCAGGTATTAAAGTTTTGAGTAGCTTTTTAAGGTTCTGAAATATTTGAAATTTTTGGATTTCCACAGATAGATGAAGTGAAAATTTCATGGAATTTAGAAGAATTGGTAAAAAACAGTGTGGGGATAATAAATATCCAAACAAACTCTAAAAGTGACTGGATTGTGATCACTTGAGAGTTCAGCATTGATGCTGGTAGTTATGTTTCTTAGACCTTTTACAATGCCAATATTAATAGTGGAAGGAAGAAAATTTTGATTATAAGGATAGTGGATGGCTTCGTTTGGGGCCAAAATGTCCTCACTATAATATAATGTACAGGACCACAGTAAGCATTTAAGATATTCTTTATTTTAGTAGCATAGGTTACGTGATGCTTCACGTACTACATCGGAATGGCGTCCTTCTACAAGTTTACATAATATAAACAAGAACTTTAGTACATGTGGCGCCACCTATTAAATAGACTAAAAACTAATATCTAACGTGCCTTTTTTTTTTTTTTTTTTTACAAAATATTGATTTCAATGAATTAAATTACTTAACAATGAATACAATTACTTATTTTAAAATTTGCTTAATACATTACCATCTCTTGTTATGGACAAAAAAACTTATCTGAACTGTTTTCCAAAGTTATAGTTTTAATTTAAATTTAACTCTGAGATTAACTATTGAACTAAAATGTTTGTTACAGTTCCTTCAATTGTCTCTATAGCGAACAGGCTTCACAATATTTCTTGAAGATTTCCGTACCACAGGATTGCTCTGCTCACTACAGTTTTCAATTGAAACTTGCAGTTGTTGGTTAATTTTGCTTTTGTTTGTTTTAGGTGATGCATTTACTTGACTGTCAGCAGAACTGTTTGGAATTCTAGAGATTTCAGTAGCATCACTGTTATAGAGATCTTCTACAGTTCTTGACCAACATGGATTATCATCTTCAGTGTAATCTTGTTGAATGTGGAATTTGTTTCTCCTGAAAACACCTCCATCCTCTCCTTTTATTATATATGAGCGAGGTTGAGGACCTACTTGAATTATAGTCCCTTGCTTCCAAGGCTTTTTCATTTTATGCTTAAACCATACTTTGGCATTTTGATGTAGCACTGGCAACACTGTTGCATGCTTGTTAGCATATTTGTTTTGAATTATCTGCCTTTTCCTCAAAACTTCTCTTGCTCTTTCAACATCAAATGTTGGTTTTAATTGATCTGGATGTGATGGCAGGAAAGTTCTTAGCTTTCTTCCCATTAATAATTCAGCTGGTGATTGCATGTCCTTTGCTGGTTGTATCCTGTAGTCAAGCAATACAACATACAAATCTTTTCCCTCGTCTGCAGCTTTAGTAAGAGAATTTTTTACTGTTTGTACTGCTCTCTCTATTTGTCCATTTGCTCTAGGAAAATGAGGCGGTGTAACATGATGTTTAATACCCCATTCTCGGAAGAAATTGGTCATCAAATTTGAGTTAAAGGGTGGTCCACCATCACTCACAAGGTCTTCTGGTATTCCATGTGTTGTATAAATGGATTTCATGACTGTAATGACAGATTGAGCTGTTGTACTGTTGAGTGGTTTTAGTTCAACATACTTGGACAAATAATCTATCATTAGCAGATGTTCTTTGCCTTTTAAACAAAAGAAATCACATGCAACTTTTTGCCAAGGTCTGCCTGGATTTTCTGGATTGATAAGAATTTCTTTCTGGTTTTCTCTTTGATATTTCTGGCAGATTTTACATTTGGACACATATTCCTCAACATCTCTATTTATATTAGGCCAATAAAAATATTCTTTGGCTTTTATTTTACTGGAAACTACACCCTTGTGTGACAAATGCAATAATTTCAATATTTCTTTTCTATATTTTACTGGTACTACTAATCGCTGTCCTCTGCAAATAATTCTTTCTTTTGTGGAATATAACTCCTCTTTGCAATGCCAATAAGGTTGCGCAGCTATTTTGGTTTTCTTTTTCTCTGGCCATCCATTATTAATGTGAAACAACACATCTTGCATTTCAGGATCATCTGTTGTCATTTTTGCTATTTCCTCCCACTTAGTTGGTGAATCTTGTGTTAACAGATTTATTCTTACAGTTGCCTCCTGGCCTAGAACTTCATCAAATTTATCAGTGGTTGAATGTGCTCTTGATAGGGCATCTGCTATAACTAGGTTCTTTCCTGGAACATATTCCAACTGAATATTATATTTATTGAGTCGAAGTAACATACGTTGAAGACGAGGAGATATTGTATCATATGGTTTCTTACTAAGGCCCAGTATTGGCTTGTGATCTGTCTGTACTGTGACAATCCTTCCATAAGTATAATAGTTGAAGTGCTCCAACCCATATATCACAGCCATTAGCTCCTTTTCAATTTGAGCATAACGTTGTTGTGTCTGTGTTAATGATACAGATCTATAGGCTACTGGCTGACTTTCTTGAAGAAGCACAGCTCCCAGTCCATTTTTACTAGCGTCAACAGAAACAGTTACTTCTTTGTTTTTGTCAAAATATTTCAAACAGGGAGATTTCATTATGGCTTGTTTTATCAGCTCAAAATCCCTCTCTGTGTTTGCATCCCAGATCCACACAGAATCTTTTTTTAGAAGCTGCCTTATATTATGCGTTAAATTTGATAGGTGTGGTGGAAATTTTGCTAGATATGTTACCATACCTAGAAATCTTTGCAAATCTTCTTTGCAGTTTGGTGTAGCAAACTGTTCAATGGCTCTAATTTTCTTGGGATCTGGTTTAATTCCTTCATCTGACAAAACATGACCCAGATAATTAACTGAAGTTTATGACAGCTGCGTTTTCAATTCATTAAATTTTAAATTGGCCTTTCTTGCTTTCAAGAGTGTTCGACGTAATAATCTGCAGTGCTCTTCCACTGTAGATGAACCCAGTGCAATATCATCAAAGTAAGGATTTATATCTTCATCTTCTTCATAAATTTCATCCATTGCCTTTTGAAATTCTTCAGGAGCAGAGTTCAGACCAAACGGCAATACTAAAAATCTGTACCGCCCCCAAGGTGTACAAAATGTGGTTAGATATGAAGATTTTTCATCTAATGGTAACTGCCAAAACCCATTTTTTGCATCTAGAATAGTAAACACTTTACCACCTTGCAGCTTTGTAACAAGTGCATCTGCAATAGGGATTGGGTAATGTGGTCTTTGAATAGCTTCATTCAGTGGCCTGGGATCAAGACAAATCCTTAATTTCTTAGGTGAGTCAATTACAACCATGTTGCTCACCCACTCAGTTGGCTCTTCAACTTTGCTTATTATGCCTGCTTCTACCATATTATTTAGTTCTTCTTTAACTTTGTTATGTATAGCAAGAGGCACTTTTCGAGGGGCTGCTACATGAGGAACAGAGTTTTCTTTTAATTTAATTTTTACAATTCTATTAAGTCTTCCTGTTCCCGTAAAAACATCAGCAAATTCTTTCAAAATTAATTCTGGAGTTTCAATAGGGCTTTTATAGATCATATTCAATCTCTGAATCAGCCCTAATTCTCTACAGGCTTCAAGGCCTAAAATTGGACATGAATTTAAACTTATTACTAAAAATTTATAAGTTTTTCTATACTTTTTAGTTTGACAGTTGAGGTAGCACTCACCTAGAATTGGAACTCTGTTATCACTGTAGTCAAGCACAGCAGTTTTGCATTTTCTTACTGCTGGCTTTTCTTCCCATTTTAAGAGTTCTGACTTGGGAATTACATTCACTTGAGATCCAGTATCCAGTTTAAACATTACAGGATTTTTATTTACATAAATTTTCTCATACCACACACAGTTGGTTTCTTTCATGTCCAGTTCATTAACTGACTTCAGTTCCCCAATGTAAATAGTCTCAGAATTCTCACAGTTTTCTTCAATAGCATTCACTCTTCGAGCAGCCACGTTTTTCTGTTTATTTCTTTGAGTTCTGCACATTTTTGCCCAGTGATTTCTTCCATCACAATTTCGGCATTTTGTACCGTATGCAGGACATTTCTTCTTCTCATGAATTTTCCCACATTGCTTGCAATTAACCTCATTTTTCTGATTATTCTTGCTTTGATTCCGATAATTTCTAAAATTCTTTAAAGCATTCACTGAAAGTTTTTCATTCATAACTGATGCTTGTACCTTACTGTTCTCAGCGGTTTTGCATTCACTAACTACTTCCTGTAGTGTTTTGGCTTTTTTACTGGTTTCCCTGATCAATCTTTCCTGAAGTGCTTTATCTAATAGTCCTTGAATGATTTTATCATGTAGCATGCGGTCCTGCGATTCGCCATAATTGCATTCAACAACAGCATTACGAAGCCTAGAATAATAGTCCGTAAATTTTTCTCCTTGTTCCTGTTTTATTTCCAAGAACCTAAAAGAAGCAAAAATTTCGTTTTGATAGTCCAGAAAATATTTATCAAATTCCTGAAGCACTTGTTGCAGAGTCACACCCTCACAACCATCGTTAGGCTTAAGGTCGAAGGCTCGTAGCTGTTTTTTCAATTCTTCTCCACATAAATGACGGAATAGTGCAGTTTTTGTTTTCTCTGGCGCATCACTGTATCGAAGGGCTTCCAAATAGTCTTCAAAATCTTCTTTCCAATGCCTCCAGGATTCCGACGGATTCGTTCCCGGTTCAAATGCTGGAATCATTGGCAAATTGTTTGCCATTTTTAGAACTATTTTCAAGTCTCTAAATTATTAAATTGAAAGAATTCTGAAGATAATACGTGGATTCTTTTCGTCTGACACCATATAATATAATGTACAGGACCACAGTAAGCATTTAAGATATTCTTTATTTTAGTAGCATAGGTTACGTGATGCTTCACGTACTACATCGGAATGGCGTCCTTCTACAAGTTTACATAATATAAACAAGAACTTTAGTACATGGGGCGCCACCTATTAAATAGACTAAAAACTAATATCTAACAATCACCTTAGTTTTGAGAGTATTGAAAAAAGATATTTCTTGTTGCATTGAATCTTGAAGTTGGATTACAGGAATGATGATTTGCGTTGAAATCTCCAACAAGCAGGCAGTGGTTCTATTTCTGAGTAATTTTCCTAAGTTTTGAAGAAGGTGGTTTTTACGCGGGGTTTTGCAGAAGGAGCCAACGGTGAGTGGAGGTCCATAGTAAGTTTCAATATTGATAATAGTGCAGCCAAGTGTGGTGGTATGGATAATCAAACAATGATGTGCAATCAAATTTTTGATGAGAAGGGCTGTATCCCCAACACGATGTGTGAAATAGTCATTACTTTAGTAGTATAATTTGAAATTTTGTGGAAGTTAGTGGGTTGAAAAAAAGTTTCTTGGAGAGCAATAGCATTAGGGCTATTGTTGAAACTCAGAAAGGTTGCTTAAAATGTGGTTTGAATTCCAGGAAACAATTCTGTTTGGGAGTGGTTTGAATTAATCATTAAAAACCAATATCTTAATTTACTAGTTTCAGAATAGATCTGATTTTTTGGTATTTTGTGATATTTGATCTCGCTATTGAAGTGACTAGGTCAAGTGTTTCGAAGAGGTTGGTGACCTATAGGTTCACAAAGGCTTTCAAGAGTGTTTAGAATAACAGGAGTTTCTTCTTTTTGAGTTGAAAGCTTAGCGGCGATTTTTGGTGCTTGTTTAGTTGAGGATGAGCATGCGTGGGATGCGTTGACTTAAGGTGACTTCGTTTGAGCTCCCTGGTTGTTGATTTTAATTTTTGTTGATTTAGTTGTTGATATTGTATTTTGATTTTGAGCATCCTGTGTTTTCGTTCTTCTCAAACATTAATGTTTGGGGGGGTCGGTTTATTGGGTTTTGTGAGCTGCCAATAAAATTTGCTGAGTTGTTTTCGCCTCAGTGATAACATATTGATGGAGCTTCAATTGCTTTTTGATAGTTTGTCTCAAGATCTTCGCAGCATTTAACACATTTGGGATTTCTCGTACAGAATTTTGAATTATGGAAAAATCTCGGGCAGGGAAAACGCTGCACCGGGCTGATATTTGTCTTAAGAGCTTCCATCTTACTTTTGATGTTGCAGATTTCTTCGAGTTGATAAATTTGTTTATTCTCATCGGTTTTTTTCCAGATTTAGTGAGAAAAGGAGTATGGTTTTCTCTGTCTTTTAGTTTTTCATAGAAGCATTCGGCAACGTGGATGTTATATTTCAGATCATCAATTATTTCTTTTGAAGGCATGTCAGCCGGCATTCGACGGATAACTACATGGAGTAGTTTCTCATTCTGTAGTTGATAGGTGAGGTAACAAATGGTGCCAATAAGTTTACCGAAATCATTTACCACCACAGCAGTGTTTAGCGGATTATCTATTGTAATGGACGGAATCTTTTGCGTTTTGATTGTATTGGTATTTTGGTTAACAGAAATGTTTGAAGTTGAAGGAGGGGAGTGTTTTTGGGAGCAGAAGAAATTTGTATCTGATTTTCATCATCCTTGGAAGAGGAGAGAACTTTCAATTGATTTTGAAGTGTTGGATTTGCTGTTTTTTAGCCGTTTAATATTTTGGGAATTTTGCTTTGATCATTTTTTTGGGTAATCTTTACTTAAAGGGGTTGAAGGTTTTTTTTCGTTAAAGAAAGATATTTCATAATGAAATTCTGCAGATTTGAAATTTCTGAATTTTAATTAGACTTCGTCTTGCATTTGCACGAATGAGTATCATCCTGTATGCTTTTTGTTCATGTGAATTGAATGTTGGGAAGTACATTTATTTAATTATCAATGATTATGCATATTTTAAAATTTTCGCTTGAGAATTGAGCATGTGAAATTTCATTTAAAACTGCATTCAAACCCAAATTAAAAAGGAAATTGTGAAGTGACTCACCTGATGCAGGTTATTCCATTTCGCCATTAGAAATGTCCGGATCCGTTTCCATTTCAACACCATTCAAGCTAATGTGGTTGCCATTCATAAAACAGCATTCGATATCCACTCACTCAGGCTCCTATTTTCTCTTTCCTTTTTTTTTTTTTTTTTTTTTGTGCTTAGCATTCATTGCCATGTAGAAAATCAGTATTACATTTCCTTTATTCGTAACCTTTAGTTATGTTTAGTTCATTTTTTTTCCACCCTGGTTTTTTGCTCCCTGGATTAACTACCTGCAATTGACCGTTGAAGTTGATCAGTATAAAATACATCTTGATTATCCGTTGTTTTCGAAACAAAATTCTAGCTTTGCAATTTGAATTGATATTATTTTTAATGTTAATATTCATGTATGAGAAGTTGATGAAAATTTCATTGATTCAATTTTGACAGCTTGTTGCTGATAGACTGGACAGATTCAAAGACCGTTAACTTTTGATAAGAAGTAAGAAAGTCTCAAAATATTTGTATATATATATTCTTGATTTGCTTATACTTATATGTGTTTTTTTTTCTCATTAATTAACTATATTACAAATTATTTAACTGTGAGAAGACAATCTTTGTCAGTTCGTTTGCAAATTTTTAACGCTATTTTAAATTCTCGGTTTACATTTTTAAATTAAAAAAAAAATGCCAAAAGGTTTTTGTTATTATTGGTTTCTTATTTATATCTGATTCAACCAGGATTCAATCTGCGTTTATGTAACATTTTGGCAATTAATCTGATAAAATAGAGAAAATGGTGCAAATTAAATATACATAGAATTCGAAAAAGAAATGTAAAAATTGATTTTTTTAAAAAAAGTAATCTAATTAAGAGCGTTTTATTTTTATAAATCGATTATTTTTTAGATTGATTTTTTGTTTTGTTTTGTTATTTCACATTTCTAAATTGTATGTTTGAAACTATTGTTTTTCATGTTACTATGTTTAACTAAAAATGTATTTCCTTTTGGTAATTGTAAATAATTAGTATTTTTATTGAAATGCATTATAGCTTCAATTTTACTAGAAACAATGCTTTTAACAAAAGTTGGGCCAAAGCTTTATTTTTTATAGTGTGATTTTCTTGAAGTTGTGACTTTTAAACGATTGATTGATTAGTTTTGTTGGATTTAGAGCTACAAAGGCTATTATATCTTTTAAGCAATTAAAGTACTTTGTTAAAAAGATGATTATTAGATAGAATATTAAGCTTAAAGGAGCTAGTAGAATGTTATCTTTTATGAGAAGAGATCCCAAGAAATTCTCCGAGAATGAAATACTTTATATCTACATATAGAAAATTATGCTGTTTTATAAAATTTGAAATCAAGAACTGTTATTTTAGTTGATTATGACAAAAATTGAACAAAAAAGTGGAGCATGTTCAGCGACCAGACATTCATATACAAATTGGACCTTAGTTATTTGAGTGTAAAATTAATTTTTTAAAGTAGAATATTATATTGTGAGCTATTTTTAAATATTTTATGTTTAATCACATGAATCAAGTTTTGCAGTTAACTTTTTTTAAAATATGGTCCTGATTACTTCACCTTTACAAGAATTAAAATTCTACTTTTTCTTTCCTAGGAAATTGTTTCATTCAGTCCTCTTTTGCCAAAAGAAATCATTTTTATTTCTCCTAATTCATTATGAAATAAATTAACCATACCTGACTTCATATCTGAAAGTGATGCTAATTTTTTTTTTAAAAAAAATTAAATTGCTGGAAATGGTTATGTATAATGCTGTGTAATATAATATATACAATTAGTTTGTTTTACTTTTTATTAGCATTTCTTGCTATAAAGCAACTAAAGAATGAGAGATGGTGAACTTGTTTTGGGCAGTATGGGGTCGGTGACCATGTTTTGAGTAGTAGTAGGAAGATATATGCATGTTTTGGCATTCAAACTTAATTATAAAACTACCAAATAAAAATATTAAATCAATTATTCAATTCACACTATTTGTACCAGTATTGAAACAAATTTATGAAATGGTTCTGGAACCAGTAAATTTCTTCTCATACTTTTCCTAAGTCTTACCTTTCTTCGATGCTGATAATTGTGTTTCCATTTTACAAAAGAAAATGAAAAGGAGCAAGAGTTTAATATTTTGCATCTGAGTAATTGGTGATAGTTTCCTTTATGTGTATTGACACAAAATGACTTTAAACACTTCTTATCATGGAGATGTGTCAGAAATATAGTTAGACAAGATTCCTCTCTCACAATTCTCATAATGGGAAGAGGGAGTTGTTAAAAACAAGAACTTATTTTGAAATTGGGAATAGGTTATTCTATGCAGAATTACCTTGAAGAACTCAAAACTCGGGATTGGTCCCAACCAGCGTAGTGCTCATGTTAGCTGTTTTCCTTGGCTCATTCAAGTCATTTGGGAAATTCTTTTTATTGCAATTAATTGCAGTATATGCGTTGAGCATCCTATCATTATGAATGTTTGATATGACCTGTGCTTCTTGAGTTTGTTTTCATCCTCTTCCTTTCTGTTCTTTCCCTATATTTCAATTTACTTTCATTGTTTAGTTGGGCATTTGGCTAGTTACGTGTGCTTATTATTCTTTATCATGAGTTAATAATTTTGAGAAATAGTTATCTTTCCCTCATATTTTGCCCCTACAAATGATGTTGGTTTACAAAAGTGCCAGGTACTCGAAAGTTCAGATTTGTGAGTATCAATGATTTGTCCAATTGCCATTGAACTTGCAAATATTCATGTGTTTACTTTGTAACAAAGTGTTATCGAATGAAGCAATGAAACCATCTTGTTTGCAGAAACCTCTTCAAAGAGCTCATTTTGAGAAACAAAATGAAAACTTTTTCACTCCTTGGTGGGAGGGGCAGCTTTGAAAATCTTTTCACTCCTTGCGAAGGCAGCAGCTTTAAAAAGGTTGAAAATGGCTGATTTAGACAATGTAGCATCATATGCTATTTGTCATTGTGATAAGAGGTTTTGTTGCCTAAACACACAGAATATTTCTAAAGCCACCCCCCTCTTTTTTTTTTTTAACCAGACATTCACTCTTATGTGATATCAGTAAAGTAAGTAGTTTTAAGTAGCTGGAAGATATCAATAAAGTAAGTAGTTTTTCAAGATAAATGGTTGAAACAAATGTTACTGTGGAAATTTTACAGAGTGCTTCTCTAATTCAACCGTTTTTCAAGTTATCCAGAGATCCAAGTTAAAAGGATTCAAATTAACAAGGTTATAACATATCTGTATTCATTTAAATACTTTTATTTCATATAAATATCATATGATCTTTTCAGTGATAGCTTTTTCTGGCCAGAATGACTTATAATTTATTTTATTCTTGTGAATTTCAAATAATTATTAATGCTATATGTATCATAATTTGTTCCATAAAAATATTAAAAATAGTAATCCATGTTAAATATTTTTATTTTTATTTATTTGTTTTTTATCATGGATTTGCATGCAAGACAAAAAATAGACCCCTACTATTAATTCAGTTAACTTTTCATCTATCTTCATATATGGAATGAAAGTGCTGTGTTCTTTCCTAATGCTTTTCAAGTGCAAGGTTAACAACAACAAATAACTTTTACTAAAGTATAAAATGCATTACAAGTAATTATAAAGAAATGTGATAAATAATTTTATTCTGCTCAATTTCTACCTAATTCAAATTGTCATTAGGCTTACATAAATAAGTACAAGGGTAAAATAAATCTTGCCAAGCAGGCTTTATTGGCGACAATACATAATATTCATATATTCCGTTTGGTGACGGTTGTATCATTTTTTGGCGATTTTATCGATTGCGCGGGTAAAATGGAAAAGTACCAAAAGTTTTTTTAAAGTCAGCTTTATTAAAAATTGTTTTCCCTCTTCCATGGAGCGAAACTTTAATTAAGGACCCAAAGTAGCTTATTTTGTTGATAGTATATGAGAAAATAACTTTTGATATTAAATTCAACAGGCTAGCAGAATCATCTTCTTTGCTAATCTATTATAGTTAGTTACAGTTAGCATGATACACAGAATGTGTGAAGAAAATAGATTATTTCATGTACTTAAAATTAAAGTTTTAAACGAATGATTATGTTAGAAAAGTGTTTCTTTAGTTGAAGTTGAAACGTGTGTAAAAAAGCTCATTAAGTAATCTAATCTTCAACCTCTGATCAGTTTTTCTTATTTGAAATTGGATAACAGGTACCAGATCGAATATTTTTATCAGTATTGTATTAAAACCTTATATGACGTAGACTTATCAACATATCTAACTTCTATCATTGACTTAAAATAAAAGAATCTTTCATGTCTCTAAGTTTTAACTTACTTAACCTCATTGATAATATAGTTTGGATTTGATCATCTAATTATAGCATAAAATGAAGTTGTTAGTTGTAGTAATAGATTTCAATATAGTAGTTTATCTGATACTTCCTGTCCACAATATTCTGGATTAAACTTTAGTAATTCTGGTTATATACTTTTAAGCATTTCTTTGGATTTTTGATTATTATTGAAAATAACTATTATAATAAAAGGTATTAAGGAAACAGAAAAAAATCAGTAAAAAAAATATTTCATTACATTATTAGAAATTTTTAACGTAAATTTTTTTTCTTGGAACTTTCAATTTTTGTTT
This sequence comes from Nephila pilipes, assembly GCA_019974015.1. Lineage (NCBI taxonomy): Eukaryota > Metazoa > Arthropoda > Arachnida > Araneae > Nephilidae > Nephila > Nephila pilipes. The sequence goes on along the minus strand of BMAW01129921.1, from coordinate 86,126 downwards.
AAATGTCTTGTTTGCCATATGTATAATTATAGCAGCAGTCTTTAAATAAGTATATTTTTGTAATCGTTTTTTTTGTGTGCTTCCATTAAAAATTTAGTACTTGTTTATACATTTATATATATATGTGTGTTTATTTATTATTTCTTTACAGAATGGATTTTAATTCACCTGCAACATTGAGCTTCTATTCTTCTGTTACTGTTGTATCTTCGCTGTACTATCATGAAGATTTGTTATATTTAAAACAAACCCAATTGCATAGGGTTGGATGGGTTACTGTTCAAGACTGTGTTGCTCAGCAAGTTAAGTTTTTGCATTTGCCAAAAAGTTTGAATCAAACCATCCAAGAACTAGTCCAACCTATTGGGGACGAAATCAGAAAGTGGCTTTGTAAGCACGAATCAGTTATCCAGAAAAGGATTAATTTATATGGACAATTTATTTGGACCTACCATGCAATGATTGATTATAAGAAAACAGCTGAGAACTTGCTTAGTAGTGGGGAACTTGAACCTTTGAGTTCATTTATTTTAGCTTGTATAAATAGTATTGATGAATATGTAAATCGTTTGTGGCCTAAAGTGAAAAAAGTGTTACAAAAAGATATTACTCGATGCTTGAAACATAATAAGAAGTTTGACACTAATTATCCTCAAGAAGTAACTTTATGGGTTGCTAAAATTTCAAATCAAACTTCAAAATATTTATCTATAAATGATCATACTGGTGAAAAGGATTTTGACACATTTGGTTTCCAGAAAGCTATAAAAAATGGGAATACAGCTTCCGCTCGTTATTTTATAACAAAACTTAATCCTCGTACCAAATTCGAAGAAATAAGACAATCAGCTGTTTATGTATTGTCGTGTGGTCGTTATTTCAATCCATCAATTCTCCTTTTTTTATTTTCTCAAATGGATAGTAATCAGATAGATCAAATTTTAATGGAGAATGCTGAAAATGCATTATTACGTTTCCTGGAATGGCCATTGCAACGGTGCTTTTTGGTCTTGGCTAATAAACTATGGAATTGCATTTCTCAAAGTGTTTTTCAATCCATATTACAAGCCATAGTTCAACGTATAATTCAACACCACTCAATACCAAATTGTGGTTCTTTTGAAAACCCTGATGTGTATCGTAAATTTCATTTTGAATACATTTTCAAAGAGTTTTGGCTCAAAAGCCCTGAACTGTATCGTCTGCTTTGCATAAATGAACTAATTACACCTATAATTTCCTACTTATTTAATCCACATAGATATATATGTGCTATGCGCAATCTATTTAAGGATGGAAGTAGCTATGAAAAGTTAGAAATGTTGTTTTTTACTGATGCAGATGCAGTACTTCATATTTTAGCCAATGAAAATAAAGCTACAGCTTTCAAATCCCTGATTCGGGCATATTTTCCACCTGAGGCTATTGTAGATGATTTTGAAGAAAAATATGCTGCTTTCACCCAAAGATATTTGGATATTTATTATGGAAATATTGAAATATTTGACTAGTCATGTGTTATATAATTTTTTTATGTTATATATTTAATCTTTGTTTCGAAAACATAAGGTGTATCATATTATTAATAAGCATTTATATTTATTTGAAAACATGCCTTAACTTAAATACTGTTGTATAAGATAAACCAATCTCAATCGTAACAACTGATCTAATGTCTAGTTATCATTATGGTTCATCTTTTATTAATTCCCATTGTTTTAGGCTTCATTTTATACTGATAGACTTATTGTTAAGATAATTGTTTTAGTAAATCTAATGAAATAACAATAGGCTTTTGAAGTGAACAGCAATTAATGATTTGACATTATTTATGTATTTTTGTTCAGATAGTTACTGTTTTGAATAATATACATAAATGTGTTGCTTATTGAAAATATTTTAACTTTTTTCCCCCCTTGCAATTTAGTATTACCTCACCTTTTAGTACAAAGAGATGATAATCACTTGTCAAATGATCACTTAAAACTATTTGCAGTAATATTTTGTGAAGGAACAAATTGTTAAATCAAAATGAAGCTTTTTGATGATATAATGTTTATCACTGTTCAATAGTTGAAGTATTATATGTTGCAATGAACATTTAAAAAATATATATGGATGATATGCATACAAAATATGTATATCCTCTATATTTAGATCAGTTGTAAATGAGACTTGTTTTTAATGCATTTAATTAAGATCCTGTGCTTGGAAGAAGTTTAATGTATTTCATTATAATACTATATGGATTATGTAAACTTCAGTCTTATAAGACCTGTGTCTGGATGAGAGGAGTTGCATTCACTACCTTAAGATTTGTGTATAAAGAAAAAGATTATTCTCAATTTCTTTAAAATCTATGCCTTGGGGGGAAAGGGGGGTGCTTATTATTATTGCAACACTTTAGTCTTATGGATATAGTGGATTGCAGTGAGACCAGTGCTTAATGGAAGTGGGTAACAGTCTTTCAGTATGACAATGTAATCATTCATACTATCTCATATATATATATATATATATATTTGTAAATTATGTGCATTTAGTATAAATATGACCCTTTTTCTCTCTTTTTTATTAATTGATAGAAAGGGATTTATTTTTTTTTTTTTTTTTTGTTAATTAAAAAAAAATTGTGTTAAAAACTTCTTTCGAGATGTGCAATGAAGTGTGTTGTTGTATGTATTTTTTAGTTTAGTCATTTTGAAATAATGCATTTGACAAAAATTGTATAAAAATTATATATGTAGTAGTTGTGAAAATTTAGTTCAGATTTTTATTTCATTTTTATCTAAAATTGTTTATTTGAAAAGGAACTTAAAAGTAGAATAATAATTTTCAAATATCTTTTTTAAGATTTAGTATTTATGATATTTGTACATTTATAGTGACCTGGCCAAAAATTCTAATAGATTTAATGACAGTTAAAATTGCCATTGAGAATCCTACTTTAATAACACAGCTTAGAATTTTGCTCATGTTCTATATATTACATATTTTTTGTACCACAAATAAAGGGAATAAGCAAAACAATAGTGTAAATAAATTCATTACTCTCTGAGCAATTGAATATGCATGAAAATGAAACATTTATACATTTTGAAATTATCATAACTGAAGTTTGATAAAAAAAAAAAAATAATAATAAATTCGTAAAAATTGGTAAATGTCAAACCACAAAGAGATATTTAATTTCATCCAGAGGTGCCACTGGTGTTTACCTAAGACATCAAACTCCATAAGAGAATAGAAAGACAATCTGGGTTTGTATTTACTTAAGGAAGGTAAACCTCTGAAGGAATAACTTTTTAGAATTATTCAAGAATTGATGTCTTTGGCTCGTGACTTTTCTCTGGGCCACTTAACACATAAATGAATTGTTTATGAAGATATACATGAGCTTTAACTGTTATAATTATTAGAAACTACTGTATATAATGCTACTATAAATTAATGTATCATATATATATACTTGCTGTTAACAAATAAAATACTTTATATACTTATACATTGTGCATAAAATGTATCCAAGAAATATTTTTTCTTATGACAGCATTAAATCTAAAACATTTTATTGGTGTAAAAAGAAGATGATAATTTTAGATAATGAAAGTGATAACTAATTTTTTTTTATATGTATGTTTTATTGTAAAAATTAGATAATTATATTGTACTATTTTTTCTGAAAGTGGGTTGATATGTGTTAATCTCTGTTGTAAAAAATTCTTTAAATTCCTTATTTTAAAAGAATAGAATTATAGCCTGTGTAAGAGTTCAACTTAATTTATGCATGTTTTTTTACATTTAAGTGCTGTTTAATAATTATTAATATTTTCATATTGATGTTTATTTTATATTGGTTTGAATATATATTCATAACATACCATTTATTTGAAAGTATTAAAATAAATTGTTTGAAAATTTTTATGTCTACTTATTTGGGTAAAATTTTAAATATGGATTTAAAAAACTCAATTTGAACTTAAGAGTGAGGTTTGAGTTTATAATAAAACAAATGCTAGTTTTAAAATAAATTGTTAGCTTTTTTTTTCTCCTGCTCGGTTGTAAGATTTGTTAAATACATCTAATATGCTTAATTGTTTTGAACCTTTTTCTAATGATGACACCTAAGCTGGCACTCCACTCTCCATATTCATGTTATGCCAACACTAGGATTTTGAGTCCTGATATACATTTAATGTGTTTCAGCTTATTTTACATGATGGTCTTTGGGATTGATTACAACACCCAAAGTTGTTATGCATTGACTTTAGTCTGATACCTTACCAACCAGACTACTTCAGCCCTTTAAAAGAAATTGTTCAGTATTGAAATAAAACATTTAAAAACAAGTTATAAATATCTGTGACATTTAAGTATATTTGAACAAAATTATTTTTTTCAATTCGAAAGGAATTAAGCAAATGCTAGCAATCCATAATATATTATTATATTTCATCCTTTTTCAACTTTATATACATAAAGGGGGTGGGAAACTAATGTACAAAACAAAATTAAATATAATAATGCTCTCTCTCTCTCTTATAATATGATTATTGTTCTTTAGATTTGCATGTTTAACATTTTTGAATGACCAAATTGGGCCAATGGTTTCTGCCAAATATTTAATTGTAAAAAAAATTGTATCACATTTAATATTTTTAAATTATTTTATTACAAATTTGGAAGTTGTCATTCCTGCCCCCCCCCATAAAAAAAAGCAAATGCATATAAGAAATTACCTTTTAAGTTGAGGGCCACTAAATGATCCCTAAATATATAACTGCATTGAAAGTATTTACTAAATAGACTGATAGTTTCATATGCGTCTAAGAATGACAGAATGGTAATCATGGTAACAACTTAGCATTTTGGCTTGAATTTATCAGACAAAAAACATTATTTAAAACCTCAAGTGGTACTTGACTATAATCATTGCACTGGGAGTGAACTGAATTGTAGATGAGTATTCATGTTCTCGTAATATCAGGTAATGGCCTCTAGTCTTATTTTTTCATATGGTAGGGGGGAAAACAATCAGCTCTTTTACTGTGTTTACATGATTATTTGAAAACTATGAAAAAAGTAAATCTTTTTGAGAATACTATTGCTGTATTTAGGAATGGTCTTAGTAAAACAACTAATAGCTACTCTACAAACTGCATGATTACTAATACATATTGTATGAAACATTAGATTGATCATGAAAAAAGTAGATCATACAGAAAAATGTTATAAAACAGAACTTTCTGCCAAGCATAGTAGGTGTGTTGGGTGTTCTAGAACACTCGACCAAAAAAAGTACTTATATATTTAAGTGCAATCTATTTATTTTCAGAAGTCTAAATAAAAAAAAAATGTCAAAATCATACATAATGTGCCATAAGTCCCATTCATTTAAATATTTTGTATTCGAATTCCTCATCCTAACCGTGTAGCCGGGGCTGTTGCACGTTAAATCTGTCAGGGCCCGAAGTCCTCGGCCGTGGTGTGGATGTTAGGAGAGATTACCAGCTCAGGTGTCGTCCTCTCATCCTTGACCGAGGTTCAAAATTACGAGGTCCGTCATCAGCCAGTGTGGCTAAGTGCAATATTAATAAACACCCATTACCAGGCTCTAAGTTCTCACGTTGACATTGGGATGCCAGCTCGATTATCGTTGCGATCAGAAATCAAAATTACGAGTTCGTCGCTGTATGCCCGCGTGATAGCTTCGAAGTAAGACGTTAACATACTGTCCTCTACTTTCTGAATTAAATGTACTTTTAAATGCTAATCAATTCATAGAATTCTTGAGGAAGAAAGCTAGTTTATCTTTGTTTTCAAAATCAAAAGATCGCAGCAATGTTTTCTTGCTTGAATTCTTTAAAATATAGATGTGTCTTCTGCCATTAATTAAAATATTTTAAAAAGCAATCGCGATACTTGCATTTACATTTCTTATGAAATTGACTAAAACTAAAACTCTTATTTTAAGGTTAAAATACTGAAGAAAATTAAATATAATCAGGTTAATTCTTTTCAATAATACATTTGTCCCTTCTGCGAAAATCTTGTATACATACAGTGAAAATGCAGTTGTAACCAACAGCGAGATTTGAAAAATCTAAATTTAGCAATTTACCTGCAAGAACTAAGTATACAATCAGAAAGTTACCACAGCTAAAATACCTCAGTGTAGAGATGGCATGGAAGTACAATGGGCAGGAAATATCATGGAAACAGTTCACTATCGCCAAATTATTTACGTAAAACTGCATTCCAACTCCTCCATTCAATGTTGTAGAGTGCATTGCAGTTAGTTTTGGAAACTCTCTGGGCAGATACAGGGTGGGGAAAGTTCGCAATTTACTAAACAAAACATTCAGATGGATTGTAATGCAGGACTATATATATAATATACATAGGATAGAGATTTTTAAGGTCAATTATTTAAAAACTTTTAAACTAGGAGAAATAAACGTTACTATAACACATCAATCAATAACTCCAGAACTGGAGATGGCGCTCATGGTAAACCAGTAACCAGGTCTTTCTAGGTACTAACCTTTGTAGAGCGTGTCAAGGAATTTTAAGTCGATCGGACCAGAGCTGAGTTATCGAGGGTTGGAGTAAAGTCGTTTATAGTTTGTTTAAAATGGAAAAACCGAGTTTCGTGTTCTGATAAAACATTGTTTTAGGTAAAACACCGTGCCGACAAAACAATGGATTGAAAATATTACCCAGGCTCTTGTCCATCAAAGCAACATGATTTGTCGGTGGTTTGCCGAGTAACGTGGTCGTACCACCGACACAAATGACATGGAACCTCAGGTAGACCTGTGGAAGCCGTTACACGGAAGGAAATGTAGGTGAAGTGACACAAATTATAATGATCAATAAATTGAAGCTCCGTGAAGTTGCTACAGAGATGACACAGATATCATATGGAAGCGTATTTACTGAAAGGTTTTGGAAATTAGGTAGAAAGGTTTTCAGAGTGGGTGCCGCGATTGCTTTCGATGGAACCGAAGCAAGCAACTTGAGTCGATGATTCCAATGACTGCTATTCTCGCAACAAAGATTTCTTGCGAAAAATTTGGAAAAGCGTTGGAACAGTTACTTATCCCTAAAGGTGATTCACAAAGGTATATTGATTAATAAAAATTTGCAAAAATGTTGTTTTCAATGTGAGTCTCAGGAGTTATTGAGACAGTGTATTTATACTTTAGCGATTTATTATTAAATAAATAAAGAGAATAAGTTCAAATTTCATGTTTGTTTATTCTTTGTTGAGAGAGAGAGATAATCATATGGCTGGAGTCGCAGCATCGCCATTACAATAACAACAGACAAGAGCAGGACAGCGTAAATTCATAAGAGTATAAGAAGAGGAAGAATTTCTCTGTTCAGTCCTTTTTTTTTTTTTTTTTTGGTAGGGAGATTTGGGGATTTTCTTTCAGTCACATGGACAAAATGGAGGGATTCTGAAGGAAATTTTCTTACGTCTGCTAGTTTAGAGGAATTATTTCTGACAGTTTTACAATTTGGGGAAAGAAGATCACAGAAATTTTATGAGCGCGTGATCTAATAAACAAAAGGATACTGTGGAATTTGATCAAGAAATAGAAATGAACTCTCTACTTTTGAATTAAAGAATGGAAAAAATTATATTCCTTTTATGTGAGATCATTATAAATTTAAGTTGCATTATAAATTTAAGTTGAATCATTACATAAATAATATATAATAACCACATACTGCAATTTGATTCACCTTTTTATATTGAGGAAAAGAGCGTATTATCTGTATTTTTCCTCTTTGGAATTAAAATTTTAAACTAATATATCTGCTCTTCATAAAGAACCAATATATATTATTCCATTTTGAAAATGGAATAATATGCATCTAAAAGTGCTTAAATTTAAAAAGCGGTATCAAAAATATACACATTGGAGCAGATGGCATATCTAAACGGGAATTATTTATTAAATAATTCAAATAAATTTAGATTTTTTCAATAATATTTTGAAAATCGAAATTTGGTGAAAAGAGTATTTAAAAAGACCCGTGTGGTGACCGGGAATGACAGAATAGTCCATGCATGTCGTAAGAGACGACTCAAATGGGTATCCAGCGTCTGAGGGTATAGCCGGGCACCCTGCCCCTGGGGATTATATCAGGGACTTGCCTTCTTTAGGTAAGTACGGCCATCATGACCCCGAGGTACCCTATTGATCTTTTTCTTTCCTATGGGGTTTACTGTCTTTGGTAAACACGGGTGATGCGCCCCTGGGATACCCTAGCGATCCTTCTCCATTTTCGACCTCCTTGTCAACCAATTTGTGTCTTTTCTTCCATTTTTTTTTTCACGTCTAGACCACAGTTAAATCATTTTTGGCGCAACATAACTATATCTGGCTCTTGCGCCAATAAACTTTACCTTCTCACTTGACACTTTTTGTCGACAAATCTATTTTCATAATTTAACGTCTAGATCACAGATTTACCTTGTTTGGCGCAGTATGGCCACATCTGGCTCTTGCGCCAATAAACTTCACTATCACTCACTCACAGAGTATCTAAATTTTGGCTTATCGGAAAATCAAAATGATAGTCAAATCATTAATGTTGCTTCAAGTAACATATAAAGATTGGTAATATAAAACCTAAATTACATTCTGAAAAAAATTTTGCCATATAGAGAATCCTGATTATGAGTACCATATTAATATCCAGTAAGCCAAATTCAATCAAAAATTAGGTATTAGTTTTTGTAGATACCTTATAATATGTATTAAATAATATAAGAAGTTTAATCTCACTACTGGATTTCTCGGAGGTAAACATTCTGTCGGTAAATAAGGTATATACGACTCTGAGGTAAGCAACTGATTCCCCCCCCCTTAGAATAGGAATTTATGTTCTTTCAGGTAAATTGCATTTACCTGTTCTTATTTCATTTTCAAAAATCTGTTAACCTGTTCTTTGATACACTTGTTCTTTAGATTCTTCGAATCGAAACCCTCCTCAAAAATATTCGAAGAGATTTAATACTATAATTACGTATGATTACACATTTGAGGGAAAATCGAATCCATTGAATACTTTTTTTAAAATCATGTTTTGTATTATATCCTTACTAAATATATTATTTTCCAATTTTATCTGCACAAAGGGAAAATTAAATATGATCCGTAATTTTTCAATACGAGTGTTTTTATAAAATATGATATTTAAATCAAATGAATAAATGCTGGTTAAAAAGAATTTGAAATCGTTTTTATATCATAAAGTGTACCGTGAATCTTAGACAAAAACGTTTAAATATTTTTATGGCACAAAATTAATTAAAAAAGTATGTTTCTAAAGCTTTGATATGCAATGCATTTGATATTGTACTCTTTCTAAAACACATAAAATAATATATAAATGTATATATATTTTAAGTATTTAATGTTTGCAAAGAGAATCTGCAAACATTAAATACTGTGTGTATAAACTTGTTTAATTATTTTCTATATTTTTAGTAAAAAGAACAAATTAATAAAGGTGCCCATGAAATATATTAAACATTTGAATTCATCTTCTTACCTTAATTGCTTTTCTAATAAACAATAAGAGAAAATTTTCATGTAAAAATATTCTTCATAAATCAAACTTAAATTTGATCAAACTCAAATTTATTGCAATGTCAAATATTGCATCAATATATACAAATCTGTTGCAGAAAACTTCGAGTGATTAATCTTATATTATTCTTCCTAAAATATTACATATACGTGTTGACAATCAAAAATATTTTTTAGGATAATAATAAATGTTTTAGCCCAATTTTTATGTATTATTATGCACATCGTACAAAGCTTTTTTCACCTTTTTTTTTTTTTTTGTTAAAGCCTTATAAAAAGGCGAAAATTTTAGAATTGGTTCATAAATTTAAAAATAACAATACAAATCAGATTGAAAATAAAATACATTTAATTGGAAAATCAATTCTGTTTTGACTCCATTTGAATGTAGACATCGATTATGAAACGGGTGTATGAATAGTTCAAGAGAACCAAAAGCCTACCTTTCAAACGATTTCTTTCAGTTCGGAATCATTTACCGTTCCATCAGCAATGCGGACGAACATCAAAGACCTACTTCGAAAGTCGTCCTGTTGAAAGAGTTAGGTCCGTTTCCCCTCAACGTTCTTCTTATTGAAACCTACCTCATCTAGTTCGGATCTGTCAGTTGGAAAGACCTGCTGCCGAAAAATCTAGTTCTTTCGGAGTCCCCCCCCCCCTTCTATTGTTCTGATTCCTACTTCCAATTCTTCTCCAATCCAAATTCGATTAGTGCTTTTTGGAGAATTTTTTTTTTTTACTGGCTTTCGTTTTTTAAGGTTGGTGTTGTATGTTTTCCCCCTTTCTTTTCTTGAAGGCCTTTGTCCCCTTTCCCTGCACCAAATACTAGCTTCTGCTTTATATAAAACCAAATGCTTCTCCTGTCTCATGATTCTCACACAGAGAAAAAGTTTCCTTTACATCTCTAAATATATATTCTGGGTTCGCGAATAATTGTTCTGAGCCGGAAACACGTTGTTACAGAATAACGATGATGAAATACCAATTACGACTCAGAATGATTCAGAACAGCAGAGAACAAGTTTCTGGCGGACCGCTAACTTGTGTGTTCTTACTCTTGTAGATTAAGTAGTTCGAAAGAGCATTTAGTTTTTCTTATCCCCATCTCTAATATGTGACACTGGCTCTATCAAGTTATATAGAGCTCGTCAGCTTTGAGTCAGTTGAAAATGAAGCCGCGATGAGCGTTAAGCTTGTAGAAGGACTCTGAAGTTCATTTAATGTTTTCTTTCTGTGCTTTGTGGGTGTTAAATGTATGTAAAGTGTCGTCCGATAACTAAAAAAAAAGCACTTAAAAAGAGGATGCTGGTGATTCCATGACACTAGAAAATAACCCGCGACTACATCTAATAACTGTTACTTCTGAAAATTCACCGACTGTACATGCCCGCTCAGAATCCTGAAGAAAACATAAAAATAGGTGTACATGCCACTAAATGGGGCTTTCTTGTGTCAAAAGAGTTTCATGTTTTTTTTTTTTTTTTTTTTTTTTTTTTGTAATATTTATTTTAAACATATAGTGGCACGTGCCTGTTAAATGTAATATCTATTTTAAACATATATTGGCACGCTCCTGTTAAATGTAAAGTCTATGCTAAACATCTATTTTTAAGTAGAGTCGTCATGTGTTGGCAACTTGTTATGACTAGCTTAGTTTCTCGACTGTTGTTGGCCTCCTTGGTTGAATTGTTTTGTAAAAGTCGTTCGAATGTAACTTCTGACTATTGAGGTGAATTCATGATGATCATGCACTATGGTGTACCTCTTTGAATGCACATCGTTGCTTAAAGAAATACATTTCGTTTCGTTTTATGAAAATCAAGAGAATCTACTCTTACTTATTTATTTAATCTGAGCTATCCTCCGCAACAATATCAACTGAAAACTTTTCGACAGTATAGGCAATCGTTGATTTAGAAGATCCTTATAATTGACCAGCAAAAATTAACAAACGCTTGCTGGAAATCCTTGTCGATAAGAGACTTGCATTAGCTCAAAATAGCATCAAATTTTGTACAGACAACAATGGATGGTCAGTTTCAGCTTCTGGATATTAAAAATATGATCATTGAACGTTTTGCCAAACTTTCAAAGGTTTAAAGGCAATTCGTCTAAGTCAAACAGTACATTTTTTACTGTCACAAATTATTTGGTACGAAAATTATGAAATTAATACGAAAATAATTTGGTTTTTCTGATTAGCGGAATTTAGCTACTCAATTACTCCGATGTGAATCAAGCATTGAACATATGCTAAATTAGAAGAAATAGTATGAATGGAAAAAGCGACTGAATAAAATTATTATCGTGGATTGCGAGCAGCAACGATATTTTGTATTGGAGAAAAAACTATGGTGAGATATAATAACTAAAATTATTTCGATTATTCATTATTTATATCGAAAATCTTTAGAATTTAGAGGCAAATCTGATATATTATATGAAAAGATTAATGGAAATTTTCTAAAAGCCATAGAACCATTGACCCAATTATTTTATATCATATTAATACTACACAAAAAAAGTTAAAGAAATATTCACTGGTTTTATTACATTGTATATTTTTTCCTAAGCGAAATTATTATTCTTTTGGTTTACTTAGGTTAAGCCAAAATTCAAGTCCCGGTAAAAAAAATAATTAATTCTTTTTCAATTTTTTCAAACTATACGCCAAATTGAAGTAACGTAGAACAAATTTCATTTTTCGTCAGAATGATTGATATGAATATATTCTCTATTGAAATTAAGGTAAGTGTCTACCAAAAAATCACCGTTTTTGTGAAAATTTTCAAAAGTTTCTTAGTTATTTTTATTAAATCCTACGTATTTACAATTTCAAAAATTGTTTGCATTTATTTCTAGGGTAGGTAGAAACAAAGTTATAGCCTAGATTTTAAACTGGAAGTTTAACTTAAAGTTATTGGAAGTGGAATTTTTCAAGACCGAAAATACACCATAAAAATGTAAACAATGTATTTTAAACAACTGTTTCTTCATTTTTAAACGATGTGAATATACAATATTTTTTAAGTACAGAATTTAGCTTTACTTATTTATTTATTATAGTTGAAGATGGATCCGGAAAATATTTCTTCACTTAATTTTTATTCATAGATTTGCATTTTCTGAAAAACTGCGATTTTAATTTTTTTTTATTACGAAAAAAATCTAATTTCTTAAAAAGCATTTCATATATTCAAATGAAATTTTACTACAATGTTCTGTATATCTCTAGGTATGTTGTGAACTTTAAACATAGCTTTTAAGTGTATAACTACTTATTTTGGAGCTATTTTTATTTCAAAAAGTGATTATATATATATATATTGTAAAACCATGTTACGTTTATAAGTTTTAGTATAACTGAGTAAGTTTAAGAGATAATTGCTCTTTTCTGCTTCACAACACAGATATCTGTTTATTTAATATATTGTTGAAACAAAAAGTGGAATATATTAATTAGAATTTGTTATATGAACTTAAACGTAAATGTCAATTTTTAGTAAATTTTAACCAAATATGGCCAAAATTTGAAAAATTAAAAAAAAAAAGTTCATGAAAAGGACGTTCCAGTTTATCATTTTACATACTATTGTAACTAAAAACACAAGTGTTTCACAAAAAATTCTTTCTTTTGAAATAAAAAGTTCTCCAAAGGTCGGAACATACCTTAAAGAATTATTCCTATAATTTTATGTTTTAGATGCAACTGGATAAGGATTGTATAACTATTTTACCAACCAATTGTGAGTTAATTGTGATTTAGATATACAAAACTTATGTGGTCAGGGATACAATAATGGTTCCAATATGAAGAGAAAGAAAAATGATCAACAAAATATGTGATTAAGAATGTCAATCGAAAAGCAATGTACACGTACGAGGGCCATCCAGAAAGTAGATTACGTTTTCGTCTGTGTCCGCTAGGGGCGGGGCTAGTGCGGCCATCTTGGGGTCAGAGCGTTGCGCAGCTCAGTGGGCATCTAGCCGTGCTAGTGAGAGGTTCGTGCTGTGTTCTGTTCAGATACTGTGACGGTTTAAAATGTCTGCGTTAATTGAAAATCCTGCGAGGTGCGTGCAGTAATAAGGTTTCTGACTGCAAAAAACTGTAAACCGATAGAAATCTATCGGCAGCTTTGTGAAGTGTATGGGGAAAACATTATCACTGAAGGTGGAGTGCGTCAGTGGGTCATAAGATTTAAAAATGGCCGAACCAATGTTCACGACGAAGATCGAAGTGGGAGACCCAGCATAGTGACTGCCGAACTTGTCGAAAAAGTCGATGCTAAAGTCCGTGAAAATCGAAATTTCACAATAACGGAACTTTCTTTGAGTTTTCCACAAATTTCGCGAAGTTTGTTGCACGAAATCATCAGCGAAAAGCTTGGTTACCACAAGTTTTGTGCAAGATGGATTCCAAAAATCTTGACAGAGGACCAAAAAAATCAGCGAATGGCTGCAGCGTTGAACTTTTTGGACGCTTACCATAAGGATGGTGACTCTTTACTCGATCGCATCGTTACTGGTGACGAAACATGGGTGAAACACGTGAACTGTGAAACGAAATTGCAATCAATGCAGTGGGGGCACACAAGTTCTCCCCAAAAACCCAAGAAATGCATGCAAACAATGTCGGCAAGGAAGATGATGGCGACTGTTTTTTGGGACAGAAAAGGTGTGATTTTGGTGGACTTCCTGGAAAGAGGCACTACAATAAACTCTCAAAGGTATTGCCAAACTCTCCAAAAACTCAGAAGAGCAATTCAAAACAAGCGCAGAGGAATGTTGAGCTCTAAGATCTTGTTGATTCACGACAACGCCCGGCCCCACACGGCAAATGTCACTCGTAAAGTTCTTGAATCTTTTAAGTGGGAGTTGTTTCCTCACCCGCCGTACAGTCCTGACCTGGCACCGAGCGACTTCCACCTATTCCCAGCAATGAAGAAGTGGCTGGCTATGCAGCGTTTTGATGACGACGCACAGCTGCAGGAAGAGGTAACGAAGTGGTTGAAGGCGCAGGCGGCCGAATTTTTCGACGAAGGAATTTCCAAGCTCGTACATCGCTACGATAAATGCCTTAATTTGAATGGTGACTATGTAGAAAAGTAGTATTTGAGTGTGGCTTTCATCTGTATATAATAAAATTTGTTTCCTATAATTTGTTTATTTTTTATTCCAAAACGTAATATACTTTCTGGATAGCCCTCGTATATACCTTGTTTACTTTATTCTTTAAATTCGGTGGTAAATGCTGCAGCCACGACATTTGAGATTGTTGGTTTCTTCAATATTGCCCAAGAATTGTATTCGTTTCTTTCTACGTTCCCTCATGGCTGGGACATTTCAACAACTAATGTAAATAAACTAATTTTACAGCCTATTATCGAAGCTAAGTGTGATAGGAGAGTGAATGCAATTAGACCTTTAAAATTGAAATTAAAGGAGGTAATTAAATACGTTAAAAAGATGACTCCAAAAGACATATACTGCTGTTTGTAGAAAATGCAACACCATGAAAGAATCATCAGAATCAAATGAAATTTAATGCAGAAACGACTTGTACTGATACAAATAAATGATGAAATTTTCAAAACAAAAGAAACAAATTAAGCGTCCGAAATCAGTATTTGGTGCAGCCACCATGCGCTGCAATAAGTGCTGCTATACGACGTGGCATGGAGTCAAACAGATGTTGAATATCTGCTTGAGGAAGAGAATTCCATATCGCTTGTATGCGCAACCAAAGTTCGTCTTTGGAAATGCCAGGACGCGGATCACGAGCGAGACGCCGACCAACCATATCCCACACGTGCTCAATAGGCGACATATCCGGTGAATAAGCAGGCCAAGGAAGAAGTTGCATGCGTTGTGCTGAACAGAAGTCTCGAACAGTCCGCGCAACATGTGGGCGTGCATTATCCTGCTGAAAGATAGCTCCAGGGATGCCTTGAAGGAAAGGAACGACTTCGGGCTGTAGCACTTCACGGACGTACCTGTTGCTATTGAGATTATCCTCAATTCGTATCAAATTGGATCGTCCATGATACGAAATCGCACCCCAGACCATAACTCCGGGTGTTCGACCACTATGTCGTTCAATAATACACTCAGGAAGGCAGCGTTGACCGGCATAACGTCTAACACGAACACGGCCATCATGGGTCCACAAATTGAAGCGTGATTCATCTGAAAAGACAACTTGGTGCCAATCAGCTCGCCTGTCTCTGTGCTCAAGAGCCCACTGCCGACGCAGCCGTCGATGATTCGCCGTGAGGGGAATCCTGTATAAAGGCACCCTTGCACGCAATCCACGGCGCAGCAGACGACGACGAATTGACGAAGCCGACAATTGTACACCTGTAGCAGTAGACCAACGTGCTGCCAGCTGCCTGGAGGAAGCTGTGCGATCATTCACCGCCATGCGGAGCAGGTGTCGATCATCGCGCTCTGACGTCACCTTCTGTCGTCCAGTGCCTGTTTTTCGAGTTGTTCGGTGCTCGTCGGTCCACTGCTTCCAAACTCGCATCACTGTGGAACTGTTCCGCTGCATACGAGCTGCTATTGCGCGATAGGAAAATCCTCCTTCTCGAAGGCCGATTATCCTCCCTCGTTCAAACTCCGTAAGTTGCTTGAATTTCTTATTCTTCCGTCGTGGAGGCATACTCAGGTCTCACTAAACGTTTGCCACTAACAAATAATCATAGACTTTTTTCAACGTCCCGCTACAGCACTTTATTTATACGCTTTCAGCATCAATTCAGAGGGCGCTGCGCGCGCCGCGCACGCGCGATGGCTCTGAAACTTTATTAATTTGCATAATATCCTATAATTGACATTTGCTGCGAATTTCATTTGATTCTGATGATTCCTTCATGGTGTTGCATTTTCTACAAACAGCAGTTTAAAAATTAAAGTTCCAGCAAGTTCTACCCTGCAACGTATCCATTTTTAAGTTTATTTGTTCAATTTTTATATGAGGTGATATCCTTACAAAAATGTTAATGTCTCAAGTAAACAGCTACAATCCCTTAAATATATCAATCACGCCGCAGGCAATAGTGACTAATTTTGATATTAACATTGAGTTTCCCATCGTACGTTACAGAAAGAAAGTTCGTCTTTTCAATTCTGAATGCACACACATTAATGAGCTGACTAAAGGTCCAAAATTATTTAAAGTCGATTTTTCCTTGACAATAGTGGATACTGCTTTGAATTCTATTCAGGAAAGGTTTATCTTGTTAAACGAATGTAATATATTATTAAAATTTCTAACTGAATTCAGGAACATGTCTGAAGAGGACATAAAAAAAATCTTGTACATATTTAATGCGAGGGATGTTCCGAAAGTAAGTTTCTTCATTTTTTTCTAAACAGACATTTTATTGCCGAAATAAATTAATAAACCCTGTCATAATGAGCTATACACATTGCACTATTTTTCGACATAGTCGCCAAATGACATTGAGACAATAGTTGTTGCGTGCAATCAGTTTGAAGAAACCCCTCTGGTAAAATTAAGTGCCTGCGTTGCGAGGAATTATTGTACAGTCTGCTCCACCTCAGCATTGTTTTGGATGGACCTGAGCACGGCCAATTCGCGTAATGGACCTATCCGCTAACGCCATGCCCTGTACTTAAGTAGTGTTGTTTTCATTCGTAGATGTAGAGGGATGCCCACTTCGATCTTCATCCTCCCCACTCTGTCTTCCTTCACTGAACACCAGCCTCCAACCATTTGACGAGACATGACCTGTTCACCATACACAGTCTGCAGGCGTTCATAGATGGCTGAAACACTATTTCCACGCGCCCATTCATACCGTAAAGCAGCACATATTTCCACTGCCGACCCCATTGTCAGTCATATGCTGGTCTGCTGCTACTCTCTTTTCTTCGTCGCTTTGCGCAAGTGTCATTCTTCCTTCACTGACGCTACTTCAATCGTTGAATCAGCAAAGGGGATAGATTCTTTTGGGATTGTATGTTTCATCTGATGTACCATGTGTTCTTTCAAAAAATGGGGAAACTTACTTTCGGCATATCACTCGTATTTCCTTACCAGTTTATAAAGACGATTCAGTATTTAAGGAAGTTAATAGTGATTATTTGCTCAATGAGTCGATCATATACAAAATCAGCAATGATGCTATTATTTGTTCTTTGGAAAATCTGGAGTTTATTGAAGCAAATTATTTATTTCGTTTGTCAGTCATATTAGTCATCCTCAAAAACATCTCTAGATAAAGAATCACTATTAGAAACTTGTAAAAAAATATCAAAATATGCGCAAGATTTTTAAAGTCATCGTCGGACATATTCTTGAATTCAGTCAGAAATTTAAATACAATGTTTATTCATTTAAGGAGATAAAAAGTTCTTGACTTTAAGTAGAAGTTTTAGCCCACATATAATTAGTGGATAGATTCAATTAAATATTCTTTTAAACTGCTTCTGGGAAAGATAATATTTAAATCGCTATTGTGTGTAAGCCATTTGTTAAATCTCTACAGGAATAGTTCGTGATAGATAGCATATTATTTAAATATTTGTGTATGATGTGTAAAATGCAGACGATATTAATTTTATTCTGATTTTCAAATATTTATATAAAACGCAGACGATATTTGTTAAAAATTAAAAACATTGCATTATTTTTCAATGTTTTCCTTCGTTAATTGGCAAAAAAAAAAAAGTTAATTTTGGTGTTATATTTTTATTAGTTATGAAACTAAGTGGTGATATAAAGAAGAATTTGTGAGATTTTTGGAGTGATTTTAGCAATTAGTACCGACATCATCTTACATGTGAACAAAATACTTGTGTGTTAAATCTTACAAACTACAAAAAAATGTGAATATGAAAATATAATTTAGTTATTTTGGTGTTTAAATGGAATATTACTTTTTCTCTCCAATTTTTAAAAATCTTCTTATTCTTATTTTAATGATTCGCTTGTGAGTTTTCCGGTCATTAAAAATAATTATTAAATATTTTTAAAAATCGGAGGACAAAAGTTATTCCTCAGAAGCATTCCTTATTTTTTGCTCTTTCAGATGCACTTTATTGCTTTCAAATAATCAAGATGTGAGAATTAAAGTCGAAATTCCATAAATTAAAATTACGTCCACGAAATCAAAATGCCAAGTAGACGGGAGCCCTTTTGTCGCTCTAAGAAGCAACACGAGGGCTATTGGTGAATGATCTCGTAATTTTGAGCCTCGGTCGAATGACGAGGAAGGCACCTGAGCTGGGCCCCCCCCCCCTCAAACTTCAACACCATGCCAAAGTGAGGGTGCTCAGCAACCCATGTGTACAAAGAAGAAAATAAACGTTGCCGGAAATGAATTAATGAAGCGGCCTTCCAGCTCCGCATTACACCGTTAAATACTATCATTTGGAATATTTCACGAAATAGACCACGATAAATTCAGTTATTTACAAAATTTCTGAGCTACCCTATTTCCCTTGATCTCCTAAGAATATGCTTATTTTGCTTGGTGCTTAGTCCATCTTTGCTTTTAACAATAACAAAGATTGTAAAAACAAACACTGAACATAGATCAATGTTCTGTGTACCTGAGCTTTCACAATGCACATGTTGTGATTTGCCCGTTCTTTTTTGATGTAATTCATTGAGAAAATTAGAAAGTGAAATTTGAGGTTGAAGGGGCAAGAGACAAACCTGTCTAGGCTGCACTAAACAATTTGTATCTGTGATTTGGACATTTGAAGAAATTAAAAAAAAAAAAAAAAAAAAAAAAAAGATAACTGGTAGACAAGAGAAGAAAGGCGGAAAATAGAGAAGGGTCACAAGATATCTCGGGGATGCGTCACCATATTTATCAAAGATAATAAAACTTAAGAGAAAGAATAGATCACTAAGTTATCCAGGGGTCATGATGCCCGTACTTACATAAAATGATAAGCTCCGGAAAGACATTCATCGGGAAAAGACGTGCTCCTCACCGAGCCTGTGTTTGATGGCATGGGGCCGTGGTAGTCTAGTGGTCATGGTTGCGGATTCGCTGCAGCAGTTTTTGTTAAGTGGCGGGTTCGAGCCATGATGCTATCACAGACCCGCCGTGCGGCCAGGCCTGATGCACGTTAAATCTGTCGAGGCTCAAAGTCCTTCCATTGGCGTGGGGTTGGAGTTTGGAGAAAGAGGTGCCTGCTAAGGTATCGTTCCCGTCACTTGACCTAGTTGCAAATTTACTTGGTCCGTCACGAAGAGCTCTCGTGTGGCTTCTAGTGTGATGTTAATAAAATCTATCTATGATTTGATGACAGTGAATTCGGGCGCCTTCGTGCATGCGCCCTATAACTGACTGGGAAAACCGGTCTTGGTAATCAGACAGTCAATCAATCTAAATGTGAGAAACAGGGAATTTTCTTACCTTGAAAATGGTATCACATAATAATTGTGTAAATAAATTACTCAAATATGAAAGTTAACATATTATTTACAAATTCTTACCAGTTACCGCCAATCTCACCAGTTTCATACATGTATTTTATTTATTACATTATGACTTATTCAGATATTATTTTAAAATAAATTCTATTTTCAATTTCGTATTTTGATCCGACAATATAGAGAGCAAAAATTATCTCTTTATAATATAAAATTACAAAGTATTAATAAATATGGAAAATAACTACTTTATTTACTGACATTGGGTGCTTTATATGAGATATTTATTAAATATCTCCTATAAAGCATGAATCCTGCAGTATGTATATGTATATCAATGCCACAGAAGGGTAATGAGTTCCTAAAAAACAGACGAATTTATCGGGAATCTCGTTATTTTGATAGGTATATGTTGACTTTTGTGATTGATTGTACATGAATAGTGAAAGAGATAGAAAGAATTTTGGGAAATGTTTAATAAATTTGGTGTAAGTAATAAATTTTTTTAAAAAAATTGAAATTTCTAATTTTAAAATAAAAAATTGGCAGATTTGTTGTTTTTTTAAAACAAATCTTACTACATAGTGACCCTACAAAAAATTCATGGTTTAACCGATTATATTCACTAGTTGAATGTAGAAGTATATATGAGTGGATAGAGAGAGATTCATTAGAACTGACAATGCATAGAATAATTACGATGTAGTTAATCCGATGAGCACTGTAATTAGAATAAGTTCGATCAAAAATTTCTTAAATATTCGTCATTTTTAAAGTACAGTACTCTTTCGGTAATCGGGTACATATCGGGCTAGAGCAGCGCCAGATTATTGGAAAATCACTAATAAAAAGCAATTTAAACAGCAAAATATATGTATTAATGTAGAAAATTCAATACAGTACACGTAAATAAAAAAAATGTCAAACACACGAAATAGCTAAAATTATAAAAATGTACTGTTTAGTATTGGTAGCCTATATTACTTCATTGAAGTAGAATGCATAAAATAACAAATGTAAGGCTTATCTGCCTTTATAAAAGCCCTCAATTATTGGCAGGGTCGGATTGTAAAAGGAGTTCCGTACTTTAATAAGGAAAATATCATTTATTCTTCCTGAATCCAGTCTTTTTTAAATTCCTACTATTAGTTCACTCTCTCTCCATATATATTTATATATCTTGTTCAAATTTTCAATCGTTAATAAAATACTTTTTATTCATCCACTCAAGTTCAAATACATTGTTTTAAACTTGTAGTGGATGACATTTGATGTTAGTACAGTTTTTTCAAATATTAATTCATTTAATTGGTGAAAATGCAGTTTGGCCCAACCACTTAGCACGATTTCAAAAATTGCTTAACTTGGCGATTTTTTTGACTGAACGTTAAGTCCGCGAAGCGGTCCAGGATATCTACATTTGGCAAAATACCACCAAATAATTCCTGTCGCCAAGGGTGGTTGGTCTAAACTGCCTTCCAACCATTTAATTTACCGGATGAGTTAAGAAACAAGCCAATGCTTGTGCGTCGGCGTAGAATCTTCATGCCTTCGGATCAAATCTCGTCGAAGCATAATTTTTTTTATTTAATTTTCAAATAATTAATTTTAGTTTTATATAGGAGAAAAAAAAATTTCTCTTATAGAAGATATTTAGCAGGATATAAATTCAAGAATGAATACCGTCTGTGACGAAGCGTGTAGATCGCTGGAAAAAAATTTCTTTTGCCACTTAATACTGTGATTTTGTTATATGAATATACATATTTATATTAATTGTAATTATTTAATAAAAGTAACTAAAATAAAAAAATTCTTTGTTGACCTAAGTAGGAATTAATTTAAAATTTTTTTCTTATATTACTTGTTTAAAACAATGATGCTTAAGAGTTCATTAAGCAGTAGGTTTAAACCATTTTAATAAGTAGTAGATTTAACTCATTATAATAGTAGACATAGATTTGATTCATTATAATAGAAGACATAGATTTGATTCATTATGATAGTAGACATAGATTTGATTCATAATAATAGTAGAAAAAATTTAACCCATTGTATTATAAGTAGAAAAATATTTTGAATCGCATTCATTCAACAGTAGGTTAATTTCATTAGAAATTAACAATAGTTAAAATAATAACTATTGATACATAATTGAGAACTCTGTTAGGAATCTAATTTACAAATTGATTAAATAATCTTCATTACAACAGGTAAAGTATTCTCTAGCTCAATGTAAAACGAGATTTTCTGTAGCGTCGATAAGAGGGATACATGCAAGTAGTTGTCTAGCTTAAGAGTCCTTGATTATGAAGTGGTTTGCTCCCCGCCTAGCAAATATTGTCGTCCTTATTCAGTGGCGTAACTAGAAGGACAAGAGGGGGACATCTGATATCGGGCGCAACACCCAAGAAAGGGGGCTCGTCAAATTGACGTTACAAAATTTTAGAGCAAAATGTTTTCCATTCTTAACTGCACTAAAACGTATATAAAAACATTCTGATACTTAGTCTTTCATCCCTTCAGTATGAGGATATATTTATTTCCTATCATTTTTTGTCTCTTTCTAATTACTTCCCTGATTTCCTCGAACGCCGCTCAGGCAACATATATTCCTGCACTAATTCAATGATTTTCTCGTATTTTTCACTTCTTTAATATGTATTGTTTCTAACAGGTGACTCTGTGTTGTTCAGTAACAGTTGGAAAACGATTTCTAGATGAGATTTTACAGCTTTTTTAAGCGGGAAAGACCGCGATTTTTTTTCTCACTAGCTTTGTGTATCACGCACTGAAAATAATATTCCTTTTTTTTTTTTTATTTCAGAGTTAAAATTAAAAAAAAAATAATAAAAAAATGAAAAGAAGTTCTATACGAAGTTTTGCAAAGAACAGATTTAGCCATCCAAGGTACGCTTTTTGTTAATAATTATTATTAAATTACTCAATTAAATATTAGAATTAAAGCAAACGATAAAATATCGAGAAATAGACAATAGTAAACTTTTCTTATATTAAAATTAAAGCAAACGATAAGTCCTTAAACTGAATATTATATCAGCTACAAGTAATTAAAATTAAAGCAAACGATAAATTATTAAATTGAATATATTTAAAATAAATGGAATTCAAATGGAAGAAAACGATAAAAAATTGAAATGTGATCTGGCAATCGAAAAGTAATCTGGGATCCCAAAATTGTTCCAACTAAAACAATAGCCCCTTGGGTGGCTAAAAAAATGAATGATAATGAGGAGCTCATAACAGAAGATAGCTCTGATATTAGATCACATTGTGAATCTGAAATTTCACTAAATGATATTATTAGTTATTAGAGTTTGTTATTGGTCTTCTCTAGAGAAAGGAAAACAGAAATTTTGGATGAACTATGCTTACCTCCCTATTTTAAAATGTACTAAACAACAGGTGAATTTTGAAAAAGTATGAAATGTAATTAAATTTAAAAAATCCATTCTCTTTTCTAACACATATTTTTGTAAAGTGTTATTTCTAGTTTGGCAATTACTCTGAAAAAAGACAATTTTAAGTAAAAATATAATTTTATCACTATAAATAAAAATTAGCATAATTTCATATATTCAATGTGGAAAATTGTTCTGATTGCTGATTTGAGTTTATGTAATTGATTAGAATAATAAATTTTGTTAAAAAAGTATAATTATTTTATTACATAATATGACAGAAAAGAAGAGATTGTTAAGTGGCTTATCCCACCTGAGATCTTCTATGATACAGAAAGATCACCAACCTTTACTTCTTTGAGAGTGGAGCTGGAGGTTATCCAAAGCTTACAGTTTGATGAATTAGTCAATCAATTTGCAGCATCAAAGGCAAGAAATATTTCTTTTCGAAGTTAATAATTAAATTTAAAGCATTATACATCACACTATTTATTGTTATACTTGTTTTAAATTTTTTTTTTTTCGGGTTATTATACAATTATATCCAATGTAATGTTACAACTTTTTGCAATGTTATATTTGAATAATATCTCAGGATTGTAATATATTCGAGCTATCATTGTAGTTTCCATTGTTTTCGTTCATTCTATCTTCACAAATTTAAGAAAAGCTTGACAATATACGCATAAAATTCTTTACAAAATTAAAACATTTATAATTATTTAAAATAAAAGTCATGAATTTGTTTCTCAAAATACTATTATTTTAAATCCAGTAAAAAATAAAAAGTTTCCCTTTCTCATTGTAATTTTGCGAACAGGAAAGGGCACTGAATCTTCAGTCGTCCCCGGGTGTTGAAAACACTTGCATCACCCCCGTCTTCTTTGCAACACAATAATCTAAAACAGGCCTGGCCAACTTGTGGTCCACGGAGCTTGGTCACCTGAATAAATATTTAAACTTTTATTGCATATAAAAGTATCAAAGAACATTCCACCATAAGTTATTCGTATTATACTGTTCTACGAAGGGAATGTCTCACTAATTGACTCAACTATCTTTAATCTTGTTCAGAAACAGTTACAAAGCTCGTTTTGAAAAGCACACGGGCCACCTGATGCGATTGGGAGATACATAATGCATAACTAACCAGCATACTTACTGAAGAGCGTGGGTGTGCATTACTAGACGTAGAGAGGGAATGCGACGTGCAGAACAGGCGAAATAGCAGCAGCCAGTCTGTTTGCAACAAGCCTAATATATGTGACGTAGAAGCGTATTGTTCCGGACAGACTGACTGATCGGTGTCTTTTGATCGCTAGCAATTTTGCACAAACGTATGTTGTAACTGCATGACAATTTTTTTTAAAATTGTATTTCATGTAAATATATTTAATTTAATAAAATGTAATTTCCCTTAATTTATAGCAGAATGTTCTTGACTTCTTTAATGAGGTTTGGGAGGATAAGTCGCTTCCCATATATATATATATATATATATATATATATATATATATATATATATATTATGGGATAGCCGATGTTACTAATTATTCTAAATAAAGAGTCAAATCTTGAGTATTAAAAAACATTTAATTTTGACGTTTCACATTAGCAATTATTGCACACACTGGACAAGACATTTCACAATAACATTTAAAATAAAAGTTATTATCGTCTTTTATCATCACAAATAGTCTTTGTGGCTACGAGACATCAACAAGGGCGTCTTCCTTGCTTCCTGGCTCTAGTAGTCTCTCCTTCGAGAGCAAGCTCCCTTCACTGACAGAGACAGCGCCCTCTATTATTGGGTGTTTCTTCTAAAACTATATATATGTGTGTGTGCAAATACTTTCTTTTAAATAATACTATTTAATTAAGTTTCAAAAACAGTCGAAGCCAATTTCAGTTTTAAGTAATTATTTTATTATAACGGAGAGAGACACACCATTTTTCTCACGTCAGGAGTTCAAAATTCCACCGTTTGATCCAGATTTTGAGAGCAAGAGTGTAATGAGAGCATAAGAGAGAGAAATTTTGTTGCATAAAGTTATATAGCAGGGATCTTTCAAAATAAACGTCATATACCACGCGGTACATGATTAGGGATTCTGGGGGATAATCATAATAGACAAGGAGTCTAACAGGGATTGTTTTGACAGATTTATGATCGTGGGAACGCGAATTTAACCATTTTTATGAGCGCGTGATCTAATAAATAAAAGGATAATAATTTGGAAGGAGATCAGGAAATAAGAATCAGCTTTTTACTTTTGAATTAGGGAATGGGATAGAATATATAATTAAATTATTATTAGGAGAAATTATTGAATTAAAGTTAAATCACTACACACACACACATATATATAATGTGACGTGCCTTAATAAAATGGGCTTCCAATGCGGCCCGCAGTCTTTTGAATTGGACAGACCTGATTTAAAACGAGATAATATAGCAATGTTCCTCTTCCTTCAGGGCAAAAAAGCTAGAAAGTGATCTTGGGTAGAGACTGCAACCCGTGAGTAGTTTTGATACTGAATCTTCGGATTCAAATTGATCCTTGAGGTTTTTAGTCACAATACAAAAACACATTAAGGCATCTAGAGGAAGGAGCTTATGTTAACCCTATTTTTATTCATTAGCCCACTATTTTAACGAGTCGGGTACACGACATCTTCTCGATATGTGGTCAACAATAACTTAATACTAACAACTGAATATCGACATGCGCAAAAATTTCGCACAAATTAGAAAGTAGGGTAATCCCAGCTTGTTCCGCCTACTATAAAAGAGTCCTTTCAAAAAACAGTTAGTGGCAAGTATAACTGCTTCATTAGATTTTATAAAGTATTATCATTCCTTATACCTTAACTTTAGGAGGTCAGTGCATTTTATTGTTTCGGAAACTGCGTGAAAATAGTATTGATAGTTAGAGATGGAAAAAATAATGTTACCATTTAAGTCCATTTTAAAAAGTATTAGAGAATCTAACTGTCCAAAAACTTTTTAAGTTACAGCTCAGTTTTTTTCATAACTATATTCAATAATTTCTATTTTTTAAAATATTTTTTGCTTAAATTGTTATTTAACATTTTTAAAACTGAAAAATAATATTTGATTCATAATTGAAAGATTTTCGAAAAGTAAGTAGAGGTATTTTCTATTTTATTAAATGTAGCAATATTCATTTAACATTAGGAAACTCTTTTTTTAAATTTCCCGTTATTCAGAAATGTTTTGAGCAAACCCTTACGGAATTTTAAATTTACTCTAACGTCATATTACTTTAAAACAGTTCAGCGAGAACGAAAGTGGCAATCATAAATAGGTTGCTTGTAGACTTTTAATCATCGTATCTGTTTCAACTGTGGATCATGGCTTCGACCTTAACCTAGCTCAGAATTGGATTTAATTAAGAAGATTTACGGTAAAATTGCTTGGATGTTCAAAAGAGGATGTGAATTTGGAAGTAAT
Organism: Nephila pilipes; assembly: GCA_019974015.1. NCBI lineage: Eukaryota > Metazoa > Arthropoda > Arachnida > Araneae > Nephilidae > Nephila > Nephila pilipes. The sequence goes on along the minus strand of BMAW01129921.1, from coordinate 59,207 downwards.
GAGGGAGTAGTTTATGTTTGTGCTACCTACCAATAGAGTTGCAGCTTATCAGAGTGGTAAGAGAATCAAGAGAAAAGAATAAAAACTGGCTTCCACAGGTTCTAAAAGGAGCACCCTCCCAGAGAGTAATTTATGATATTTTGTAGGGAATTGTTATCAATATTTTAAAGATTTACAAAGAATTCGATAGCAATTTTTCGCTTTACGAATTTTAAGGTGGACAAATTAATGGAATTACAAAGGTCTAGCTTTCTCATAAATCATCTGGCATTTAATATATGTCTTTAAAAATATGATTTTGTAATCTTTCTAGTTTATTAACATGAGTTTTAGCTGCAAAACCCCAAACTGGGCAAGAATAAGTAAGAACTGGTCGGAAAATCAGAGTACAGATAAGCAGCTTGTTATTCTTAGTCATTTTTTAATCCCGAGAGATTAAGGGGTAAACTTTACCCGTGCTTGCTCGGAATTACTTTTTAATGTATGTGATGTGATTTTCGAATATGTCATTTATCTAAAATTACACTGAGATGTTTGTGTGTTGAAACCAGGATTTTAGATGATTATCTAACATAGATTTTCGAGTTGATCTTTTTCTGTTATTAAAGAAGAAAATTACTTCAGTTTATCTGGCGTTTATGGCGATTTTCTATTTAGAAAATCAATCTTCAAGGATAATAATTTGTCTGTTAAGTGTGTAGGAAATGTTGCTCTTGGATCTGTGTGTTAAGCCAGAAATGAAGTGTCATCTGCATTACATCCACGCAATTATGTTGTCAGTGTGTGGGGGGGGAAGGTATGTGGCGGCTGCCTACGTCACCTTTTGACGTCATTTTTGACTGCGGAGCTGCAAGCTGACTTGAACAAAAGGAGGGAGTAATCTTTGCTCGCCACACTTGCTTCGCAGATTCCAGACCTGTGAAGGTCGCGTTTTAAAGTTATTGTTAAGTTTGAAATAAATTGTTAGTTCCTGGTATCTTGTGTTTTTTTAGTCTTTCGCAGTTATTTATATAGCCTACACCTTCTGATCTGGAGTCAGCCCCCATAAGCTATTTTTGAAAATACCTTCTTTCCTTTTAACATATACATGCAATCTTGAATGTGAGGAATAGGGTATTTATCGGGTATTGTGATACGGTTTAAGGCCCTGTAATCTCCCGTAGGTCTCCAATCTGATGATCCTTTGGGAACCATATGCAAGGGACTTGACCAATTACTTTTCGATGGTCTGCAAATACCTCTCTCCATCATATACTCAAATTCTTGTTTTGCGATTTTCGATTGAGCTGGATTTAACCGACGAGCTTTAACACAAACGGTGGGTCCAACTGTAGGGATGAAATGCACAGTATCGTGCTTAGTTGTATTCTTAGGGGAAACGTTCAACTGAGTAATCTCCTTAAACTTACGCAAAAGATCCAAGTATTCGGAATTCCCGACAATGGTTTTTACCACTGGGACATTACTTAAAGTAGTTTTGCCTCTAGCTTTTAAATCAGTTAAAGGATCAACCAAACAGCGTTTTTTCAAATCAACCAGCAAACCAAAATGTTCCAAAAAGTCTGCACCGATAATAGGCTTAGTAACCTCAGCGACAATGAAAGGCCATTGAAAATTACGTCTTAAACCTAAATCAAGTGTCAGTAACTTAGAACCAAAAGTTGTGATTTTAGATCCATTAGCTGCGTATAAAAGAAATCAGTTTTCCCATTACTTTTAGTTACATACGCTTTAGGATAACAGGAAACATCACTACTAGTATCAACAAGAAAACCGGTATGGTTGTTTACATCATTAACAAAAAGCCTGCGACTTTCACCTCTTAAAACAGAAGACGTCGCTACTCCTGTGAGTGATTCGAGTTTTTTTTTGCTCAAATGCACATGGAGATATGCAACGTTTTGCCTTTTCCCGATACCTAAAATGGTACCAGCACAGCCAACCTTCCTGTTTCTTAGCACTAGCTCTAGATACCGATGTACTTCGTCTACGTTGTGGTTTTGGGGATGCATGTCTTGAACCCGACCTAACCAATCTCGAGAGTTCATCTAACTGTTGTTGCATCTTAAACAATTGCTCATCCCGACGACTAACGTGATCAGTACTCGAATTACCATCAGAAACGGAGTTTATACTGCCCTGTGAAAATTCAATGATTTTGTCAGCCATTTCCGCTAACTTGTTTAGGTTCTCTGAACTAACAGCTAGAACGGCTTGAACTTGCGGTGGTAAACGCCTCATCCAGATGTTTTTAAGAAAAGATTCGTCTACATGATTTTCACTCAACTCTCGCATTTGTCTAAGCAATAAAGACGGGGATCTATCACCTAATTCCAAATCCTCAATTAGAGTTTTAACTTTCCGGTTTTGCGATACTTCAAACTGCTCTAGTAAACGTTTTTGAGAGCCGTATATGGACACGGGGGTGGTTCGCACACTATATCCGTAGCATGTGAAAGAGTTTCAGGGTCCAATGAAGCAACTAGATGGTCGAATTTGGTTTGCTCAACCGTAATGCCAGCTAACCTAAAACTAGCTTCAAGCTGCATAAAAAATAGTTTTACATTACGGGGCCAAAAACTAGGAACCTTAACAGTAACTCTTTCACAACCATTACTTGAACCTACAGCTCCTTCACTTTTAGTATCTTTACCTTCAAGCGACATCTCTATCTGAGCGAGTGGGATAATGAGTGAGTGATCGTGAAGTTTATTGACGCAAGAGGAGTGAGTGAAAATGTAAAGCGCACCGGTTAGCATATCTTGACAACTTGCTTCCTAGTTAAGTTCCTCAGCGTCCAATTAGCCTTTCCGGGAGTATTCGATACTTGTTCCTTGAACGGGTCACCAGCTTATTGGGTTGACTCCAGATCAGAAGGTGTAGGCTATATAAATAACTGCGAAAGACTAAAAAAACACAAGATACCAGGAACTAACAATTTATTTCAAACTTAACAATAACTTTAAAACGCGATCTTCACAGGTCTGGAATCTGCGAAGCAAGTGTGGCGAGCAAAGATTACTCCCTCCTTTTGTTCAAGTCAGCTTGCAGCTCCGCAGTCAAAAATGACGTCAAAAGGTGACGTAGGCAGCCGCCACAGGTGCATCATTCATGAAAATTGACAAAAGGGCTGAAGCGAGGATTGAGCTTGAGCCATTCCTTCGGAGAGGCTCTAAATGTCTGAATAAGTGTTATTAACAGGAACGATTTTCTAGATAGAAATTTGTTAGTTTTATGATTTGAGGGGGAGGGGTATTGATTTTTATCAGTTTTTAAATAAGTTCTTCATGTCACACTCTGTCGAAGGCTTTTTGTATAACTAGAAAAACTGCATCGGTAGATTTCCCATCATTATTCCGGACTAGATGTGTTCGACGACACGCAGAAGCTGATGGGTAAAATTGAGTTTTCCCTAAAACCATGTTGCTCATGGATTAAAATACTGTTTTCTTTTAGGTAATCGTTTAATTTGCATAAAATAATTTTTTTCAGTTAGTTTATTGGAAATTGGGAGGGGTTAAATTAGGTGATAACTAGCTGAGAGGGTGAGATCTTTTCCTGTTGTAATGATGGGAATATCTGACGCAATTTTCCACGACTGAGGAAAATAATCTATGTTGATAATATTTTAATGATGCGAGTAATCTCAAAAAATATCTTTGATTGGTAATTGTTTTATCATTTTATTCCTTATACCTTACCTTTCTGGGGGTTTTAAATTTCAACTCTCTTTAAATGCTTAGGAATTTTAGAAGGTTTGTGGGAAGAGAGAAGTGGGGTTATAGAGAAGTTATGTTTGTTTGCAAGGTAATTGTAAATGATATGGTTGATTTGCTACCATGATGTAGATTTTTAATTTCATTTCATTCCAATTAGTTTCCGCGAGATTTTACTGGAACGATAACTTTTATGAATCTTAGAGTGCAATACTGGTTTGGTTTTTAAGGGAGGAAATTCGGGGTTCTCTTTTTACGGAAAGGTTTCGAAATTCTCTAAAATGAATCATCATCGGAATCTAGCGCAAGCAGATTGTCTTCCTAGTACTTTTGTAGGAAATCAAAGATTTTTCTTTTAGATATTATTTAAAATATTGTTATCTTTGGGGAATTATCTCTCTCTTTCTCGTACATTGCTAATATTTCCTTCTTTGTTTCTCTGTTAGAAAAGGTTTCGCAATTCTTCACAGATTTAACTAATTTTCTTGGGTGGAATGGATTTTGAGGCATAGAATAATAGAATAATTTGTTTATGAAATTGCAGATCTAATCATCAGTTTCTGTGTTTGTATTGAGGGAGGGAAAAGTGAGTGTGGTGTTTGCGTGTTTAAAACGTTACGGAAATATTCCTAGTTTGTAGATACATTTCTTTCATTAAGTGTTATTTGTACACTATTTTAAAGTTCAGAATAAACTGACTGTGATCTGAGAATATAGAGTTTATTTCACTCGACCAATGAATGTTACTCATCTGTGCAAAATCTAGGGGGGAGGGGGGCATGTCGGTGTGAGAAAGGCTTGGAGGATGAATTCTACTTGATCAAAAACTTTTTTGTTGGAAACATCTCTTGGGTTATTATAATTATCACCCCAGATTATATGGTGCGAATTAAAGTCTCCGCATAAAATGGAAACATCTCCAAATTGAGTTATTGTTTCCAAGTCGTGTTGAGCCGAAGGAATACTAGAAGTTTGTGGAATGTAAATATTAGTAATAATTAGTAGGTCTTCTTCCAATGGGGAGGAATGCAATTATAAAGAAGTTACTCCTTTTTTTTTTTGGAAACTAACGATGTTAATAAGTTAATTCTCAAAAATATATTTTTCACATAATCAATAAGTAAAGCTCATTGAAAACCGGCGTGGTGTGTTTACATAGGATTTCCTTATATGTAAGTCTTATATATATTGTATATCCACACTTTATTTCGATTAATGTAATTAATATTATATTTCTTACATTATTCAGTTATTTATATTCGGCAGGAAATAGTATGAGTATAATTTTATGTATCTATAGTCTTATTCTCGTTTAATAGTTAAAATATCATTCGGTAAGCTAAGTCTATTTAAACATGCTTCCGGCGTTTGTTTGTATATTTCCGATACAAGCTTTAAATTATTTTCTGCTTCAAAAAGATACATTTTCGAACTTCTAGATAATTTCACCTTTTTTTTTTTTTTTTGATTAAGCTTATTTTATATTTCAAATGACTTCATTTATAAATATTTGTTATGGTGCTTATCCATTTCGTAGATGCAAATCTCTCCAAGCAGACTTCATTGGCGACAACACACAATATACTCATATTCAGTTTGGCATCGGTTATATCATTTTGACGACTTTTTCGCTTGCGTGGGCGAAATGGAAAAGTACCTTAAATTTTAAAAAAGATCAGTAAAAACACTTTTTTAAATATTAGAAAAAGACAGTTAAATTAAGATGTTTTCATAATTGTAACAAAATGTCTGCATGTAAACCAAATAAATTTGCTGCCATTATTTCAACTCATTGATAGAAGAATGTTTGGTTCAAATCGGGAATAGGGTGTTCCGTAGGAGATTGGCGACTAAATTTAGAGTCTTCCTAGATGTTGCCAAACGTGCGTGACTTAAGAATTGAGTATGCATAGGGTTGCCATGACCTAAATCGCCAATTATCGCTCCCAAAAGTCGCCAATCTCCTAGAGAACACCTATTCCCGATTTGAACTGATTGATTCAATACCTTTATACTACAGCAATCTAAAATTTCAATTTTTGCATTTATTTAGGTGAAAAATATATAAAACAAAGTTTTGTGATAATTTCTTATTCAATTAAAAAGTAGTATATTTAGAAAAATGTAAGTTACTTAAACTTATGAATTTTAACATATTTCATAAACGCAGTGCAAAACAAATGAATAATAGACTTGTTTACATCGGCGAATATCTCGTGATCAAGTTATCATGTTATATCACATGAATTTAATCCATTGAAGATATTCAAGATAAAAATGTAAAGAAAATGTCTTATCTTTTAAAATTAAATTTTAGGCTATTTGATGACTGAAGACTTTCTTGATCGAAATGTATTAATTCAGATTGTATGTCCTAGCTTAATTACATTTTGATTTTTCATGAAAAAAATTTTTAAGCCGTTGTCCTTATCAGCTGTATATTTATTTGATCAGCTGCATATAAGTACATTAATAGCAATAACAATATCCATAGTCTGAAATGCATACTGGTAGCATGGAATGTGCGACATTAAAATCAAGCGCTAGCCAATAAGGATGTGATAAAAATTGAATTAACCAATCAGTGGAGCTTTTGAATAAACTGAAACAGAAACTAATAGTATAAAAGGGAGTAAAGTTTTTCAAAGTTATTGAAACTTAATAATAAAAACTATTTATTGATTTTATTCATAAAATAGGAAATTTTTGTTACTGACGAAGAAATCATAAAAAACTTACATATATATCTCATCTGCTTGGCGGGTTTGAAATTCAATAGGTTAACAGCAAATTTTTGTTGATTTGAAGGTGGCAGCATCTAATTGTTTATATCTTGCGTGGCGTTTACAACACAACAGTTGTCCATAAGAAAAACAGCTATTTAAACGGCGCGTACTATGTGGTTGTAATCCGTAATAATCTGAAATAGTAGTCATTTTTTTGTTTTAATAATTAGCCATAATGTTTCACAAGAAATTAATACTCATTCTTTTAATTGTCTTTCCTGTTTCATTTTTGTGTTTAACTAACAATTATGTGAATGCTCAAATTGATTTACCTGATGAAGATGATGATGCCGAAGCCGACGTCGAAGATCTGCGACCCGATTCTGACAGTGCTGTTGTCGGGGGCCAAGAAAGTTTTTTAAATGAAGATGAATCTGACGATACGGCACTAAAAGCTTCTTCTGATGTTGAAACAACATTCCTTTTCACCCAACCAAGCGGAATGGAAGCACAATTACCTGCAGGAAAGGATGTTCACTTCTTAGTCGGATTTACCAATAAAGGCTCGAAGGATTACATCGTTGAATCTATGGATGCATCATTCAGGTATCCTCTTGATTTCACTTTTCATATCCAGAATTTCAGTGCCATTCCATACAATCGTGTTGTAAAACCGAAACAAGATATCTCTCTTTACTATGCGTTTTACACTAGTGAAACCTATAGTTCTCGACCTTTTGGGCTTGTTGTTAATCTCTTCTACAAAGATGCTGATGGCCGACAATATTTAGATGCTGTATACAATGATACCATTACCATTGTCGAAATTGACGAGTCTTTGGATGGAGAAACCTTCTTCTTATATATTCTACTTGCTGCTGGCTTGGTTCTTATATTGGTTTTCTCGCAACAGTTCCTAGTTAACTTTACCAAGAAAAAGATGTCATCTGGACAGAAGATTGAGACCGGAACCCAGAATCATCAGTTTGATGTTGATTATGATTGGGTACCCAAGGAAACATTAAACAATTTCAATAAGTCACCTCGCAGATCAGAAAGGCTCTCACCCAGGAAGTCTAAAAATCAAGTGAAGAACTCACCTAAGCAAGCATCTCCAAAACAAGCCACGCAAAGGAGGGTTAAACGAGGAGGGAAAGATGAATGATTGTTGGAACATTAGACGGGGTCGAAGACATCTGAGGTGTTTGAAGCTCCAAAAAAAAAACTGAAAAAAAATTTAGTGAAAAAATTTAAATAAAACCTTTTTTTACTAAACTGCAGTACTTAATTATTCTAAGTTTTTATCATATTGATGTCTGTGAAAGTTCTTTCCAGTTCCAAAAGTGTTGGTGAAGGTATTTTTTCCTTAAAACTAGAATGTTTCACTATCAATATTCTGGTGTTGATTAGATAAGAGTGGTATGTTGGAAAATGATGAATATTCTTTAAATGTGATGAGTTGTTACCTAGAGAATTAAAATAATTTTGATGTTGTAGGTGGAATATTGGTGAGAAAAGATGACTTATCAAAATGGGGTCAATGACACAGATTTCTGTGAGAAAATCATGTGAAATGAAAGTACCTTGATGAAGATATGTCACATTAAAAAGTTCAATGATTATTTGAGTATTGCAAATATTACAATACTCATATTTTCTATTACTATGTGAAACAAGTAACTTAAAAATGATTTTTTTTATTTTCATTCCATGAAAACTTGTGGTTAGTACATAAAATGGAATATTAATGTTTCTTTTTAAACATTAATACTTTATCATAATCAACCTAAATAATATTGAATTAAAAATTGAAATCCTTATCATTATCTGTTAAAATTATTTGTGTATTTTGCTATTGATTTATAATTTTCTATTCTCCAGTTAGTTTCAACATAAATAATTCCATTTTTAGTGTTTCTACTTATGATGAATTTACTATCTAACCTGGGAAGAAGTAATTAAAATATTATACTAAACATCTTCTTGTAGTACTTATGTTGTAATAGATCCAAGTTTTTTAGGAATATATTTTTGGTCGTAACTCTACATCCATATTTGTTGATGTGTACATTAGGTAAAATTTCCAAATGGTGGGAATGTTTGTATGCCCTCTTCATTAAAAAGGAGTCCAGTTCCATGATTTCATCCTACTTGGATAAAGAGTTAATTTTTCTAAATTTTATGTTATAGTACCAGGATGTGTTAATTTACTAAGCGAAGTATGTAATTGAAATGTTATTTATGTTTTAAATCTATTTATAAATTAAAATTTTATTAACAGAATGACAAGCTTATTGATAAAATAAGTCAGAACTGCATATTAAGAGGTAGAGGAGAAATATAGTGCGAGAGTTTTGTTTGTTTTATATTGCAAACAGTGAATGTTTAGTAATCAAAAATTTGAAATTGTTTATGTAATTTTCCTTGTTTATTCTTATTGCCTCTAAAGGCTCATCATATAAAAGGGCTTTAAATCCTTCTATTGGCATGGTGTGGAAGTTTAGAGAGGGTTTTTGTCAGTTTAGGTGTCATCCTCATCACTTGACTGAGATTCAAAATGAAGAGCTCTGTCACCAATAGCCCCTGTGATTCGTATCTTCTCTAGGACAGTCTTTATTCAATAAGATTTTTTATTATTTTCTTCCGGGAATTGAATATCATTTGATTTTAAAAAAGTAGCGATAAAAATTATGTGTCATAATGTCTGGAATTTAAATTCTAAAACATTTTCTCTATTTGTTATATTTTAAATAATCTTATTTATATTTCAGTATATTTTACAAACATAGATGTATTTTTGAAATATTTTGTACAAAACTCTAATCTGATGCAAGTATTTATTAATTTCTTTAAGTTAAACTCTAATTATTTATTAATAAATGAGTGTCATCTTAAAATTTCCAATTTTACTTTTCTTTGTTTATTAAACTAATTTTTAATTAATCTTTAAATAACTAATGAAATTTATTACAGTTTGAATCTCGTATTTTTCTGTAAATGAGAAAGAAAAAAAAAAAAAGAATTATTAAAAATATATAGCGATCTACATCTGAACAAAAAAAAAAAAAAAATGTGTATATCTTATTTTTTGTATAGAGTTCCATCTAAATACTCTAAGACAGTTTGCTTTGAATACATTGTAAGGTAAATCAAAATGCATATTAAATTTAAATTTTAGAGTTATTTGTAATAAAAGGATCCTTTTTTGGGAAGTTAGATATTGATAAGTCTTACTTTCAATTCTTTGTATTAATTCTTTTCTTTTTACAAGGTGAAATATTTCTCAATTATATATCTTTTGTGATATAAAGCATAAGTCTAAAAATATTTAAATTCTAAATATTTTTTTCCCTTTAAATTAGTTTACTTATTGTAATTATCAGTTTTTAAAAAAAAAAAAAAAAATGGGAAAAAGCTCTTAAAAATTAGTAATTTCTTCAATTTTGTACTAGAATTTATTTATTTCTAAAAGTATTATCTCCATAACATTGACTTAAGCATGATTCATTGCAATCACTCTTAATTGCATTACAAGTAATTTCTAATGTTTATTTATTGAAAGCTTTGCATAACTATCAACAGTCATGAAATTTTTAACATCAAATTTATTGATTAATTTTTATATAATAGCAGAGCTAGATAATTTTGAAAGTAATGTTTTTATTTGAGTTGGAAAGAAGATCCACTTATTTGTTTTTTAAAAATTCTTTAAAATTTTGTTGGACAATTGGCTTTAATCATAGATAACATTTTGAAGTGTGATTGTCTGTCCTAATTTTTCTTTCTATTGTAAATTTCCTATAAGGATTTTTTTCCCTGTGAGGGAAAAGTTATATGCATCATTTAACATTTGGATTAACCAATTATATCTTATTTTTTTAAAAGTTGTGTTCCTTTTGCTTTTTTTTAAATAACTATTTTCAAGTACTAATATATTTGATACTAATTATAATCTTTAGCAGTAGAAATGAGGCGCTAAAAAAAATTACTGGATATAGAATAATTACCATATGTCCTCAACATGAAAAATATATAGTACCAAATAAAACAATGGTACTAGCATTCATAATATATAATATTTATCTGAAAAGTCTTGGTAATATTTGTGCCATGAGTTTAAATTTTTCTCCAATCATTATTGATTTTGCACACAATTTTAAATAACTGTTTTTGTATATATAGTTACTTATATATAAATTCCTCTGAATAGGTAGTATGCTAGCCAATTGCTGTTTAATTGAAGAGAAGTTTTAATATATTGAAAAATCCATTGTTCAAAGATTCCAAAAGTTTTATTTCTTGTTAGGAATTACTGTTATAGATTTTTAATATTGTGCAGATACAGAGCATCCTATAGAATTAAATGGATAAATTGCTGTTACTGTTTATCAAAATTCTTTCTAGGCATAAAAAAATATAATGTATACCAAATACTTTAAAATAGGAAATTGATATTAAATTTGTATTCCAGACTACTAAAAGATCATAATTACCTTCTTTCCGAAATATTTCATCTCTAATAAATGGAAAGATATAAATAAGTAAAGGTGAATATATAAAAACTATTTTTTTATAAATTTTTAAAGGTTTGGTGAAATGTTCCAGATATATTTTAATAATTCAAAACTGATCTAAAATGAATTATGATTTTCTGCATTGTAAGTTCCAAGTCAAATCATTCAAGGAATTTTTAAAGTTATATTTTTCATGTACGTTCTCTTTCGGACAATTTTTACTAAGAAGTATTCTTCATATTGATATTAAAGAAAAATGCCTAATTAAAAGTGATTCTAGAATAGCATACAGTTCTTGAATTGCATAATCTTAATAGAAAATAAAATAATTAATGATAGTATATGGTATTCACACATCAACTTTTCTGTTATAAATTGTATCAACTTGATGCAATCACTACAGTTATTTTCAAATTATTTTCTGTTTTTGAGTAATCTTGGAAGTTTAATGGTGCAAGAGCCAGATATGACCATGTTGTGTCAAAAAAGGTGTAATTGCTCTAGACATTTGAAAAAATGGGAAAGGATACAAATTGGTTGACAAGGAGTGTTGAAAGTAAAGGATCATTAGGTATCCCAAGGGGGCGTCACTCATATTTATCAAAGACAGTAAATCTTTGATTTTTTTTAATGAATAATTTTAGTTTATTTTGAATTTTTTAAAAATGCAAAAAGAAACTAAAAGGCTGTAATTTGGAAATGGAAGTTTGTCGAAAAACTTAATTTGGAAAAAGGGGATTTACATTTGAAAAGATTAGATGAAAGATTTGACAACTATATTCAAAGTTATCATTTATACATATTTTAATTTTTTTTTTTTTATTATTCTCCTTAAGATGGGTTTACTTGCTTGTATCTAATTTCTGAAATTAATGTATTTGATGTTATAAACAATAATTTGGCTATAAACTCGCTATCAAGAATTAATAAAAATGGTGAGACTTCAGAAATAATATTAAAGTATTTGTTAAAAAAAAAAAATAGTTACCTATGCATGCATTTGAACAATCTATTTTGAAATACTTCACATTCACTTTTATATCAGATTATATATATTTTGTAAGTAGTTTTGGTTTATATTTGATCTTTTGAATATATAATTTTTAAGTTTTAAAATTATATATTGCTATCCTTATTAGACTTGTTTCTCAATATTTATGTTAATCAATACTAGTTTTTTTGTAATCTTTGTTGCCTATTTTCTTTTTAAATTTGCTAATATAATTACAAGAGTAGTGATTGTATGTTTATGGCACTAGAGCTAAATCCCCCAGTTATGCCGTACCATTTAATTATAAGGATGCCTTTTTGTAAAATGTTGAAATATTTAGGATCAGTAACATTTTGATGTTAAAGAATATACATGCAGGAAAATTTTATCTCTTGACTAGGGTTTTATTTTGAGTTATGGAGATGTGCTTTGGAATATTTCTAATTAACAGGTATTCATAGAAGCAAAACAATGGAAATTCACTTCGATTTGAAATTTTAATGAGATGTTTGATTTCATGAAATTTAAACTGCGTTATAAAGTATATTTTGGGGCTTGTTTTCGTTTGTCGAAACTATGAGGGTCATGTAAGCTTACTGCGATACCCCAATGGTTAGCAAATATATATAATTTATTAAGTTTATATTTTTCATTTATTATTGCAATTAAAAATAAAAAGTAAATGAATTGTATTTTGATACGTAACATCATACTGATTTTGTTTTATAATAGTCAAACACCCAATTTTAAATTTTCATAAATCAAAATTTTCCTGGACAAAACTGTTCTTCACAGAAATATTTTGATTCCAAGAATCTTGTATGCATGAATGTAGCAGCAATATTTTTTATTTATTATTATTTTTTTTTTTGATGTAGCAACAGTTGTCTATTTGTCATTAATTTATTTCGCAGGTGTTTCTCATTGTTTTGCAAATTGTAGTGCTTAGTAAGCATGAAAATTATCAAATAAATCTAATAAGTTTTTTTTTTTTTAAGAGACCATCCTTGAAAATAGCTCAATCAAATTATTTGTCTTTTCAACTGGTACAGCCTTCGAAATATTTGACAACTTTCGAATGTCGGAAAATCGAAATAACGGATGGTTCAATAGATTATTTGTAAATAAGTGAAGAAAGCATATAATTATGATTCTGAGCAATTTTTAGAGTATTGGCAAAGGTTCAGTAATAAGGTGATCCGGAGACGACAACAATCAAATACTTAAGGAGTGCCAGTTCAGTGGACTCTTTACTCTGTGTGAATTATGCCATGAAAAAAAATTTTAGAGGTAAAACTAGCATTTTACTAATGTGCATTAACGCATTTCATTTTACTTAAATGAATGAAAAAAGAGAGAGAGGAAAGAAGGAATAGAAACTATCAGATTGCAAAAAGGTAGAGAGAGAATTTTTTTTTATTAATTTTTAATTAACATATTATATTTGTGGAATTGATAAATATAAGTTTTTTTTATTTATCTTATCTTCCCCCCCCCCTTCATTCCACCTAAAGATCGGAATCGATAGCAGAGGGAGAATATCGTTTTTAAGATTATATAATCTTATTATTTTTTTTATGAGGAAGTGATAGGATAGATAGTTTATATTTTCAATCTGGAAGAATCAAAATATGCGGAGAGAGAAAGATAAAAGGGGTGGTGATAATGGACCTTGCAGGTGTCTTGGTAGTCAAATGAGTTCCAATTGTTGGTTTGAGCTGTGGTAGAGGGGGGGATCGGGGTAAATCACAGTTGTGGCGCTGTGAATTGAAAATATCTGTTTATCAGCTGTTTATGCATCACATGAGCCGTGTCCGTTTTTTCTTTCTTTCTGAATTGGTGGGTAAGGATATTTATTGCATGGAAATTTGACGGGCAAGGGTTTAAGTTAGATCTGGAGAAAGTGATGCAAAATATACACCTATGGAAGTTTATCAAAGTGTATTTGTGTACGAAGAGAAATTAAAAATAAAAAAAAATGCATTTAGTTTCATGAACAACCATGTTTGTTACCAAAATCTTTCTCTGATACATCTTTCAAATATTTTACTAAACTAAAATAACTAATTGTTTATAAGCATTAAATAATTCCTTTCCTGAAACCAAATGTATCACTGACCTGAATGCATCTAGCCTTGTGATAGTGAAGCACCAATTAAGGATCCAGATTATATAGAAAAGTAAATAGGAGCATTTTTTTCTCCTTTGAAAGAAAAAAAAAAAGCTAAGGTAAAAAATGTTAAATATGACAAACAATCTGAATTGATTGTACCTTGATTCTTTCAGGATATATGTAACATGAATCTTCTTTAGGTAAAACAATTTTTTTACTTTCAATTATACTTGCCTTCTCTCCTCGCTCAATAATTGTGTAAAGTGATAACTCCATTTCTTCACAAAATTTCAGTGATGAATTTCTTGGTCAAACCATTAAGGCTCCCGTCTACCCGCCATTTTGATTTCATCAGCTTAATGTTAATCCTATGGAATTTCGACTTGAATTCTCACATCTTTATTATTTGTTCTATTTGAATGCAATAAAGTGCATCTGAAAGAGCAAAAAATAATCAATGCTTCTGTGGAATTACTTTTTTCCTAAGATTTTTAAAAATATTTTTATTCTTATTTAAATTATTCGTTTTCCGGTCTTTAAAGAATATTTTCAAATACTTTTAAAAATCGGAGGAAAAAAGTAATTCCACAGAAGCATTCATTATTTTTTGCTCTTTCAGATGCACTTTACTGTATTCAAATAGAACAGTGAATGTAAAGTTTATTGGCGCAAGAGCCAGATATGGCTATGCTGCACCAAACAAGATTAAACTGTGGTCTAGACGTGAAGGTGAAAAAAGGTAAAATTGGTTGACAAGAAGGAGGGTCGAAAATAGAGAAGGATCGCTAGGGTATCCCGGGAGATTCAAATAGAACAAATAATAAAGATGCGAGAATTCAAGTCGAAATTCCATAGGATTAACATTAAGCTGATGAAATCAAAATGGCGGGTAGACGGGAGCCTTAAGCAAATAATTGTAATAATGGAGATAATATAGGCACATTATCTACTTTAACTTTTCTGCTTTCTAATTAGTTTTAAACCAGTAACACTTTACTTACATTTTTTGAAATTTCATTTCCATAACATTTGGTCTCTTTGCGAGAAGTCCTATAAGTTATTGTGTCAGGTATTATATTTCTGATAAAATCAACATTTCATCATCTAGTAAATTCCAAATAATCTTAACAAATAGTTTCGACTAAAAAAAGAAAACGCATTTGGGAGAAAACATTAATCTCGAAATAATTCAACAGATGTATGCATAGAGAATGAAATGCAGTTGAATTAAAAGTGACATAAATTTTTTTATTCAGTATATATGGATGGTGTCATATGAGCAGTGGCGGCTGGTAATTAAACTTAGTAGGGGTACTGCTGCAAAAAAAAATCTTGCTTTTGTTTTAAAATTATGTAAAAGGAGACGAACATTTATAAAAACGAAATTTATTCAGAAACTTGATAAAATCGTAAAAGAACAAAATCAAACATTTTCTTATTTTAACCTAAATTGCTACAATTCAAGTTTAATCTTAATCTATTTATTTAAGAAATAAAATTCATTCTCTTGTTTTAGTTTGTGAGAAAAGATCATTATTTTCTCCCTGGTCTCTGGATGACAAATGAGGAAATATTCCTCCATTGAAAGTAATGCAAGAGTATTTAGTTTTTCCGAATTCATAGCACTTAGAAAAGTTTTTATTCTTTTCGATGTTGAAAAACAGCTTTCTGCCTCTTGTGCAGTCATAGGAACTGTCAAAAGGATTGTTATCAACTTCGTAATTTCACTAAAACCTCATCTCCATTATTTTCTAAGATTAATTTCAGCAGCTCCATTAATTTGCGATGTTCAAGAATATCAGACTCGCAATAGAATACTTTTAGTTCAGTTTTAAACTTTTTTGTCTCAATCATGAGATATGATTCAGTGGTCAGTACAATCTCTTCTGTGGGATGTTAATTCCTTGAACTAGAGATGACAGAGGTAGCCTAGTGATCATAGCTTTGGATTCGTGACCGGCGGTTTTCGTTCAGTCGTGGGTTCGATCCTTAAATCGACGTTAAATCTGTCGGGACCCAAAGTCCTCCCTTTGGTGTGGTGTGGAAGTTAGGAGGGGGGGAGGTCAGTTCAGGTGTCGTCTTCATCACTTGACCGAGGTTCGTCGCCAATAGACCTCGTGTTGCTTCTAGTGCGACGTTAATATAAACTAAAACTAAATGATTCAGTTGTCAGTACTATCTCTTCTGTAGGATGTTAATTCTTTGAACTAGAAATGGCCGCGGTAGCCTAGTTATCATAGTCGCGGCATACTGTTTTTGTTGAGCCGCGGGTTCGAGCCTTGATGCCTCTAGAGACCCGCCGTGTATCCGGGGTTGTTGCACATTGAATCTGTTGGGACCCGAAGTCCTTCAGTTGGCGTAGTGTTGGAAGTTGGGAGAGGGGGACAGCTCAGGTGTCGTCCTCGTCACTTGACCGAGATACATCCCTAGTAGCTCTCGTGTAGCTTCTAGTGAGACATTAATAAAAACCTTAAAGTTGAGAAGTATTTCTTTTTCAACAATTTAAGCTACTACTAACCGTTTAGTGGTAGAATAAGTCTGTCCATTAAATCAGTACGTGTGCTACCGCTCACTTTCTCAGCTGCTGCCATGAGTGTCTTTGAAAGATTCTCCCAGTACTCAGAGTTTCTCAATTCTAAAATAGCATTTTTGTTATGTGTTCTTTAACTCTTAACACACGAATTTCTCGAGATAGTATTTGTTTGTAAATTATTTCATCACGAACATAATCTAATGGAAAAGCTCTAACCAAACCTTGAAATTATATTCATTCAGGTTTTTTTAAAATTCCTCTTGCTTGTGCAATGGTTTTATCTGCAGTTGACGTCAGCTGAATTTCAGTGAGGCACAATTTTTTAAAGGTTGCAAATTTTCATGAACTCTGTTTATGGTCCAAAAAATTGAAGTTCCACCTTGTAGAATATTAACCTCCATATGCTTCTTGAGAATGGACACATGTTGTGGTGATCTTGAAAAGAATATTCTTGTATTTGTAATACTTGCTACTTTTCTCTCACTGTTAAATAAAGTTGATGTGTTTAACAATGAATGAAATGTACATTATTGTGAACTGCTTTTATTTTTGCTTGAGCACTTGCTTTTTTGCCTTTTATGACATTTGCATCATCAGATGTCTGAGTTATCATTTTTTTTTTTTTTTGGTCCATTTCCTTGAAGGATTATGTTAATTGTTCTAAAATACGTTTTGGTATACCATCTGTTGTTTGATTTTCTGGAATGAAGAATCCCCCAAAACGCTCAAATATTTCTCCATTCAATACGAACTGGAGAACGAGGACCCCGTTTGAGCGTGTTCTGAAGCAACTGTTGTGTCTAGTTTAGTTTTTTTTATTAACGTCGCACTAGAAGCAACACGAGGGCTATTGGCGACGGACCTCGTAATTTTGAACCACGGGCAAGTGACGAGGATGACACCTGAACTGGCACCCCCTCTCCTAACTTCCGCACCACACCAACGAGAGGACTTTGGGCCCCGACAGATTTAACGTGCATCAACCCCGGCTACACGGCGGGTCTTTGGCGGCCAAGGATCGAATCCGCGACTGAACGAAACCCGCCGGCCGCGACCTTGACCATTAAGCTACCGCGGCAACAATTGTGTGGCCCCGCTCTCCGATACCTACAAAGGAAACTTTTCTAATTTCCATCTTTATCTACCTCATGATATATTTGCAGTTGACAGTTAACGAGCGTATATTCTAAATGGTCATAGAAACACCCTTGAAGACTGCACTAGTTTCTAAGTGATTCTTTAAATCTGAATCTAATTTAGATGCAAAATTTACTTTTTCTCCTCAGAAATTTATTGAATCGCCTACCTCGTCATGCCCACGTTAGGGAGTTCCAAAGTTTCTTCAAAAAAAATGCAGTCTATTATTTTGGCTAAAATTTCACGGTTCTTTTTAACCTTTTTGCAAGATGTTTCGTAACTCATGGGCAAAAATTTAGTGGGTGATAGAAAACATCTAAACAAGCAATTAAAATACATAGGCAGAGAGCAAGCGGCGAACCGTGCTTGGTCTCCCAATTTATGGTGAAAATTGCTAGTTTAGATGTTTTCTATCACCCACTAAATTTTTGCTCATGAGTTTCGAAATACCCTGTATTAGGCTCATTGACTGATAGTCTGTAAGCCTCTCTAAGTTTCTCCCTAATACTTAAGTAGATCTTAAAAGTGACTTTAAAACTACGTTATCAACATGCTTCTTTGACTACTTCTGCTCTTCATTTTTTTTCTTTCACTTTGTTTTCATTTACAAAACCGTCTTTCATCCACGTTATATCACCTTTAAACACCAAACACGGGGAAAAAACAATGCACTTTTTACTTCACAACCGCAAAGCCAGGTGTTGCGTTGATACAATTCGGAATTGAAGTTAAGAATATATATATTTCTTATTGTTGCTTATCATTGGCTGAGTTACTCATATTAAAATATCAGTTGAACGACTTCTTTTCTTAACTGCAACTTTCTCATGGAAAGATGGCTGTGAAAACTTGAGCTGTTGAAGTTGCATTTACAGTCACAGAAATTTCTTAGAAATGCAAGGCTTTTTTAAAACTTTCTGTTAATTAAAGGAACCGAAAAAAAAAAAAAAAAAAAAAAACAGAATAGCTGGAAGCAAGATAATAATATAATTTTACACTTTATCACATTCAAGAATATGATACATGGTTTTCAAGCAAAACACTCGCGGATTAAAATAAAGCCACATTTGACTAACGTACAGGTTCGGCACTGCGGGAACGTCAGTGCTCTTTCTCCCTTCCTGTGTGCGCATGCGCAAATCAGTGAAACGCCTTGCCGCTGGAACTGTGAAGCGCACAGTTGTATACTAAGATTTTTGTACCTTTTCATAAACTCGGAAACAGTTACCGACTTTAAGCTTCAGGACTATACATTGTACAAGTATAAAGAAAGAATCAAAGTAAAAAATTCATTTTCTCAAATGTTATCGATTGGTTTGCTTTTATTAACGTCACACTAGAAGCAACACGAGGATTATTGGTGACGGACCTCGTAATTTTGAACCTCGATCAAGCGATGAGGACGATACCCGAGCTGGCAACCCTCTCCTATACTACGCCAACTGGAGGACTCAGTGCCCCGACAGATTTAACGTGCCTCAGCTTCATGGTGGGTCTTTAGTGGCATCAGGGCTTCGAACCAACGATAACCGCAAGTTCGATGCCTCAACCACTAAGCTACCGCGGCCACAAATATTATCGATTATATCAAGTGGATATTGGGGATGCTGCAGTTCCCCAGTGCACATACACGAGCTGCCACTGGATATGAGTTTAACATATTCTTAAGAATCCTGATTGGGGAGGGAAAATATGAGCACAGAGGGTACAGATGTGCAGTGTCCTGCATTGATAATGGTTATTGGGAAGGATAGGTTATCTTTGAAAGAAGTAGAGGATAACCGTACAATTAAAATGTATACTGGAGTTGTTTGGGAATTGACCTTTTGGTTGTGGAGAATGCATTCTTGTATTTTCTATTAAAGATGGTAAAGTTGTCTGAAGTCTAATAAAGTTTTTTTTTTTAAAAAAATTTGCAATGTTATTGAGGATTTTCTTATTGGATGTGTAGGTGTTTTATCTGGATTTTAAGACAGAATTTCTTACGTTCCAACAGGCCTTAGTGATACGTGCAGCATTTTATTTTGTCACAATTTACAGAGATCTAGGATAAACAAACAACTTTTTTAAAACACCACAACAGAATAATGTCCAACCTCTAAATATTATTGTAAATTCATCTCTGGAAGACACACGATTGTGAACTTGGATTTTTACGGCTCTTCTCAAAACAGTAAATTAGAATCGACTTGAGTACTGGTTTTAAGAGAACTTTGTTTTTTAGAGAGGGGGTTGAATTTCTTTCAGTTAAGAGGAATGCATAAATAAACTTTATTCTAAAATTTCTTAACTAGGTGTTGAACATATTTGTTTGATTGCGAGTTTGATGTCAAAGATGTGCCTAGGGTACTTTACTCTTCATCAGATCACTCAATTTCATCTTTAAAAATGAATAAATTATCTGATCTACGTTTACTCTTTTTTTTTTATATATATAATACATTTGATTGCTGTTATTTTTTCCACATTAACTGCATTTCTAGTTTATTGAAATACCTTTGTAGGGTTGAAGGTACATAATTGATAAACATTTTAAGGAATGACTGTAGCATCATTAAAGTGACATATTTCGAGCAACCAACCCCCCGTTCCGTACATGGTGCACTACAGGTTTGAAATAGGAAGGGACTCAGTCTAAACATAACTAGTAGCTCAATCGAGCTTCAAGACTGTGCGCCTTGGTGCTCCGGGTAGTTGGATTGCTTCCGTACACCTATTCGGACTGATTTGTCATATTTGCTCGGGATGAAATTGCACCATGCCAATAAAATGTAACAGGCGATTCATAAATCCTATTCTCTTCTCCCTCTTTAGACCGGCTTAGGGCTTGAGACCGGCAGGAGAATACGGTTCCTGGTGAAATTCATCAAAGAGACAGATGGGGACTGATTGGAAAATCCTGTGTAGATTTTGTAAAGATTTAGGTTAAGCACTCTCTCTTGAGAAGTGCTAGCTTTGACTGTTAGAACATTGATATTTATTCGAAAAGAAAAGTTGTACATGAATTCGGATCGAATCCTGATGATATAGGGGGAGAATTTAAGCTGAATGACTTTATAGACTAATCTATCATGTTGGGAGTTATTCAGGTTTCAAGGAAAATTGCTATGGATTTTCGAGTCAAAACCTTTGATGTGCAGCGACTCTCTTAGAAGTTAAAAGGCCTTACTCAACCAGCCCGATGAGATATCTTTTCGGCTTGATTGGTAGGCCCGTCAACTTCGGACCCCTTGGTCCAGGGTTCGAATCAACGCTGCCGCTTCTCGATCGCCGTAGATGTGCTGATATTTGAGACTGGATTATTTAGTGGTATGTCAAATGATCTCTAAATGCGTGTTGTTTGGGTGAAATGCATTTAATCTCTTGACCGTAGCATTTAACTTTAACGATAAGTATTTTTACAAAAATATTGGCGATTGAGTTGTGAAGAAAAATTGTTTTATAATTTTTGGTTTAGTTTTTTTTTAACGTAGCACTAGAAGCAACACGAGGGATATTGGCGACGGACCTCATAATTTTGAACCTCGGTCAAGTGACGAGGACGACACCAGAGCTGGCACACCCCTCTCCGAACTTCCACACCACACCAACGGGAGGACTTTGGGCCCCGATAGATTTAACGTGCATCAGCCCCGGCTACATGGTTGCTCTATAATTTTGGGAGAGAGTTTGAGATCTCGACCAGGTTTCCAAATGAGGATAACTGTGCCATTTTTAAGGGTTTCAAGAAAATAATCCAGAGTGAGACATTTATTGTAAATCAAGCGACATAAACTGTACTGTTAGGAATCAGAAGAGAGAGGATTTAGTTTTATGCCTTTTGTTCATGATTTTTTCTTTTTTTGGATAATTTTCACTTTGGAAAAGTTGGTGTAGAGATGTGGGTAACGTTATACACGAAAGAATTGACTGTTTTTAAATTTTATGTATTGTTCTGTTGTCATAGTGTTTTAAAAGTTCTCTTTAAATGTATTAAAACCTCTGCTCTGTCTTCATCAGTATGAACAATACCTCTCCCAAACTCCAGAGAAAAAGGTTGTTTAAGTTATCTTTACATTTTTTTATTGGTAATATAAACTGCTGTTTGTAGAAAATGCAACACCATGAAGGAATCATCAGAATCAAATGAAATTCGCAGCAAATGTCAATTATAGGATATTATGCAAATTAATAAAGTTTCAGAGCCATCGCGCGTGCGCGGCGCGCGCAGCGCCCTCTGAATTGATGCTGAAAGCGTATAAATAAAGTGCTGTAGCGGGACGTTGAAAAAAGTCTATGATTATTTGTTAGTGGCAAACGTTTAGTGAGACCTGAGTATGCCTCCACGACGGAAGAATAAGAAATTCAAGCAACTTACGGAGTTTGAACGAGGGAGGATAATCGGCCTTCGAGAAGGAGGATTTTCCTATCGCGCAATAGCAGCTCGTATGCAGCGGAACAGTTCCACAGTGATGCGAGTTTGGAAGCAGTGGACCGACGAGCACCGAACAACTCGAAAAACAGGCACTGGACGACAGAAGGTGACGTCAGAGCGCGATGATCGACACCTGCTCCGCATGGCGGTGAATGATCGCACAGCTTCCTCCAGGCAGCTGGCAGCACGTTGGTCTACTGCTACAGGTGTACAATTGTCGGCTTCGTCAATTCGTCGTCGTCTGCTGCGCCGTGGATTGCGTGCAAGGGTGCCTTTATACAGGATTCCCCTCACGGCGAATCATCGACGGCTGCGTCGGCAGTGGGCTCTTGAGCACAGAGACAGGCGAGCTGATTGGCACCAAGTTGTCTTTTCAGATGAATCACGCTTCAATTTGTGGACCCATGATGGCCGTGTTCGTGTTAGACGTTATGCCGGTCAACGCTGCCTTCCTGAGTGTATTATTGAACGACATAGTGGTCGAACACCCGGAGTTATGGTCTGGGGTGCGATTTCGTATCATGGACGATCCAATTTGATACGAATTGAGGGTAATCTCAATAGCAACAGGTACGTCCGTGAAGTGCTACAGCCCGAAGTCGTTCCTTTCCTTCAAGGCATCCCTGGAGCTATCTTTCAGCAGGATAATGCACGCCCACATGTTGCGCGGACTGTTCGAGACTTCTGTTCAGCACAACGCATGCAACTTCTTCCTTGGCCTGCTTATTCACCGGATATGTCGCCTATTGAGCACGTGTGGGATATGGTTGGTCGGCGTCTCGCTCGTGATCCGCGTCCTGCAGTTTCCAAAGACGAACTTTGGTTGCGCATACAAGCGATATGGAATTCTCTTCCTCAAGCAGATATTCAACATCTGTTTGACTCCATGCCACGTCGTATAGCAGCACTTATTGCAGCGCATGGTGGCTGCACCAAATACTGATTTCGGACGCTTAATTTGTTTCTTTTGTTTTGAAAATTTCATCATTTATTTGTATCAGTACAAGTCGTTTCTGCATTAAATTTCATTTGATTCTGATGATTCTTTCATGGTGTTGCATTTTCTACAAACAGCAGTATACAAGCTGTTATCTCGATTGAGTCGATCTGCATGTTTCTCGAAGGTTTTTTTTTTAGTTATCAATGGTTCATTCAATTTGATTTGGAGGATGTTAACTTTGTTTTTGTAAGGAGGATATTTACCATTTTGCCTTAGCTTTCTGAATCAGGTTATCTATACGAGTATTATGATATATAAATATACGATATATATTTTTTGCGATATTATAAAATGAAACCAGATGACACATGTTTTGTTTATTGTAATAATATGAAGAGTTAGATTAAGATTTCTTCTGTTGTATTTATGGTAAGATTTCCAAGAATAGAAGCGCGGATGTTACATTTATATTTTGTACGATTCATGGTTCCGATACAGTGAAGTTCATGCGAGAGGTTATTGTTGATATTGCAGGCAATTAGATTAAAGTCGTTTGTGGCTTGGATGGAAATACATTGGATATTTTTTTCAATTGCAAAGTAAAAAGGAATGTATGGTCAAAGGGAGTGTGGATACATTGTGAAGAAGTGGCAACCCAATCATAAAGGATAATTCCATTTCCTTTGCTGAACCTTTGGCTTCCATGAAGTTTGCTTAGTATAGGAATTGTTGTAATTTTTATATTTAATTAGTCTGCAGATATAAGGTGTGTCTCCAGAATGCTGATAATATCGGAGTTGCAATCTTCTATTGTGTTTCTTAGTTTTTCAAGTTTGTGCTTTGCACCATTCACATTCCGACTTAAAAACAGCAGGGAGTCATAGGAATCAGAACTAATACCCATGGTTGAGTTGAATATTAAGAGCAAAAATTATTCAAACTAGATTTCATTATGCCAGTACTAATGTTCCTTGAGTTAATT
This sequence comes from Nephila pilipes, assembly GCA_019974015.1. Lineage (NCBI taxonomy): Eukaryota > Metazoa > Arthropoda > Arachnida > Araneae > Nephilidae > Nephila > Nephila pilipes. Next base: position 35,141 of record BMAW01129921.1, on the reverse strand, counting down.
GAAGAAATGACAGGAATTTGTTGAGATACAACAACTTGCTGGAACAGTGTGGGGATTTAGTTTAATTGTGCTGTTTGTTTCTAGGTTTTCTATGCATATCCCACGTTTTTCTTTTTGTTTTGCTGTTCAGTTTCCGGAACTACCAGAATAATTGAGGAGTTTTGGAGCACAGCACTTTGGACTTATGCTAGTAGATGCTGGATAGACCAGAAATGACTTTTAGCAGCTTTTTGTGCAACTCATATGTGCATGATTTTAATTTCTTTTCAGCTATGTGGTTTTATCTTATGGGCAGAAATGGAATTTCAGAATATCTTCAATTGACCACCAACCATTCGTCCTAAAGCTTTCTCGTCAACGATTGCACCAAGTTCTTCAAGCAGTGTCGTGATATTGTTGCCCTTGCCAATAGCTATTGGAGGGATCCTTAATTTTCTCTGGACTGTGATGACACGTTCGTCTGTTTTATTTCTTCGCCATGTATTATTGTTGGTCATTTCAGCTTCATTTGATTGAGAATTATCATCAGTTTTACAATCCAATTTTATTTGATCATTATCTAAGTTCAGTTCAATCCTTTTGGTAATTCCTGTGGTTACCATTTTTGCTTCTGTCAGATGTTGACATGTCCTCTTATTTTTTTTATTTCTTCATCAATGAAGAAAAAATGATTCTTGCAGGTTCGGCTGAGTTCGCAAATATATTCTCAACTGATTTGCTAGATAATTGAAACGACTTAAGAGAAGTATGTAATACAATTTTCATTATTTTCCCAGAGAAGTGCTTCATTTCCCGATTTTTTCAGGAAAGTCTTCTATTTTTCTTCATTTCTTGGCCTTGAAGTTCAACATTATCAATTGAATTAAACAAGAGGATGATTTTCAAAGTCTAATTTGAAAGGAATGCAAGCGAGAGAAATCCCTTGTAAACCATCCATTATACTGTTCAAATGTCTGTAAGGAAGCAGCAAATCTTGAAGCGGAGAAAATAAATTATAAAAGCGATCCTGAATAAATGATAATTTCGATCCAATGGAGGGGTAAAAATCCGTCAATTGGTTGCCTGCTTTGAATTCATGGTACTGAATTCACAAGGGATATATTGAACCAAACTCAAAGTTCAGTTATTAATTTTTTTAATTAAAACTCATCTCCATAATAGAGAGTAAGATAAAATGTAATAAAATTATATGAATGGGGTAAAACCAATGTTCTCTAAAAAGTTAAAAATAGTTGGTAAGGGATTTCCCCCAACCAAGTCCATTAAATAAAGAGAGTATGTAATTTAAAATGTTTAAAACGAACAGAGTTAAAATCAGAACATTCTGTTAAAATGTGTCGCGCAGTAAGAGGATAAACTCAATAGAGGAATCTTATCCCAGAAGAAGGTGTCGATGTATAAGTCTCGTATGTCCAATTCTTAAACGAGTGAAAATCAGGAAAATGATTTCCAATGAGAGATGATGAATTTCCCTTGAGAGATTTAGTTTATTATTTACTTCAATGTCCCATTGATCATGCCAATGATTATGGATAGCTAATTTAACGCATTTTATGATGTTGCTATATGGAATGGTAGGAAACATTTCACCAGTTGCCGATTAAGCAGCAATGTTGATCATCTCATTTCCCCTGATGCCTACGTGGGAAGGTATTCAACAAAAAAATTAGTCGCATGTTTTGATACTACAGGTTATGAATTATTTTTACCGCATGAAGTGATCAGGGCAGGCGATGAATAATTTGGATGATTTAAGGATTATACTGCAGTCATGAAATAAGTGAAGATAGAAAAATTCTCATCATGTCGATAAGACAAGCTGTCTAAAGCTTTATGAATTGCTGAAATCTCCGCCACGAAGACAGAACATAAAGGATGAAATTTAAAAGAATAAAAAGTGATTGGTCTGTTGACTAACAGGCACCAACATGATTCGTTGGCTTAGAACCGTCAGTGTAAATATGCTTATAATCAGTGTATTACTCAGCAAAGTGATTAAAAATTTAAATAAAAGCATTTTGTGTAGTCTGATTTTTTAATAGTTTAGTTTTTATTAACGTCGCTCTAGAAGCAACACGAGGGCTGTTGGCAACAGACCTCGTAATTTTGAACCACGGTCAAGTGACGAGGACGACACCTGAGCTGGTACCCCTCTCCTAACATCCACACCCCGCCAACGGGAGGACTTTGGACCCCGAACAGATTTAACGTGCATCAGCAATGGAATTTTAAAATTAAAGTTATGTTCATGACAAGGGGAGAACTCCTCGCTGGCTGTCATCACCAGTAGTGTAACCGGGGATGGGATGCAAAGGGAACATATGCACCCCTCAAGATTTTATTATAAGACACTATTATAGATATTCTAAACAAGAGCTTTTTTTTCATCATGAAGAGAAAAAAGGATTTCAACTAACCAGATTCCTGAGAAACGAATAGAAAAGTCTTTGCAGTCTCCGAAAGAGTGCCTCTGGTTCAGTGTTTGAAGATGAAGAGAAAGAGAGGGATGCATCTCTAAAAAATACACCCCTTCCCCAAAATGAAAATTTTATTCTCATGGTATTTTAATTATCTTTCTTAAGCGATCTTCACTCTAAATTCTTATAACTTGATAAAACTATATAAATACTTGAACAATTATAAATAAAATAAATAAGATTCATATACCCCAGAGGTCTTCAACCTGGTTGCCGCAAGAGACCACTATTTGCTTAGTCAAAGCGCCAAAATTTTAATTTTTATAAGAGATTGAATTATGAAAGAAGTTTGCTTGTAAAAATAAATATTTTTTGGATAAAATAAAATCTTAAGTTTCCCAAGAATCATGGGCTTCAAATACATTAATCGAGAAGCATTAAGTCACATATTAGTCTCCATTTTTTGGTTCCGGTGAAGAATCGCCCACTTACTTCGCCACCTATTTCATTATTTTCAAGATATAAAGAAAAAGTGACGCTATTTTTTTTAAAAACTGAAATTTTAGGCAGATTGCATTTTGAAAGATAATATTGAATGCTTTCCTAATTTGCATATTTTAGTAGAAAGTAACGCAAATCCCTATAAAAATTAGTTTGGTCCAACATTTATCAGGTCTGCAAAAAAAATTTCTTTGTTCAAAAAGAAAAATTATCTTGGATCCAAGATCCTTCTCAATTTGCTTTGTTTAGTTTGTTATTAATGTCGCACTAGAAGCAACGTCTGAAAATCAGAAATCTGACAGTCAGCTCTTAAACATGTTATGTTTTAGTATACAATGGGACTTATAGTCAAGGTTCAATGGATGGGGCAGAAAAAAAAAAGGTTTCTTAGAGCCAACCTATTCGGTTTGGTTTTCTTAACATCGCGTAACGCTTAATTAGGGCTGATGGCGGCGGACCTCGCAATTTTGAACCGCAGTCAAGTGACGAGGACGACACCTGAGCTGGCACCCCCCTCTCCTAACTTCCACATCACACCAACGGGAGGACTTTCGGTTCCGACAGATTTAACGTGCATCAGCGCCAGCTACACGGCGGGCAAGGATCCAACCCACGACTGAACGAAAACCGCCCGCCACGAATCCGTAGCCATGACCACAAGGCTACCGCGGCCAAGATCCTTCTCAAGACTGTGACACCTCCGAACTCCCAATAAAAGAAAGAGAATAATAAATTGATACATCGACCCGTATTCAATTGAAACTAAATTTTACTCAAGTCGATATAATGCATTTTTTTTTTTTTGGATTGACATTCGAAAAGGATATCCTGAAATTTCCAAGAGTTGTAAAACATGTCATGTTTCAACAAATGTATGCGAAAATCTTGAAAACAGATTGGATACAGAAGATGACATTAGGTTGCAGATTTCAACAATTATTCCAGATGTAAAAATACTTTGCAGTAAAAAAAAGCAACCACAGCCCAGTCATTGAAAAAAAAATTCTTTTTATTCATGTTATAATTTAAAATATTGTTACTTTAGTTTAGTATTCATAGAATATATTTAAGAAAACAAACAAAAAAACATTAGCTACCTTACCATTCATTATATTATTTCGACGTTTCTATTAATAAAATAGAAATGCAATAATAATTTTGTAAATTTGCTTTGATATTCTATTTTTTCTTCTCTTTGTGCAAGAGGTTCCTTCAAGAAAATGGTGAGCTCAAAGGATTCCCCGAAGTTTCAAATGTTGAATACCCTTGATATATCATATTCTTTTTTTTTTTTTAACAAGCGACAATTACGAACTATATAAATTACTTCTATCACGGTTTTAGCGATATGCACGTCCCAAAATTATTTTCTGGCTACGCCACTGTCCATCATTAAAGCGTTAGAAAAGTCCCCTAGCCCTCGATCAAAAACTACACTTTTATGAAAAGGAGGAATATATATTTTTTCTGGCGCATTAAAACCTATCTAAAAATAAAGTTTTATTTGAAAATGATTTAATTTGTGATGATGAAATAACTCTAAAATGATTTAAGGGACAATTTTGTCGTCCCAAGCCTAATGGTTCGAAGCAATCAATATATAGGCTATGAATAGGTGATGTTTGGAAGGCTCCGGAACATAACCGTTAAGTAGTATGATGCATAGTGCTTAATTTGCATCAAATAGATTTTCTCGCGGAACCGTATATCTCGTAGCTGTCGTCTAATTTTGATCGGATGAGAGCATGAAATAATATTAAAAGACAAATGCGATCAGAATATCATAAGTGTGTACTAAAACTTTTAAAATATTCATACAGTTTTCACATCGCTTACGAAGTTGTAAAATCTGAGTTTTTTTTTGTGTGTGTCAAAGATGAGTCCTAAAAATTTAATTTTGTCTACAACATTGTCTAAAATATTAGTACAAGATTTCAGGATCGGGATGAAGCCTTCTTTGTCGACAAAAGTGAACAAAAACTGTTTTTATCAACGAGAAGCCATTTTTATTTGCCCATTTGAAATTTTATTAATAGCCTGTTGAAGTTGTCTCTCGATACAATGAATTTTTTTTTTTTCCACATGCAAGAAATTTTCAGATAATCGACGTATAAAAGAGCTTTAACAGATGGTGGGATGTTCGAAACCATGTTATTAATTTTTATAGTACAAAGAGTGAAACTCAAAACAATTCCCTGCGGTATTCCTTTTTGAGAAAAACATCTGATAATGTCAATCCTACTTTAAACTTTAAAAATTCATTGTTCTAAAAAAATTTGAATAAAAGTTGACAGGTAACCCTTAAGTCATAACCGCGTTAATTTTTGGGAATTTCATATGTCCAAGTGTGATCATATGCTTCATTCAAAATAAAAAAATACAGAAACAAGATACTTATTCTGTACGAACGCATCCCTTATCTGTTTCCAATGTGTGCCTAGGTTATCCACAGTACATCTGGGTCGTCGGAAGCCGATTTAGAATGAAGAAAAAATAGCATTTGTTTGAAAAATATACGTCAGTATGGCGTTTACCATTTTTTTTTTCTTCTAAAACTTTATATAAACAGCTCACGATGCCTATGTGTCGGTAATTTGTTGGATCTTTTACGGGTTTTAATATTGGAATGATGAAAGCGCGTCGTGAATGAAGAAATACATGTTCTTTGCAGACTCTGTTATAAAATCTTAGGTTGAGGAATGAGTTATATGATACATGAGCTGATAGGTGGTTTTATCTAGTCCTGGGGATGACTTATATGAATGAGAATTCTCCAGTCCATGGAAAGTAAAATAGTTATTGCAAGGTGAATTGTGTCTGGTTATAACACATCAATCAATAACTCTCGAGACTAACATTGAAAACAACATTTTTTTTGCAAAATTTTTTTTTTATTCATCAACATAACACCTTTTGTTAATCACCTTTTAGGGTTATACAATCGTTCCAACGCTTTTCCAAATCTTTTTTCTTTTCGCAAGAAATATTTTTTGTTGCGAGTAAATAGCGATAAACAGCTTTCTGAATCATCGACTCGTTGCTGTTTTTGTTCCATCGAAAGCAATCGCGGCACCCACTTGGAAAAAACCTTTTTCATGAAGGATAGTAAATACACTTCCATGATATCTGTGTCATCTCAGCAATCTCACGGAGCTTCACTTTACGATCTTTCATTATAATTTTTGTCACTTCACTCACATTTTCCGGTGTAACGGCTTCCACAGGTCTACCCGAGCGTTCCGCGTCATTTGTGTTGGTACGACCACGTTTAAACTCGGAGTGAGTGAGTGAGTGAATGTAAAGTTTATTGGCGCAAGAGCCAGATATGGCTATGCTGCGCCAAACAAGATTAAACTGTGGTCTAGACGTGAAGTTGAAAAAAAGGTAAAAATGGTTGACAAGAAGGAGGGTCGAAAATAGAGAAGGATCGCTAGGGTATCCCGGGAGTGCGTCACCCGTGTTTACCAAAGACAGTAAACCCCATGGGAAAGTAAAAGATCACTAAGGTGCCTCGGGGTCATGATTCCCGTACTCACCTGAAGAAGGCAAGTCCCTGAGGTCTTAAACTCGGAAAACCACCGACAAATCGTTGCTTTTGATGGACAAGAGTCCGGGTAACATTTTTCAATCCATTGTTTCGCTTGCACGGTGTTTTTACCCATTAAAAAACAATGTTTTATCAGAACACGAAACTCGGTTTTTTTTCCATTTTTTAAACAAACTACAAAACGACTTTACTCCAACCTCGATAACTCAGCTGTTTCTGGTCCGATCGACTTAAAATTTTGACACGTTTCAAGCAAAGGTTAGTACTCTAGAAAGACCTGGTTACTGGTTTACTACGAGCGCCATCTCTGGGTTAGTCTCGGGAGTTATTGATTGATGTGTTACGTCCAAGTGTGATCATATGCTTCATTCAAAATCAAAAAATACAGAAACAAGATACTTATTCTGCACGAACGCATCCCTTATCTGTTTCCAATGTGTGCCTAGGTTATCCACAGTACATCTGAGTCGTCGGAAGCCGATTTAGAATGAAGAAAATATAGCATTTGTTTGAAAAATATACGTCAGTATGGCGTTTACCATTTTTTTTCTTCTAAAACTTTATATAAACAGCTCACGATGCCTATGTGTCGGTAATTTGTTGGATCTTTTACGGGTTTTAAAATTGGAATGATGAAAGCGCGTCGTGAATGAAGAAATACATGTTCTTTGCAGACTCTGTTATAAAATCTTAGGTTGAGGAATGAGTTATATGATACATGAGCTGATAGGTGGTTTTATCTAGTCCTGGGGATGACTTATACGAATGAGAATTCTCCAGTCCATGGAAAGTAAAATAGTTATTGCAAGGTGAATTGTGTCTGGTTATAAAAATGATTTTCTTTTCTTCAGCTAAAGTCTTTAGTTTTTTAAAATTATCTGAGTAATCATCGGAACTTGAAGTATGAGACAGAGATAAGGCTATTGAATTAGCAGTTTCTTTTGAATATTTGTTTTGTTTTATCAAAGTCGCACTAAAAGCAACACGAGGGCTATTGGCGACAGACCTCGTAATTTTGAACCTCATCTGTTTGTATGAACTGCGGAAACACGCTCGACTCTGTTCCTCAAATGTTTACTAGTAAAGGTACTGTTAATATTTTGAACATATTTTATTCACGATTTCTTTTGACGTTTTTGTTGTATTTTTCTAAAAATGCAACGAATAAGATGGAGGATCGAAAAGATAAAGATCGCTAGGTGTACCGGAGATGCGTAACTCGTGTTTACCAAAGATAGCAGATCCCACGGGAGAGAAAAAGATTACCGAGTTCCCTAGGGTTCGTGAAGCCTGTACCACCTAAAGGCAAGCCCCTGAGGACATGAAAATCTGTTGAAAACGTCAAGAGAAATATGGAGAGCTGAAACTAAGATGTCTGAAGAGATAAAGAGATATGTATTCAAGCACACACGCCTAAATTGTCAGTGTTCAAAAGTTGTCAAAATTCGCTAAAGCTAAAACCTGGGTACTGGGAGTGCTGATCATCAAAAGAATCTTAATTTTTTTCCTCTCAAGGTAATTTTAATAAACATTAGATCTTATGTAATCATAAATACAAACCCTTATTCTATTTCCTTGTACAGTATTATGGTTAGACTTTATCCATATTTTTGATGATAAACTTATTTGAAAAAAAGAAATTAAAGCTACATGTCTTAATTTATTGGGCTTGGTGAATTTTTGAAAAATAGATGACAGTCTTTCAAAATCCCATAAAATACATGTTGATTTGTTTGACTTTGTGCTAGTAAATATTGTCTTTATTACTTAGACAGAAAACAAATTGAAAAATGCTTGAAAATTGGCAATATGTTTAATTTTACATTAGCAAAAAATGAATTAAGCTTTGAAAAACGTTTGTTTTCTACAGTCATTAACGTAATCAAGAATGATAATAATTACAACTCATAAAATACAACAGTCACTTAACTATGCAAGAAAATTATTCAACAATAACTTTGTAAGCTAATGTGCTTTGAGAAAAAGTACATGTATAACAAATTATTACGTAATAAATATTGAGAATTCTAACTTCACTCGCATGCAAAATTTGAAAAATTGTGCTGCATCAGTTCAAGTTGCATTCAAATGATTACCAAATAATGTAATGCTAGCAAAACATAAAGCAATGATACAAATGCATAACAATTAAAAATACAAAATTTCTCATCCAAGAAAAAGAAAGCACATGCATTTTTTGCAAAGCATACTTCTCATACTAAAATAATTATAATATTGTTAATTGCCAATCAATTCAGCAAAATTAGCTTTTATCAGATAAGATATTTTTGATAAGTCAATTAATATCAACCACTATAGTGCATGATTATGCTAATTAATTGATTGTTAACATTGCATTTAAAAGCAACATAAGAATATTTGGCGTTTGACCTCGTAATTGTGAATCATGGTCAAGTAACGAGGATGATACTACAGTGATTGCGACAATTATTAATGTTGCATTCAGAGAAACAAGAGGGCTATTTGCAACAGACTTCATAAACAAAAAAACCCCCGAGCCTCTGTTCAGTATGACACCCAAATTGGCACCACCATCTCCAAATTTTTGCACCAAGTTAAGACTTCGGATCTTGACCAATTTATTGTGTATCAGTCCCATAACACAGTACGTTTATAGTGGCATCAGAGTGTGACGAAAACAGTGCCATCCAAGACCACTAGTCTACCGTGGTCATGAGGATGATACCGGAGATAGTATCTCTTTCTATTAAACTTCCATGCCACCCAATATGAGGACTTTTAGTTTCAACATATTACTGTGCATTAGCCCCAAAACTTAAAGAGGACTTTAATGATATTGGGACTCAAACATTTCTAGCTACAAGCTCAATCCCATTAAAATTTGGCTACTACACAATTAAGTTTAAAATGCTAATAAGAAAACTTAAAATGTTAATGTATTAGTAAATAATAGTATAACAAATTCAATCAATAATAATTTATTGTACATAACAAGTCAACAAGCATTAAAATTTGAACGAGACTAGAGAATAAATTCTATGAAAAACGGGTAAAAATTCTATAAAAGTGCATTATTAAATAAAGAAATAGAAGTATGATAAATAGAGTTTAAGTAGAGCTGAAAAAAAATTTAGGCTTTTTCAGTAGCTGGTTCAGGTTCATTATCACTGTCCATGGAGCTGGAAAAAAAAAATATGTCTTTAAATTCCCACACAACCAATAATATAACAGGTCAATTGAAAAGTCCCCGGCCTACCATAGTAAAACACATTTTTTTGGCAAAATTAGTTTTTTTTTATTCAACATAATTCCCTTCAAGGGTGATACACTGATTATAGCGACCCTCCAACTTTTCGATACCAATTTTGTAGCACGATATGTCCTTTGCTTCAAAATAGGCCTCAGTTTCGGCGATCACCTCTTCATTCGACGAACATTTCTTCCCAGCGAGCATTCTTTTGAGATCTGAGAAAGGAAATAGTCGCTGGGGGCCAGATCTGGAGAATACGGTGGATGAGGAAGCAATTCAAAGCCCAATTCATGGATTTTTGCCATCGTTTTCACTGACTTGTGACACGGTGCATTGTCTTGGTAAAGCAGCACTTTCTTTTTCTTCAAATGCGGCCGTTTTTCGGCAATTTCGTCCTTCAAACGGTCCAATAACGCCATGTAATAGTCGCTGTTGATGGTCTTCCTTTTTCAAGGTAGTCAATGAAAATTATTCCATGCGCATCCCAAAATACAGACGCCATAACCTTGCCAGCCGACTGGTGCGTTTTCCCACGCTTTGGAGGGGGTTCATCATGTGCAGTCCACTCGAATGACTGTCGTTGGACTTCGGAGTGAAATGATAGAGCCATGTTTCATCCATTGTCACATATCGACGCAAAAACTCTGGTTTATTATGCTTGATCATCTCCAAACACTGCTCCGAATCATCAACTCGTTTTTGGTCAAAAGTGAGCTCGCGCGGCACCCACTTTGCACAGAGCTTTCTCATACCCAAACATTCGTGAATGATATGATGTATACGTTCAGTTGATATCTTTAGAGTGTCTGCTATTTCATTCAATTTACGGTCATTCAAAATCATTTTGTGGATTTTTTTAATGTTTTCGTCAGTAACAACTTCTTTTGGGCGTCCACCGTCTTCCATGCTCATTTCACCACGTCTAAACTTAGCATACAAATCCTTGATGGTTGATTTTACTGGGGAAGTGTCCGGAAACTCGGCATCAAGCCAAGTTTTTGCTTCAACTGTATTCTTTCCCTTCAAAAAGCAATATTTTATCAACACGCGAAATTCCTTTTTATCCATTTTTTTCACAATAACAAAAGTTGCTTCACTCCAAATACTATAATTCACAAACTAATGATCCAACAGCTGTCAAATTTATACACGCATCTTTTCAAGGTTAGGGCTAACTAAAAAACATGGATTTAATTCTAGTAGTGCCATCTATGTGTCAGGCCAGGGACTTTTCAATTGACCTTTATATATATATACATATGAAATGTTATTAATCTCAAAATTCATATAATTGATCAGGTTCTGATAATAACCAAAATTCAAGTAAACAATGCAAACATAATAATCAGTACCTTATGTTTCATTTTAATGTTAGCAATTATAAATTGAGATGTATGGCTTGAGAAGAAAAAATTGGGACCAAATGTTTGTGACTTTGCAAGGAGTGCATCATGTGCACTTTTTCATCCAAATTAATATAATTAAATAATAAATAATATTTTTTTTTCTAAAGCTAATTTAAGACCACTTAAATTATTAAAACTACTTGTATTTTCCAAATGATGGAATTATAAATTGTATTTTGTTTCTCAGATTGATTGTATTTGGATTAAAACTATACAATATATGGAATGGGCTCTGTTATTCTCAAACCATGAAAATATTGTTGTGCTAGCATTTATTCTCCAATTTTCTATGTAATGTTTCTAAATTTTTTTTTATTTCAGTAGCCTTTATTATTTTACAATAATGTTGTAGATCCGAGTGTTGAATAGATGATCAAGATACAATTTAATTATGAACTTAAATTGAAAACCAGCACATTTGAAATAATCCAAAACGAAATATTTTGAGCAAAAATATCCTTTGAGTATTATATTGTACATTATAAAATGAATAGAATAGTAAAATTTGGTCAGTTTATGGTTAAGAATATCATTGCATTTTCCAATAAATTGAATTTTGACAACAATAATAAATCTTCAAAATAATGCCACCAGTCATTTGACTAACGTTTTCATAAATAGATCAATACTCTGAATACTTATGTTGAATATCAATTTGTGGCATATTGAGGGAAATTAAAAGAAATGCTAGAAAAAACAGAGCATTGAACACACAAATGTCTTAAAATAACCTATTATAGTTAAGGTTTTCAATATTTTTTTTTTTTTTTAAAGTGCAACATTTATTTCAGCATCACAATCTATTTCTTCAAATTTTGTTCCATGCTACAATTCACAAAAATATTTTTAAATAGTATCAATATAAAAAGTATTGAATGTATTTTGAGATTCATCCCCCCCTCCGAAATCATATTTAATTAACAATTATAAACAGGAAAAATCAAGAACTGGTTCATTCTGGATAAAGAATTTAAAGTAGTAACATTATTTTAAATTAATCATGGTTATGACTATCTCTATAATTTAATTTTTGCAACTTTCGGTAATTTAATAACATTCGTTTGTTGTGGGTTCAACATTCAAATTCACCAAATATTTCTTTAGGGAATAATGGAGACTATGGTATATTAAATACAATCAAGCAAAAAATTCCAATATAATCAAGTGTAAAATTTTAATTTAGTCGGAAGAACTTAAGAGTGTAGAACTAGATCAGGTTTCATTTGTATGTGGCTCAATATTATGAGTTTTCACAATAATGCATTGAATATATTATATTTAATCTGTTCTTTTGAAATATGAATATAAAAGGGATACACACTTCTTGTTCAAACATGGACAATCCAGCAAATTTTGGTTCTTGCCAAACATCTCTCCATCCTCAATGCTGTGAGGTAAATGCTTGTGAAGAGTCTCAGGAAGAGTCAGAGTAAAGGCAGAAACAAGAAGCATCAGAACACCAGACACAACCAGAGGCAATCCTGGCAATGCCATGGACTATATAAAAGCAAGATAGATTAAGATTTAAACATTAACAAGATATCTTATTTGAGAGCTGATACATAACAAGAAAATGTAATATTTATTGCTTAGAACCCCCCCCCCCTCAAAAAAAATTGTATTAAAAAAATAGTACTATTCCTAAATCTGAAATCCTTTGAAATATAACAAACATTTCCCCCTTCATTTAAGAGTTTTAAAATTCCTGCCAAATAAATGAGTTATAAGAGTCTATACATGAATAAACATTTATCTAATATATTTAGGTATAATTTTTATAAACGTACAATTATACATTAAAAAAAAACTTATGAAGAGTATAATAAACATGTCAAACTCCTAGCCTGCAATGTGCAATACAGCTTAGCCAATAAATTGTTACAAAAAATTCCGGGTATATGATAATGAAATCAGTCCAAAATGGAGGATAATGGCAAATGACACTTTATTCACAAATATTCAGGACAGGGTGACACACAGGTAATAATACTTATAGAATAACAGCACAAATAGGAAACACTTGAACAGAGTAGTAACACAACAGGAACAAAGACAGCACTCGTAATGACAGTTATACAAAGCAATGTTCAGCTCACCAGTGTACTAATCAGCTCTATGGAAAAATCTTTACAGTAATACTCTGCACTACTGAGGCAGAATCCAGCCTACTTCTCTGCAGATTCCCTTCATCAATGTCGACTACCTCCAGTCAATTTGCCAATTGATCTCCCTGGCTTCGCATTTCTTCACTATTTATAGTTGCTGCGGCCAGGTGTGAAGTCACAAAGAAAATCCAGGAAAAGCTTTCCAGTGGAGATATTGCTTAGTTTCCAGCATTTTCTAGAAACATTATTTTGTTGCCAAGTTTAAGGTGTTATTGCTTAAACTTTCCTCGGCTGAATGAGGAAATTTCTGTATGTATCTCTTCTCTTTTAAGAGAAGGAAAGCCATCTCAAATTCATAACAACATAATAGTTATAGCATTATTAAAAAAATTGCTACATTTTTCCAAATACAGATTCAATTTTAAAAAACAACATTCTGTAAAGATAGCAAATCTGAATTTTACAAATTATAGCCAATTACTTTTAAAAAAATTTGTTCTTCTCATGAAATTTTTCTATTTTTTAAAGTACTTATCAGTATAGGTAGTTAACTATGCTTATGATAAAAAAAATAAAAAAGATTATCTTGTCACATACATAATTGTTAATATTAAACGTAGGCAAGTTTTGACTGCAAAAAAAAAAAAAAAAAAAGATTTTTTTGTGGATGGAAATATGGTTTAAGTTTATATAAACCTTTGAGTTTGATAAGTTTGGTGTATAATGAAGTAGTTAAAATAAATGCAGTAAAATTATATAGAATAATTATTACAAAATAAAACTGTCTGTAGTTATATCATAATGATTATCAATAGATCATGCAACTAATTGATTCTGATGTACATTCTCCCTGTAGTAAAAAGAACTGCATTTAAGACAGCATACCCTTCATAACATTTATTTAAAGATATTTTCTTTAACTCCTTAGTTTATTGAAGTCCTCTCTATCAAGATCTAAAAATAGAACCCCACTATTCTCTCACATAAAATATATTTTAGTTAATATCTTTTAATAAACTAGCAAATTCTCAAAACTCAGTTGCTAATATATGATCTAGCCATACTAAGCTCAAGAAAATGCCTGAAAAAATAAAGTGCAAAAAAATACATGGTTTCTTAAGAGGTCAGTGCTTATCTATAGATTTAATTTTACACATCTAAATAAGTATCCCACAATGAAAAACTTTTTAGAATTGAGTGACAGTTTTCAAATATTTTTTCATTAAAATTGTGTTATACCTGATGATTCGACCAGAAATTAAAAGTAGCTTACTCCCAAGCTCTTCTTTTAAACAGCTCTAGCAATAAGAAAACAAGCTTTCTTATACTCATATTCACTTATTTTTCTCCTAAAAAGGATCAAAATCTTTGTTCCATCTTCTTTTCTCGGACTTTCAAATTAAAATTAAAATTTTACCAAAATTATTCAAATAACTTCAGCAATTATGTTATTTTACAACAATAGCTATGTTAGGAGGTATGTTTCTTTTTAACACATGAACTCTGTATTCTTGTTGCCTTTATGAAATAATAAAACTAAATTCAAATAATTGAATTAGTTTTAACATAATTAATGTATGGAGTTATGTTATAATTATTAATTAAAATCAAATTAATCATCTGAAATAAATAATTATGTTATATGTAATTGAAATAAAAATTATCAGTATATATTAAAATGAGACAAACTTTTAAAAAGTTATATTTCATTGTTTCTAAACATGAGATTATATCACCATATGGAATATACATTAAAAATATCAGGGTAGATCTAAAAAATAAATAAATAATAATAATAAAAAAAAAACTGAAATTTCATTCAAATAACTGAATAAATTATACAGTACAGGAATAAATTGAACTTCATGAAGTCAAGTTCTTCATCCATCTCCAAAGTACAAATATCCCAAGTGCTGATATCTCTCTCCAGAAAGTGATTTATGTATGTTCAGTTAAGCATGGTAGCATAATATATAAAAAATATGTAACTACCGCCATGTATATTAACGTTCAAAATTTTTATGCAAGGTTAGTTAAGAGTGCATCATACATTTTTAACCAAGGAAGCAAGATTATTCAAGTCACTGAACTAAAGATACATATATATAACATTAAGGAAGACAAGTAGGAAACAGTGGTTCTCTTTACAATGATTTTTAAGTAAAGAACAATGAGACAATTTTGAATGCTATAGAGCTGTTGGGATAAATTTTAATAAAACTAAAGGGAAAATATTTGATTACTTACTAAGTAAACGATTGATGGGCTAAGATAAAGGCCAAGGGTGCCCATCAATCTGAGAAAGGCAAGACCTCTTCCACGTAGCACAGTAGGTAGGAGCTCAGCAGAATACTGCATTATCACATTGTACACTATTGTGATGGTCACTCGCTGAATGAGAGCCAAACCAAGGTGGGTTTTGATTGCATCTATTAATTCAAAAAACAACATCAATATTTCCACATGGTGTTCATATAAAATCATAATTGTTAATTTGTCATTTGTATGTTAATCCAATAAGAATGTTCCAGTGTTTTTAAGTGACACATGTTTTAATTACACTTGCTAACAGCTGTCGAAAACATGTTAAAAGCATGCACTATGTATTATTACACTGATTGTTCAATAACATTGTGCTTATATGCAACACGAGGACTATTTGTGACTGATCTTGTTATTTTCCTATAGTGGTCAAGTGATGCCCTACTTTTAATTTATGTAGTATTACTAGTGATAAATTTAATTCTACACATTCGTTTTTTTTTTTAATGGTTACCCTTGATATATTGTCAAATTTTGAATCAAATACTGTAATTTCAGTTTTTGATAACAGAGGTAGAGTTAATTGTATTATCATAATAAACATTCAAAAATTCTGAATAAATTAAACATTGGCAAATTGCTAAAATGAGCATTATTACACTAAATATCTGAATCTCTGATCATTGGATAAAATTAAGTATATACTGCTTGTCAAAGGGACATAAAAATCACCCAATTTGCTAAGTAAAATAGGATCAAAAACAGATGCCTGGAAATATAACAAATTGTAACACAGTAAGAGCTAGAAGTTTTCAGAGGTTTGAAATGTATTAATCTGATGTACTTTTGAAGTCGACCGAGATTTATAGCTAAAAATTAAAAACCTAAAAAAAATGATAGTTATTATAATTACTAGTAATCTGTTAGTAAAATCTTTCTGTACTATAATCATAATTCTAATTACTCTCTATAATAATTCTTTTGATGTAAATATTACAGAATTCATTTACAATAGTTTTCATATTTTTTCTGGTGACTGACATCAAAATAATTGAATATTAAAATAAATGTTTATATATAACCTTTAGTTAACAATATTCTAGATAAAATGTTTCTCTACATAAGTAAATAGCATTTATCTTTATATTTATAATGCAACTAGATTTAACAATAAAGCAACATTAAATTCTTTTTGTCATATTAGAAAATTTGGTATTGGTAAAAAACTTCCATATACTTAATTTAAAAATAATTTAAATTAGTAAATGGTTACAAGCCTGCAATAAAGCTTCTCTGTAACATTGCTCTTAAAAAGAAATAAAAAAGGCATTTACAGAGCTTTTTTCTAATACTGAGGAAGAGTTAAGACATGATCTGAACTTGGCGACATACCGAAAATTCTCAGAAATGCTTGAATTTTTACAATAACTTTTACAAGAGATGAGTTATGGATTCTTTTGAAATATTCCCAGCAGCATCACACTTGGCTGGGACAGTTTTAAATAGATAAAGATGCAGAGTCTAAAGCAATCTGCTTTTGAAGTGCAGAGGATCACTTTGCAGTGTGAATTAATTTGCTGGTGAGTTTAATATTATTACAAATGCTATATATATAAATATTACTATTATTACAAGTGCTGTTTTGTATCTGTTTGTGTTGCTGACCTGTGAAAAAGCTGTTTTTGTTTCTGATTGTGCTGTTCATCTATACAAGTTCTGCAATCTGTGCTTTGTTATTTCCTAAATATTTGTGAAAAAAGCATCATTTTCCATTTATCGCCTTGTTGAACTGTTTTTTCCATACATCCACCGGGCGATATTTTTGTAACAATATACTTCAAGATTTACATTGTTTAAGTATTTCTATACAATTGAATCTTAATTTAATAAATTAAAAACTGTATTTGACTCAATATTAAAATACCACTTTTAGGCTCTGTTGCATGCATTACTAACTAAAAATTGTTAAATTTTCACAGCAGTAAGCTTTTATGGGATAATGAGATATTGAAAATTCTCACCAAATGAATCCAACACTGTAGCCAGGTTTAAAAAATTCAATTGATAATTAAAACAAAATCATATAAGTAAATAAGATAAATTTTGATATGAAAAATACATTTCAAATACCTCTGGGTATAATCAGAATGACAAGTCCAGCCAGACCAGCAGCCAATGAAGAGAATGCAACTGGCCATCTACGACCAAGCCAATCAATACCAAACAGAATCACAAACAAGGCTGGGATCTCCACAAGAGAGCTATAGGTGAATGAATCATAAACGTTGGTTCCTAAATTGGAAGCATTCTGAGTATTGGTGTGGTAACAGCAGTAAACAACGAACCTATCAAAAGAACATAGGTACAAACTTTTTTACAGTAGAACTAGTCCTAAATCTCAATTTAGTTTATATATAATTTCTTTTGGACAATATCAATTAAATCATACATTTTCTATTTTCTTGCATTTAATTAATCTCTCTGAAAAAAGTAACAATTACCGATACATCCTTTTCTAATTGCAGAAGCAATTAGAGGAAGAGCTCCATGGTTGGAATGCCATTTATCTAGCAACCTTGATGAAGTAAATATTTGTTCCAAGATTAATTGCTAAATGTGACAACCCCCACTTTTCTGTGTGTTCCACTTTTTTTTTTGATGCAATCAAATAAATACTTATGTAAATTTCTGTTCCCTGCTATTAATATTTGCAAAAACTTAAATGTTTTGTGATAGTTTAATTTCATTTAATTCTGTGGAAAATTATTCTTATATGAATTTAAATGAAGGTTAAATGAAATAAATCGATAAAGAAACATTTATTATGAAACCTCAACATCATATATGATTCCTTTGAGAATACCCCTTCAAACTGTAAGCTTATAGTTTATTAATAGCAACTTGAGGGCAATTAGCAATGGACCTCATAATTTTGAACCTTGACCAAGTGACAAGGACAAAACCCAAATGGGCATCTTTTCTCCAACTTTCCCCATCATATCAATGGGAGGGCTAAATTTTAAGTTTAATTTCCCTTTTACTTTTAAAATACTCCTTTCTGTTTGTTTTTATTAATGTACTAGCTGTACCCTGCCACGCGTTGCTGTGGCTCAGTCTGGTTAAATGAAAAGAAAAGAGCTTATCCATCCAGCCAATTGTTAATCTTATAATGGGCATAATTTTCTTTAATGGATAGTCTGGTTTAATTATAGAGATTTAATCTTAATAATAACTTAAATGCAAAAATACATAAAGAGGTTCATACAGTTCATAAAATATTAATAAACATAGAGAAATGATAAACAGCCCAAAACTGATAAAAAAAATTACATTAATTTAAATAATAATAATAATAAAAAACAATCTTAAACAGTTAATATATATATATTTTTTACTGCAAGTCACGTACCATAACACAGCTTTGGCTGATTGACATTTTGCAACATAATTGGCACGCTAAATTTCAACTGCAGCATGTGGGATGGCATTCTTTCAGAACATTTAAAGATTCAATGCGACAATGAAATGCATTGGCAAAACACAAAAATATATAAGAAATAATAATAAACCAAAAATTATATAAATGCAAATCACAAAAATAAATAAGAAATAATCATAATAAATTAAATGCAAAAATAGGTTCATGCAGTTCATACAATAGTAAAAAACATAGAAATGATAAACAGCCCAAAACTGATAAAAAAATTACATTAATTTAAATTAAAAAAAAAAACAGTCTTAAACAGTTAAACTATACACAAATTGGAAATGGCTCTACCCTGGAGTCTTTGAGGGCAAAAGGTTAATTTTACAATGCTCCAGGGTACACAACATTCTTTGTTTTTCCATTTTTAGTGTAGATATATAGATTGGTTTGCCTACTCTGGAACATGCAACATATAATTGTCCATGAGAGAAGCAATTTGCCTCTAAATCTAAGCCGCACAATTCTAAAGATTGCCCTTGAGCTTTATTGATACTGATTGCGAATTGCAATCTTTTCTGAAATGGCATATCTGTTGGTATCATAGGAATGCGAGGAATAACGATATCTTCACCATTGAAAGGTCCTGTCAAAATTATTGCCTCTATGACATTGCTCATTAATTTTTTTACTGCAAGCCGCATACCATTACACAGCTTTGGCTGGTTGATATTTCGCAACAAGATAATTGGCATACCAACTTTCAACTGCAGTATGTGGGACCGCATTCCTGGCAGATCAAGTGAATTCAAAAATTCTGTAGGGTAATTCATTGCTTCATCTTCTTCCACAACAGTGTCAACAGACTTATAGGTGACTGTCTCATTTTAAATGGGAGACTGAATGATGTTGTTAAGCTGGTAGACGTCTTTGTTCTTGGCAGCAAGAATAGCACATTCACTTAGCCAATTGGGATTCTTAAAATTGGTTTGAATATCAGGAAATACTCTTTCAACCAATTCTCCTTTGGATGTCATCAAATTGCAGAAGTTAAGAGGCAATGAAATTTTCCCTGAGGTCAAATCTACTGGCATCTTTCCGTTTCCAATATCCAACAATTGATTTGAGAAAATTTCAGCTGATCGATCATTTTGCAACTGGACACACATATTTGTAGTTAATTTCAAGGTCTTCACATGTCGCCACAAAGCAGAGTGTTTCAAAGAAGCATTTATTTCATCTGCCGGTGTTGATTGAGGAATTACAGGTAATGTTTGCCTGAAATCTCCTGCAAGCAATATTAATGTGTTTCAAAATGGTCTAGTGTTTCCACGCAAATCTTATAATGATCGATCAAGAGCTTCAAGTAATTTTTTGTGTGCCATTGTGCATTCATCCCAAACAATAAGTTTGCATTTCTACAATACTTTTCTAATGCCTGATGCTCTGGAAATATTGCATGTGGGAGTTTCAATGATATGAATGTTCAATGACAGTTTCAAAGCAGAATGAGCAGTTTTTCCACCTGGTAACAATGTTGCAGCTATACCTGATGACGCAAGAGCTATGGCTATGTCATTTTGGGATCGTACTGTTGCCAGAATCAATTTGATTAGGAATGTTTTACCAGTTCCTCCAGGGGCATCTAAGATTTTTCCATTCCCGCTATTGATAGTTTGCATGATTTGATCATAAATGCCTTTTTGCTAAAGCGTTAACTTAGGAATATTTGATGAAACATAGGACAAAAAAATCCATTAAGTTGTAGTTTTGCTCGTGACACAGTTTTATATCAAATGAAGCAGCAGCAGATCGAGTTGGTGATTGCATTCCCAACTGATTGAGAACTTTGTTTGCAATTGCAAAACACAAATCTTCAATCATTACCAATGCTTCATTATAGTGTTCTGCAGTGAAATCAATGCCCATATTAGAATTTTCCCTGCACATTCGATGAAAAATATCTTTCACTAAGTGTGATTTATATTTCTCTCATAAGTTTGTAGGAGATAAAGGAGAACAGGCAGTTAATACGATTGCAAACAATGCACAAATTTGCTTTGGATGCGACATGTTGCATGCATCATTAATACTTACATTCCAGTGAAAGTCCTTTTCCAATAAATTTAGAGCATGACATGCACTGTGGAAAGTGGAATGTGTAACCCCATTGACAGTCCTCAGTTGTTGAAAAGACACTGGACCAGGCACATTTACCAACAGCATATGTAGAAAGAAACTTTCATCCTGATTTGGATGTACACTGTACAGTCTGCCAATAGTCATTTCTTTAAATATGCCAAGTTGTCCTATGACCTGCTCACCTCGTTTGTGTCACTCAAATACTCTTCTACTTGCATTCTATGAGTAATAAGTAGGCACTTCCGAATATAGCAGTGTTTTCGAAAATGCATCATTCTGACATAACGTGAAGAAAGCAGTTAAATGTTGTAGCTGGTGGATTTAGGGCTATTTGTTGTACATTTGTAACTGTGAAATAAACACGTTGTCTATTTTCTAGATGTATTGCTAAGTTAACAATGGCAGGACTTCATTCGTGTATAGGAAACGAAAGAATTCACCCCACAGCTTCATTGCTGCTTATATATCTTCCAGCCTGATATTGCGCGACTTCAATGATATGCATAACTGCATTTCTATCACTTGTTTCTGGTTGCATACCAAAAACTACCATGTCGCTGCCATTATTAGCATACTTACAAATATATTTAATGGATTTAATGGAATTACCGTACTCCACATTCACACCTTGTATATTTTTGATAGCAAAGGCGAATAAGGAACAACCCACCAGTTATCTACTTTAATGCCACTGTTTCACATTTTTATGGTTGCTGATTTACCACCTTCATCTGCTGATCTTCTGTATAAAGGATATCCATCGGTTCCTGTGACCATATTGGATATTAATGCTCTATGATATCTCTTCGAGCATTTTCCATCTATCATACATGGTGAATTTGGATTAAGTGTCCCACAAGGTGCATATATCATTTTTAATCACAACTTCATGTAAATCCTTATCTATGTCAGCATCGGGTATTTCAGCACATATTACATCATCAATTTCATTTGAAGTTATTTTGTTACAAAGCAAGATTAATATATGTGCATGTGGCAATCCTCTTTTTTTGCCATTCCACTGAGTACATCTAGCAACACACAGACCCAAACACTTCATGTTTTACTATAAAATCCAACAATGATTTCAACTTCTGCCTGAAAACACGTGCTGTGATGTCATGCCTATATCTACAGGCGACTGCCCAGGAAGTAAAAGTTGTTGGATATCATCCCAAGCTGGACACTACCAAAATACAATACTAACGTTAATTGCAGTAAGAAGAACTGAACTACCCTTATCAGTGCGAAGTTTTGATTTGCAAAAATATTAATAATATTAATAAAGAAAGAAATAAATTCTGCGTTAAATTACTGAAAAAGTAAGTTGTAATTTGTGAGCAAAATCATAAACATCCTGCGATAATACTATCCGAATGTTGCCAAAATTATAAAATGAAATTTTAGTTGTTAAAAGAATAATCATTAAAAAATGATTTATTCAAAAAATAATCCTAATTAAGTATCAAAGAACAAAAAAATAGATAAATATTCCAATCGATAATCATAATTATTGTAAAAAATATGTAATAATCCAAAAAAACTGTGCTGTGTGTAAAGTATAAATATTCGCATTCAGAGAGAAATGTGAGATCATATGACATCATAAAACCAAAAAATCCCTTAAAAATTCAATTTCAAAAAATTTAGAGTGAATTACGAAATAATAAGTACATAAAAACCCGCCCGGATTAAAATGCAACATTATGTCAAAATTTCAAATCAAATGCGATTCAATTCAGTATTCCCCTCATGATTATCTATTTCACGCACATTCATGCTTTTATCACATACTTTAGTATGTTTTAAAAAAATATTTTTATTGGTATAAGTTTCATTTTCTTAATCATATTTCACAGAATCAAATTTCAAGGGTATCTGTTAGGCTTGAATATTTATTTAAGTCTCCTTTTATATTAAAATTATTTTCAACTTCAGAAAATAGTACAAGAGACAGTAGAGTAGACAGTTACTACAAATAAACTTTTCTTTAACACTGGTTGACAAGCTCCAACATTTGTATAGTTTTCCAGATGTAGGAAGAGGGATTTTTTAAAGTTTCATAATTTTTTGAAAAAGAATCAAATTTAAGTTTACCATATTATAGCTAGCACCAAACTGTTTAGTCTTAATCTAGGAGTTCTGAATAAATCTAAGACTGTAGTGTTTGAGTTGTCATTTTCGTTGTTTTTGTCCTATAAAGAAATGAAAAAGGAATTAAAAAATTTTTTTTTAAAAAAAAACATACTAAATATAAGAGATTATAATCTGAACAAGTGATAATTCAAAAAATGGAAGAAACAAATATTAGTAAATAAAAAAGAAAAGTTGCAATATTAAAGTGAAATGAATTTTAAAAAAAATTAAAAGGATAGAAGCCATCCTCTTTTCACACAACACGTATTTTTAAATTACAAAAATATATACAAAAAATTTAATTTTACTATAATAATAAGAAATAGAAAATAATTAAATTATTTTCAGTTTAAATATTAAGCACAAATAAAACAATTCTGATGCACTAATCTTGAAATTAGCGATTATATAAATATTATACTGTCTTTAAATTCACACACACATTGGTAACATTTCTATCTCGCACACACATTTCTATCATAACATTTGAAAGGAAACATTTAAAATTCATATTTAATGAAAAAGGGCAATATACATACATAGCATCTTTCACCAAATTCTTCCGGATATTCCCTTTTGTTAATTCTAGCAACTAGTTTCAACAATTTTACAGCTTCTTTTTTCCTTCCTTGAGTAAGTAGCCAGCTAGCTGATTCTGGTACAAACCTGGTTTGAGAAAAATATATACAATTAATTGCTTTTCCTACATTTACAAAAATTTATTAGCCTTTTTATTCTCATTAGTTACAAAAAGATTTTATAATATAAATATTTATATTAACTTGTTAATAAACTTTTGCTTTTAAAAAGCAGCTAAAAAATTACTTAACCTCAGATAATTATTTCATTTAATATGATCTAGTTAAACTTATCTATATCAACATCAAATTGCGATGAGCAATTAGCTTTATCTAATGGAAACACTTTTTAATCATATTTAAATAACGAAGACACATCTAAGCTGCAAGCTCATTCTTTCTATTTCCATATTATATAATGCTATGTTACTGAAACCTAATTTAAGTAAATCAATTTTAAAATATAGAAGCGCCCATTTTCCCAATGACAGACTCTGAGTTCTGATCACTAATTATTCAATTGTGATTAAACTAAGTAGATTAATTTTAACCTCCCTTTCTTGAAATTTAACTGTTTGATCACATCGGAATTTTTTAAAAATGATTTTAAACTATTAAGCAAATTATTCATGCGATTTTTTTAAATATTTCATCTTTAACCAACTGAATATTAAAATTACATTACACATACATATATTACCTACAAGGCATAAATATTGCTTAATTTAATTAATTTAAAATCTTCTAAAAATGCTCACCATTTTATTAATTTTTAAAAAATTTACTAATTATTAATTTTAGAATCAATACAAAGTATTCATTGTCTATATTAAAATTTAGGATGTTGGGCTATTAGTGATTCTCTCTTCACTGACCTTGGAGACTTCTTGGTAAATTACATACAGATAAGAAGTGAAGTTAATTAGCGATAGCAATATATAAATGAAATATAATTCAAAGAAAGAAGAGAGAGAGAGGATAATGGCATGTTGAGAGTTATTAGCAAATTGGATTGAAGCATCATAATTAATCTTTTGGATAAAAGTAACTCTCAGTCTAAGTACTAAGGTAAAAATCTATTGCCAGTGACAAGTGCTTAAATCAGAAGTGATTTGGTAAGCTATGGTTTTATTAATAGATCAAAATCTAGAATTGATGAGTTAAGTGGAATTTGAGCAAGAGTTATATTATCTATTCTTTAGTGATTAATAAAATATTGTCTTAACTCTAACATATATTCAGTTGAAATAAAATAATTATTGACTATTTAATTAGACTAAAAGATGTTGGTAGAATAAAATAATTACAGAAATTACATCACAAATTTAATATCAAACTTACGAGTCAAATAATTCTTTCCATTTTTTAAAACAATTTGTTTGTATTGAATATTACTAAAAAGTTTTTAAAAATAATTCTATAAATATAGATATTATACTAAAATTAGACAAAGAGAGAATGTTTTACAGTAAAATTAGTTTTATTTTGTATTGCATTAATGATCCAGTGGAATTTATTGTTATGAATTAAAAAATATCAATAAAAATAAAATGTTACAAAATTGTCGATTTTCTTCAGGTACTTTATCTTTTACAATACCAAAGAAATGCACGTATTTCTTTGCTTTTTTTCACTTAGTTTATTTCACACATCCAAAGTAACTAAATATGACATGATAATTACCCAAAATCATACTATTTAAAGGTATTAAATATTTAAAACAACTGTACTGTTGAAGTCAAAAATTTTTAAAAATAGCTGACAGAAAAAAAAAAAAAAAAAAGAGTAAGTCATCATGAAGTAAGGATGTTGTAGTGGATGAATTAATACAGAAGCCACTTAAATTTTTTTTATTGCACTCATCTTGCACAGTTCACAAATTTTTATCTAATAAAAAAATGCAAATTATTCTAGAATTTTCAGTAGACTACCAAAACTTTTTAATGAACTACTAGTTGGCAGCCACCTATACCTATGGAAATGGAATAGTAAAGTAATTACTTTTATATTTCACTGAAGCATGCAAAACTCAAATAGAAAATCTTTTTAAATGAATGCACATACATTTTATTGACATAAAAAGGCCCATATTTTAAAGAATATTCAACAAGACAGAATTTATATATATGTAAAAATTACATTCATGTTAACATGAACTATTTTAAACACATGAGAGGAATTTTTTTAAGAAAGATATTTTAATTTTTATGGTATTGAAATGCTCAAACCAAACAAAGTGCAACTGCAATTTATATGTTTAAAAAAAATAGAAAAAAAATTGGTCCATAAAGAGAAATTGAGAATTGAAAGAAGAGGTTGAAAATTGAGAAGGATCATGGGATATCTATAAGGCACATCACCCGTGTTTACCAAAGTCAGTAAGCCATGGGGAAAAAGATCCCTAGGGTGTGTC
Source organism: Nephila pilipes (assembly GCA_019974015.1). Lineage (NCBI taxonomy): Eukaryota > Metazoa > Arthropoda > Arachnida > Araneae > Nephilidae > Nephila > Nephila pilipes. Next base: position 8,978 of record BMAW01129921.1, on the reverse strand, counting down.
TTGGGATCACGATTCCAGTACCTAAACAAACAAGGCATGAATCCGAGGACAACCAAAAATTATAAAAGATAAAAATTCAATTAAAAATTAATCAGTAAAAAATTTAAATATGCTAGAACAATAATTGAAAATGGTTATTTTGTGCAATAACATTTTAAACTGTAAAAAGGAACAAGAGTACAACATACTTTCCAAATAAAGGTACAGCTGCTAAAGGAGCTGAAGTTATAATGCAAAGAAGACGCCAATCACGTAGCCCATATGAAATCCAAGGGCAAATAGCAGAGAAGAGAATATACCCCATTGACCAAATAATAATGACTATAGTTCGTTTCTTTACTCCTATATACTCCAAACCTGAAAGAAAGAAATCATTTTAATACATAAAAGATAAAGCTGCTCAGAAATAGAAACATGAACTTACATTGAATTTCGAACTCAAACCATGTCAATGATTTCACAATATAAGCATAACTTTTGTTGATATAAATTAAAACATAAAAATTCAAACAATTTAAATATAACACCAAAAATAATTCAAAAATTATACATTTTATGCATTTTTTACTTCAATTTACCATATAAATAAAATAAAAAATGTTACTAATATAACAATTACAATTCAAAGAATGGAAATAGAATTTATCAAAGAACTCACTGAGTACATAAGGGTCTTCAGATAACGGTATAATGGTAGCACCAACAAAAAATCTGAGAATGTTAAAAGTATAAAAAGAAGTTGTGAATGCACTTCCAATGCCTGCCACACAGGCAATCACATAGCTCAATATAATGGAAGGACGCCGGCCAAATCTGTTGGGGAAAATGACAAATAAAAATATACTTTCAAATAACAATGAATGCCTTGACAGAATAATTATTTAAGAAACTCAGATACCAAGCCTATACATATAAATATCTGTTTAGATTTGCAAGTCTTGTATATTATTCTTTTCAGTTTATCATGAAATATCATCGCACACAAATCTACGAGTGTTTTAATAGATTTTGAACAACTTGGGTAAACTATTTAGTCTACTAACAAGCATGCAAGATAAAGAGGCCTTTTTTAAAAAAAAGGAAATGTATCCAATTGATAATGCAACTGAAAATGGCTGAAACATGCAGTTGTATAAAATTAAGTATTTGAAAAGCAATGCGAATAAATGTAATTTTTTTTTAAATCTATGTTCGAAAATAATTTTAGAAAGTTGTAAAATATTTATTCATGTAATTTATTTTAAGAAATCTCTATGCATGCAGAATATTGCACAGATATTACATATATATTCAACTGAACTCCAAAGCCCTTTCAAATTTTATCAAGAAGGTACTGCAGTGACTCTCGCCTACAACAGTGCAGAAGTTAAAATGCCTCACTAACTAGCCCAAATAGGGCATCCTCTATTTGGGTAATTCCTAAATTTAAATTGATAACTATCACTTCAAAGAAGAAAAAAAAAATGTTTTAAATGATATACTAAATGATATTTTGACCAAATTAAAAAGATACAAAATGTCAAATATGCCCAGTGTAAGATTTGTTAAAATGAATTTTGATACTCACTTTTGTATAGTCACCTTATACACAATTTAGTTAAGATTTTAGAAATTGAACTTAAATAACATTTCTTGGCATACTATTCAATTTTTTTTAAAAGAATTAAGAATTAAATTATTTTTTGAGCTAGAAGACACTGAATTGCACAAGTTATTTAAATTCAAAGTAATAATCTAATAAATCAAATAAAAAACTGGTAAATTTTTCAATCCAATTTTCATGAGATTCTCAAATATCTTAATGCAAATGGGTTTAAATAAATATTTAAGAGGGATATAAACATTTTGTAAGGAAATCATAAGCCATGTTAACAACATAACTGTATTACTCCACATTTTATAAAGCTTATGAGGATAAATGTAGTCAAAATCACATGAAGGATTCATTTGTACAAGTCTTACAGACATTAAATAAGCTTAAAAAAAATTGCAAGAAGTCAAGAATTTACATTAAAAAATATAAACAAAAACATACTACTACTTTATTCTAAATACTAAAACTTTCTACATTAAAAAATAAACTTTAACAATAGTTTTAAGAAACAAAAAGCAGGTGAGCAGAAATGACCTTACCTATCGGCTATTAGGCCAAAAACTACACATCCGAGGCTAGTTCCTACGTAAAAAATAGTTTGGGACTGATAAGGCAGCTGATCATTATCACAAACCCAGTTCATCTAGCAAACAGGAAACAACTGAGCAATGTGTAATAAATAACTGTGCATGCACAACTAAGAATAGAATATAAGTATGCAATTAGAACTATAAATGAACTATTCAGTTTAAATAAAATAAAGAAACTGCTTAAAAAAACAATAAAGATTACGGTCATGTTATGACCAATTGTACTTTTTTTTTTACAAGCTCTTAAAAAAGTTAATTTTGAAAATTTTTAAATAAACTTTATTCTGAAATTAATTGAATATATCAATTACAGAAATTTTTTAGAAAATTCATAAGGATTACATTTTTGCAATGAACTTTTTGTATGCTAACCTTTTAAATTTTTATTTTCATTTAAACTTTACTTTAAATACACCTTATCCTCATTTAAAGTTTAAAAAAGCCTATGAATGATGTTATCAAACGACACACCATCTGAAGTTTTCATTTGGTATTTCAATATGGATTCACTAATTCTTACCCTTGTTTCTTTGTTTCATTATGCCATGTAAGCACATAATTTCATTTGGTTTAAATCTAAGCAAAATTAACTTTATATAGCAATGTCTGATAAGTTATAACATAATAAAGAATTCCACTTATTTGTGTATGAATTTCTAATCTTATACCTATCAAGTAAAATCACATCAAATAATTTACTGCATATAGAAATTATATTATAGCAGAATATATTTATACATTTGGATATTTGACTACATAATTCAATTCATAACATAACTTTTTTCATATAAATATTAACAATATTACTATACACACATTATTATGTCATGCTAAATGAAAATGTTATAAACATTTGTAAAAGCAATACTATATATGCATTATCCTGTCATGCAAATGAAAAATGTTGAAACCAAACACATTTGCATATATTAAAAAATTGCACTCTTAGGTAGCCATTTAATCTGAACATTAACAAGTAATTTATAATGGTGTACCTATTCAATATCTACAAACAGTTATGAGACATAATATCCCATCAAATGAAAAATGTATAACACATAAAATGCTGCATACATATATTGTTGAAATAGATAAAAACTTAGGAAGATCAATATTATTACAAGTCAATGATTAGTACTTTTGCAAAGAGAAATATTTGAAAATTTAAAATCTTCTATCGTCTTATACTTTAAAAAAATATATCAATCAGTTAATTACAAAAAATTTATAACCTAATAAAATATACATGCTTCAGTAGAAATTACAGGATGTTTATTAAAGTCATAAAAATGAATTCAAACATTCTAGCAACTTATACCACATTACTTGAATGTAATACAAGAAACAAGGTATAATTAATATTAAAGAAATTTTAAATATTAATTTATATCAGCCAAAAGCTTTACTAGAAATAGAGTTTTAAACGTAAACCTATTTATGGATAAAAATGCTTGTATTAAAAAAGAAAAATGCAAATTCATGCTTATTAAACCTACTTAAAGGATCTAGAAGGAATGATAAAAAATTTACAAGACAAATATGGGAGCTTGTGTCGAACTTCCTCCGATGTCTAATAATTAGTAGTGTTTCTCCAATAGATATGTTATGTGGTTAGTCATCAGACAAAAAGAAATTCTTTTGAAATACATATAAGTTTGTTGAACATGATATTATGATAGCTAATAAAATTTTTGTTGTCATTAGTTTCCTAAGTGAAACAATAACTTAGACTGGAGGCTTGTTCTTGTTGATTGTGTATTAACATTGCACTTCAAAGCAACAAGAGTTATTAGCGACAAACATCATAATTTTGAACCTTGGTAAGTGACGGGGGCAACAACAAGCTGGCACTTCCATTTCGAAACTTTCTCACCATGTGAATGGGAGGACTTGCAGCTTTGACACATTTAATACGCATCAATCCTGTGCTACATGATGAGTCTTCAGTGGCATCAGAATTCGAACCCATGACCTCTATGTTTCACTGCCACAGACAGGAGATATAAGCAGATCATTTTAGATGCATTCTTGTTAATCTTCAGCTGATTTATTTCATGAATCTGGAACTTTTTACTAGTAAAGATAATCTTGTTCTGTTCTAAGAGTTTCTATCAATAGTTTTCACAGTGTCAGTATAATATATATTAAATTCGATTTTCATTTGAACTAAATTTTTATATATGAGTATAACCCATATTGCATATTATTGGTAAGAAAGTGTCACTGGAAGAACTAGTTAAAGTCAGGGTGAGTTTTTCCTCCTGTAAAGCCATCATAGGTATGAAAACCAATCTGTATTCCTAGCTAAGAGTTAACAGACAATTCTTATTATAATATCAGACAAACTTAATGGTATCTTACAAGAGTGAAGCTTCATTTTTAACTTTATTTCATGGATTATTTTTATTTCCTTAAACAAAGTTTAGTATAAGTTTGATGTATCAGTTGATATTGTGTGTGTGAGAAGTACTTTTCAAAATCTATATTTTAAAATAAAAAAATTAAGTCAATAAACAACTTATGTTACAAAAAGTTAACAATATAATAAAATATATTTACTTCAGTTGCAATTGTAGGATACAGCTCACTAAAATCATAAACCCAACCATCTTGGCAATTTACAGTCACATTGCTTGAATACCCCATTTCAGAGATTGAGGTATTAAGAACATCATACATTTCACACTTCTTTGGTACCAAGTGCCCATTTACTACCTCATAAGGTATAGAACTGTTGAACAAAGCTGAAGCATTAAGCTGGAATGTATCTTCTTCTGATAACTTACAGCGATGGTCAGGCACCAGAATGGTGAAAAACTGGGTGAAGTAGACCAAAGCACAAAGGCTTGCAGAAGGAACAACCAAGAAAATGCATAGTAATTTCTGATATAGACCAAAATCACCCACATCTTGAAGGGCAGCATTGAAGTCCATTATAGCACTTTTCAGAATCTCACAGAAGAGGGCTGAATTTTAATAATCGGCAATCTTCTGGAAGAATAAAAATATCATCATTAAATGACATGACTGACAAGGTTAATAAATATCCATGACATATAAAAAAAATGGGGAGATCCTATCTCTATAATGCTCTAGGTAAAATTTAAGATGGTAATTGCACTACGTATATTTCATATTAGATTTGGAGAGAGAATAAACAATTTACTGAAACTAGAAAACTCAAATTACTTATGCACAAATTTTCACTTAGTGAACTCCTAAGAATTATAAAAATTCTACATTAAAAAAAGCCTAACAGAAATTTATAAATTTAAATGGGGATACATTTCATTTTAATTCACACATTTCTTTTATTTAAACAAATTATCAAACACTGCAAGCTCTAGAAAATTTATTAAAATTAAAAAAAAATTTATAGAATGAATTCAAGAAAAAACAATATCTTAACTATACACTTCGACAACTTCACTGCGATATATCTACAATCATTACAATGCCTTCATTATCAATCTTAAAAATAATATGACCTTGTTAATTAACATCCTTGGATAAATTTTCTTGTGGGAAACTTCAGCTAGTTAAATGTTCTCATTACTAATCATACTTAAATAGTGAATAGTTTTTCAAAAAATAAGATTGTGTTAGCTTAACAGTGAAAATTGAATCCTATTCTTTTTTACTTTGTTTCTTAAGAAGTTACTTCCATTTTCGTTCCAAAAAGAGTTATTCATGTTTTGTTAATGGAGTAAAACAGTTTGATTAACATCACACAAAGAAGCAATTTGAGGACTATTAGTAATTCACCTCATAATATTGAGGGATCGTCAAATGATGAAACTAAAGCAGAGGTGGACAAATAGTGGTCCATAGGCTACACGTGACCTGCTAAAAGTTTTTTTGTGGCCGAATGAGACAATCATATAATTTTGCCTCGAATTCAGATCGCTTTTCTGTGCATAGAATCATTCAAAGCAAAATTATGTCTATTTGCCAGGCAAGCAAGATCAAGTTTTGTCATTTCCTTTCAAAAAGAAAACCAAAAATGCCGGAAACAATTTCTGTTAAGATTGGGGATCGGTTGTAGAGTTTGAAAGAAGAGATCACACAAAATTTCAGGATTTTATGAAAATTGGCCTAAAATCAGTCTGATCTCTTATCCCAATAGTGCTGATATTGACACAGCACCTGAGGAGCTGTAGCTTAAACTTATTGACATGCAGTCCAATCACATAGTGAAAGAAATGGTTAATGCTGTGACATTAGTTGACTTTTACAAATTTTTGTCTGAGGAAAAATTTCCAAATATAAAGAAATTTGGTAGGGAAATGTTCTCTATATTTAGGTCTACATAGACACATCTGAGCTAATTTTTTTTTTTTATTGAAGATCATAAAGAATAGAGATGCTCTCTTTTTGACGCACATTAACTTTGACTGTGATGAGAATCTCAACAAGCAATCTCAGCCCTGATTTCAGGAAAGAAAAAAAAAATTAGAAAAGTGCAATAATTTAATTTAGTTTTTATTAATGTCGCACTAGAAGCAACACAAGGGCTATTGGCGACAGACCTCATAATTTTGAACCATGGTCAAGTGACGAGGACGACCTCTGAGCCGGCACCCCCTCTCCTAACATCCCCACCACGCCAACGGGAGGACTTTGGGCCCAAACAGATTTAACATGAAAAGTGCAATAAGGTACATTGTCTCATTAAGCCGATTCTAAAATTAAATGTGTTTGTAGCTATAGATAATGCGAGAATAGCACAAAAATGAATTGAATAGAACTGCCACTAACTTATATTAATTAAATTTTATAGCAAAATTTATATATTTTCTCAAATGAAAAGTTAACTAATGAATGCAATCATTTTAAATGATGTGGCCCACAGTTAGTCTCTACTTCCACAAAGTGCCCCCCAGCTAAAACAATTGCTCACCTCTGCAACTAAAGCAATAGGATAAAATACACTAATTATAGTGGTGAATATTAATTTCGGATCATGGCTTTGAATAAAGATCAAATTTTGCAAGGATGATATGAATGAATGAACATTGTATTAAAAGGTGTATAAGGAAGAATAGTCGATTTGAGGAGAATGTGTTAAGTATTACACAGATTTTAATGATTATGAACATATGGATAAGAAAGAACGCCATGTGTGAATTCATACTTAATAATATTTAAATTGTACTTTGCATTGCTAATGAGTGTGTGGTTTTGATGCATCACTAATTTTTGAGGACTCGATAACTTGGGAACCTAAAGTTTATATTTTAATTGCTGTCAGAAATGGAAATGCGAAAAACTTTTGTAAGAAACTGAAATGTAGAATTTTAAAATAAATTTTTTGAAAGATAAGAATGGCTGAAAGTTAATATACAAAAAACGATGAAGCAAAAAAAAAAAAAAAAATTATTCGATTATAACAAAAAAATTATAAACATTGCAAAGTCAATCTAGATTAACAATATATATATATATGTGGGATAAAAAATAAATAACAAATAAACAAAAAATAAATAAAAGATTTATGCAAGATTGTAAGAAGACGTAAAATAGAAACAAAAAAAGAAAGTTCTACTTGGAAATAATTCATCTATAGGTAAGCACAGAAGTCACCGAAATAAATTGTGCTAGTAAAATATTTTAAACAACAAAAAATTACTTGAAGGATTGCGTAAAATAAACTTGATATGTTTTGGCATTTTCTTGAACAAGAAATGCGGCGGAAAATCCTTTGCTTCTGTTTACACCTTCACAGAGGAGATTCACCGCCTTTGCCAGATTTATGTAAATTCGGAAAAATTTTCATGTATAATGTAAAATTTTTAAGCAAATCAATGTAAGCTAAAATAATAATTATCAATATTACAATTATTTAAGTAAAAGGATTTAGGGATAATACGGGGAATCTTTACTTAGAGGGGAGTTGAAGGTTTTTCCGAAACATGCCAAGATTGCCAAACTGAACAATTAACATTCTAATGTGGTAGTCGTCCACTTGAGAGTACGTCAAGAACGATGACGTAAGAAAGATTCTTAGAAAGCAGAGTAATAAGGCGCTTTCCGAGAAATCTGACATTATTAATTACTAGTATTTCATAATTGTACAAACTAGAATAGATACTACAATAGCATCATCATTTCCCCATTTACCACTCCTGAGTAGTCTATAATAATAACTGAAACTTTACCCTTCTTAAAATTTTCTCAGCGAGGTGTGGAAGTATGGAGATGGAAGTTCTAGCTCAGGCGTCATCCTCCAACAACTGATCTTCTAGATATGACAGATGCTCTAAATTATAAGAGCTGTCTCCAATAGCTCTCGTGTTGCTTTTTAGACGATGTTAGTAAACAATCGAGCAATTTTAATTTATAACTGTTATGAAGTTGTTTTTGGTTGGTTTTTATTTTCGACACACTGGAAGCAACACGAGGGCTCTTCGCGATGGACCAAGAAAATTTGCAACTAAATCAAGTGACGAGAATGATACCTTAATAGGCACCTCGTTTTTCAATGAAAGGGAAATTGTTTACCGTCGTTGGAAAAAAAAAAAAAAAAACCTTTGAAAATGCCTTCGTATACTCGATATGCCATTTGAAAATCATTCTATATTCGAGAATTTTAAATATCCAAGTTTAATTGTATATAATTTTAAATATACAGTAACAATGTTTACATTTGATAAATTTTAAACTTTTACGCTCTGTTGAAAGATCTGATTGATGTTTGTCGAGGGAGAGAGATTTTTTTAAGGAGATAATATGTAAAATTCCGTCGACTGTGAAAGTTGGAGCAATTTTACACACACACACAAACTTTTCCAATC